>KZ806960.1:219697-235308 GCA_000696205.2 Oncopeltus fasciatus | reverse complement strand
ATATATATATATATTGTAAGTGATATTGAAAATATGTAGGTGAGTAAGTATCAGTCATTGTTCACCCAGAACTTATCCTCTACTCTCAATAGCGAAATGATGCTGATTCCTTCTATGTCTTAAATTCATGTCAAGACATAAGTGAATAATGTACCTTTGATGTTTAAAAATAAACAATAATGTATCTTTCCAGAGCGCAACATGTATGTCAAAGACGCATTCATATGTCCTACTTGTAACTGATGCTTACTACTGACGTATTTGTATGTCCTGCTCAGTTAACAGATCATTAGATAAAACAGATATGAAAAGACTGTTATTAAAATAAATACATTTTATTTACTTATATAAGATGTATTTCATTAACCATTGAAAGCATTTATATGTAAAAGAATAGCTTGATATCCATGAGGTATTCATTTTATTGATTAAAGTAGGCATATGTCTTCTTTTCACTGTATTTATACTGACTCTTTTATTTAAAAATACACGGGATTTTAACTAATTTGCAAATATCTTCAAATATTTATACTTTGTTCTTGCCTCTCAAAAGGACTGATCCTGATGACTTTTCAATGGTGAGTGCAATTTCAGTACTACTTTTGTAAGGCCGTTATGCATTTTTTTAATGTATATTTGCAAATTTTAAAATAATTTATAAGTTTTATTTGTTTTGGGTTTAAAATATAAGTTTCCATAACCTTTGAGAGCTGAAAATTTTCAATTCATCCTTCTTTTTTCTTTTCTTTCCTGCATTCTTGGTAAGGTCAAAGATTGCTATTTCAAATAAAACAATAAGGTTGAGGAAAACCCTTCAGACATTACAATAAGAATTTTGGACTTGCTTTTCATCCTCAAAAGAATTTAAAAATATTTAAAACTGAGTGTATTGTTAGTTTGAATGTTAGGGAATGTCATTTTAATGTCATTAATAAAAATGTTAAACAATATTTAAGCAAGTAGAATCCATTTATGTAACAAAAAATATTAATTTTAAAAGAGATGTTAAAGGAATGTATGAAAGGACAACATTAAGCAGATATATGCATAATTCAAAACAAAATCTGGTGATACAGCAAAAGTTATCAGTATATCTAAATTTGGAACAAGCATTTATATACCTCTTTGGAAAATGAATTTAATTCCTGTATATTTTAAAAATATAAATTAACAAGGAGATTAAAAATAAATATATTTTAATTCAATAATAAATAATTTANATATGGATATAACGATTTTACATTTTGGTCTTTTTTTTTTCTTCCTCGGTTGGTTTCAGCAACGAACTCATCCAATGATTTGGAAAAAAAGCTTATAAAAAACCATTTGGAATTATTATTTCATAAATATGGTTGTTTATATAAATGACAAGTTACATAAATGGACAAAAGTATAAATTAAACAGGCCTTATTTTTAACTTCCGCTAAGAAAGATCAATGAAGATCTATAATAAATTTTCAAAACTGGAATTACAGTACCCTAAAGATTCTCTACTAAGTAAATTAGAAGTGGAGTGCTCTGAAGATTTCCCTTTGTGGCTCTGTAAATTAATGCATATATTAATATTATTTGTATTAATAATAAATGGTTGTAACTAATATTCTAATAATAAAATTGGTTTTGAACATTTTTTTTATTTTTTTATTTTTTAAGGATGGGCTTAAAGTGTCAAAATTAATTTAATTATAATTTTAAAGGTGCAGGTTTCACCTCATCTCATAGTTTTTTATGAATATATTTGTAGATTTAAATAAATTTGTACTCCCTATTTATGCGCCGTAAAGTATTAAATTCATATAAATTTTATTGAAATTGAGACTACAACCTCTCATAATTAATATTAAGATGTTAATAAATAAAAAGAGATTTCAAATAACCTTAGAAAAAATAATTGAAAACTTTGTATTTACCATTTCATCTTCCGGGTTGGACCGAGTCAAATTGTTGTTATTTGCCGAGCTTTTTTCAATTGAAAACTTTTTTTTTTTTAAATACTGATTTTAGTTGTGGTATTTAATCTCTTCTTAATTTTATACAAGAAATTCAAGGGAATAGAATAAAACAATTTTTTTTATTCTATTCCCTTACATTTCTTGTATAAAATAAATGTGGAATTTAATACTACAACTAAAATCAATATTTAAAAAAGAAATATAGGAAAAAAACGAGAATCTAACAAATAGCCGAAAATGTTAGCTCCTTCGAGCTAAGACGATATATTCGTCTTACTCGGGGGTTTAGACTTGGAGTAAAGTGCGGGGAATAAAAGAAATTATCTAGCTAGCCTCGATGGTGAAATGGTTAGCATAACTGCTCAAAAAGCTGGAGACCTGGGTTCCAGTCCCGGCTGAGGTAGTAAGATTTTTTTTATTCTATTCCCTTGCATTTCTTGTGTAAAATAATTTTTTTTTTCTGTATAAACCCCTTACTGAAGCCCACTTTGTTTTTTAATTTATACCATAACATATCATTATTCAAGTACTTTAAAATCTGTTGTATAAACTTTGATTGATTAATACTGAAGAAATAGTCAATATTTTCTGTTCATTGCCTTCTCTAAATTACCTATTCACCTACGTATATATATTTTTTCAATAGCTGAACAGCTCTTTATCATAGCATAGGTTTTTATATCTAATATCATTCTAATCCATATATGGTGGGATCTATGTTAATATTACAGGATTGAAGAATCAGTATATACACCACAAGCATACACCATTACTGTGAGCTCTGGAGGTCGAGGGACTCCTCCTAATAGCCCTCTACGTACATTCAGCCCAGAGCAAGGTCGCTCTCGTCTCTTGACTAGCAAGCCACCTCCTCCTAAAAGAGAATATTTTGCAAGCTCGTTCACAAGCAAAGAACTTCTCAATGGCGGCTCCCCAGAGGGCTCTTTAGAGCATCGCATGCTCCGCACTGTACAGCAGTCTTCCATCACTTCCTCCAGGTCATACACTGTCAATGACAGCTGAATGCCTACTACTTATTTTAGTTTAGAGTGGTTTTTATTTACATATTAAATAACTATCAATGTTTGTTGATGCTTTTATCAAGTTTAAATTATTATAATGTAATTATTAACCATGTTCATTGGTTTAGTTCCACAATAGTAACAGAGAGAAAGAAATGTTGTTCAGCTGACTGGTACATATTCAACAAAGAGAAATTACCCTCCTTAATTGTGCTATAACTTTTGTAATAAGTATTACATTCTGTAAACTTTTGTTATATTACAACATAATTTAATATTTTAATCAAATTTAATGGATACTGTGGAGATGTGCTCTATGACTGCGGATGTGCCATATCAAGAGGTCAGTGACTTCTATCTCATTTACTTCTGTAATACTGGTTTGTTCCACAATTTAGTACTGAGTCTTTTGATAGTATAAATTTATTAATATGGGATCATCAGATATAACTTCATTACAATACTTTATTTATTAAATTCTGAGGTAAATTAAAGTAATTTAAAGGTTAGTTTTTTGCCACATTTTTATATTTGTTATTTTTTACTTATTTATTTTATTTCTCCACAATTTAAAAATTTTAGTAAAACAAATATTGAGTTATACTCTTAAATTCAAGTAAAACTCACAGTAAGTAATATTTCTATAAAAGTTCTTAGTCAAAAATTATTGGACATGGAAGTCTGAAATGATTTAAACTCTCCATGCACTCTCAAAACTTTAACCAAACTTTGACCTAATTGTTAGTTCAGAACCTCTATACCACCAGATGGTAGAAGAAGAATGGATAAAGAATAAAAATAAGTTAGCTCAGAACCCCAATTGTGGAACATATCCTATTGTTTGAGGTAGTTGATAATTTATCTTTGTCGTATCTACATTACGATATTGTCTCTCACTGAAATATATATTTATGAAATTGTATGTAAATTGTTATGTATTAATTTTATCTTATTTAAAATTTTGTTCCTTCTTTTATTTTTATAATGCAGACACATAAAAAAAACTACAATTGCTCCAATACCGTTTAGGAGCTCATTGTGGCTGTGTAAAGGGAGCCCTTGTGAATGGCTTCCTCACTTAAGCCCATAAACTTGTTTCCTTTTATTTTTAAGTATTGTAAATTTTTCTGTTAAATTTTTTTTTCTTGTCAAATATTGTTTGAAACGCTGTTATTGAGCTTTTTTCCCATCATGAATAGTAAAAATTTCTATTGACTTTTGTATATATATTTATTTGAATGTGTTATTTTTTGGTTGTTGTTGTAATTATATTTTTATACATATTTGTTCAAAATAAGTGTTGTAAAGGGACCCTAAGGTGGAAGAGGAGTGAGGTTTAATCAATTGAAACAGTAATTTTATTCTAAAAACCTATTTAATTACATTTCATATTTTCAACAAATTATGAAATTCAATCAAATAAAGGTTTTTAAATTAAATTTTAAGTTTATTATTTACTGTATTATTTAATTTAGTTTGTTTTCAATAAAACAAGTAACGATAACTGTAAAGAAAAAAAAAAGTGGGTGTTTTTCTTTACAATATATTTGAGTAAAAAAATATTAGATCTGATGACAAGTGTTGTTCTTTATAGCGACAGCTTCTTCCTCTCAAAGTGCCTTGTTCCTGAAATTTTCTAAGTAGCCTCTTCCATCTAAGAGTGTGTCCTTTGTGTTAGTTCTTTAATGTACATAAAATTGTCAACAAGTGCCTGAGCTTACATGCCAAAAAAGTTATATATTTTGGAAAACATTTATTTAGTTTGTCTACAGCATTTTCAAGGTTAATTTCTAGACCACTACCTTGGAGTGAAATGCTGTCCCTTATAATCCTTCCATGAATTTGAGCTAAATTTATACCAAAATTTATATTTTTGTAAATTTTTGTACCTTTTTCTTTTATAGTATGATAAATTGTTATAAGTTCTCCAATTCCATAATTAATTTCTCTAAAGATTCTCTACTAAGTAAATTAGAAGTGGAGTGCTCTGAAGATTTCCCTTTGTGGCTCTGTAAATTAATGCAAACTGTACTTCTTAAAATATTTGTGGTTCTCAGACATATGAAGCTAAATACCTTATTTATCTTAAGCTGTAATAGTCATATGTTTATGCATAATCATTGGTGTCTACTAATCTATCTTTTCAGTGATATTTCTGACATCTCAGGTACATAAAAGTAAATTTAAATATATTTCTTCAAATGCTGAACAAGTTTTGAATCATCAATTTTTAAAAAATAAAATATATCTAATGATAAATTTTTGTTTTAACATATTTAACTCATGAGATACTTATCAAATGTGTATTGTTAAGAGTATAGATTAAGAATATAGATGCTGTATTATTTATGTAGTATGGCTTACTTATGATCTTATGGTGCTTTAACAGAATTTAGTTTTTTAATAACATTGGATATATAAATGTATAAATTTTTAATAAAATACATCATAACTATGTACTTTCATTGATCAAAGGCCTCCTCAAATGAGATTCTTTTTATTTTCAATAGAAGAGTTGATAGAGTGCATAATCTGCTTACCTCAAATCTAAGGAATGAGTTTTAACAATATGTGTGTGTGTATAAAAACCACCTCCTTTTTAAAGAAAATTACTTCAACCCTCTCTCTCCCAAAGATAATTCTGAACTATTCTTAATTTATCCTATTATAATATGAATATGTTGGAATAATTAATATAATTTTTGATTGAAAATATTTTATTAAAGATAAGACAATATGACCAATTATATTATGTATATTATTATATGTTTTTGTTGGGGTTCGGTCAAGGTAGATCCAAAAAGTACAATCTAAAAAATGTGCATTTTTGAAAATTATCTGCCAACGTTTCGGCTTACATTGTTAGCCATCTTCTGGGCCCTCATGAAGGCGAAAGGGGATGTCGTGTCACCAGGATCCCATATTCATGACATCAATAATATGAATCCCGTCATGAATATGGGATCCTGGGGACACGACGTCCCTACTCCCTTCATGAACATCNTTATTTTTTTTAAATTCATTCTGGTGATCAAATTACAAAATGTTTTAATTTAACAGAATGTAATAAATAAATAAAAGTTTAATAAATAAATAAAAATTTTATTTTCCAATTATTAGAAACGCTTGGACTCCTTGCGTGTTGGCCACAGTCTAGGATATTACCAGGCATTTTTTATTCTTTAGGACATTAAAATAATAATAATCTTTAATGAATTCTGTTAAATTTATAATTGTATGTAGATAAATATTTACTGAAAACAATCAAATGCAAGGGAATAGAATAAAAAATCTTAACTGTTTCAGCCAGTGCTCGAACCTTTGAGCTAACGAGCTTGCCCTGATAGCAGGAGATCCAGGTTCGAGCCCTGGCTGAGACAAATAGATTTTTATTCTATTCCCTTGCATTTAATTGTTTAAAATTTACGTGGGATATAATACCACAATAAAAATAATATTTATAAATATTAACTGATTTTTGAAATGGAAATGAACTTAAAATGTTTTCTAAGTGTTATTTCAGTCTGTTTTGGACTCCTTGTAGGCTTTCTTCCTCATTGACCTGCAGAAGAAATGCTTACAAAAGAAGGTGAGGATAGCAGAGAGAAATATGGGAATCAGGAGGACAAGTCCCAGGATGTCTAGGAGGAAGTACTGGTACCAGGGAATGCCTAGATTCGCTGGTCGTAGATGTCTGGCTCCGTTATGACGGAGTACGTACTCAATCCAATAGATGGCATTGTCCAATGGCGGCACCGGGGAGTCCCTCATTATGGCACTCCTCCTCAATGCTGCCTCCTTGAACCTGAAATAATAAGTTTCATTGAATTTATTTTTCCCACCTAACTCTAATACACAACCATTCTCAACTATGGTGCAAAAGAAAACCCATCGTGCAAGAGCTGCGTAATCTCAGGGGATTTAACGTGCCTCATTATGATGGGCAAAAGTTTGAGTGAATGACAAACTATACCTTATAAGCCAGGGAAAATGTAATGAGCTAAAGGGAAAAACCAATCAACTCTGACATGTTCTCTATTCTGATAAGTAAGGATGAGCTATTGTAGTTATATTCGTTAATATCGACCTTAATAATTGTTTTTCTTAAAATAATGCCGTAGTAAATAAATGACAGAAAGTTACATTTTACTAAATAACAGACTGTTACATTCTATAAATATTTTTAACTCAAATAATAATATGGATATAACGATTTTACATTTTGGTCTTTTTTTTTTCTTCCTCGGTTGGTTTCAGCAACGAACTCATCCAATGATTTGGAAAAAAAGCTTATAAAAAACCATTTGGAATTATTATTTCATAAATATGGTTGTTTATATAAATGACAAGTTACATAAATGGACAAAAGTATAAATTAAACAGGCCTTATTTT
Organism: Oncopeltus fasciatus; assembly: GCA_000696205.2. Lineage (NCBI taxonomy): Eukaryota > Metazoa > Arthropoda > Insecta > Hemiptera > Lygaeidae > Oncopeltus > Oncopeltus fasciatus. Next base: position 227,940 of record KZ806960.1, on the reverse strand, counting down.
TAACTTCCGCTAAGAAAGATCAATGAAGATCTATAATAAATTTTCAAAACTGGAATTACAGTACCACATGAATAACTTAAATTGCTCTTGGAAACATAAATAAAATATAGATGTGAATGTACTGGGAGAGGGTTTTTTAAGACGTGCAAAATTCAAAATCGAAATAATAATTTTTATTATTAGTATAGGGAAAAGGTTTCTATAATGTAAAAAGTTAAATTAATGCCAAGTAACGATTGCATGATAAATGCTAGCTAGTAAGTTTAAGAGTGTAACCAATTAGAATGGGACTGGTCCCTAATTACAAAAACTAGGGAATGAAAATTCAGTATTTTATTTTCTTTGTATAAAGTTACTTATTTCTCATGATTTATATTAGTTGCCAGTCAGGAGTTATGAACAAAAGTGACCATTGTTTTGGCTAATATGAAAAATAAATATGCTTAAAATATAGGGTGTTTTTTAATTTATTATTGCTAACGTTTGGCTTACGATAAACTCTCAGTTAAGTTTATTAGACGTCATAGATGTGACAAGACACCTCTCACAGAGATTCCCTGATGATGGTTTACATCCTGAGCCGAAACGGCAGCAATTAATAAAATAATTACCAACTAATTCAATTGTTGGCGTATTCATTTTATAACTTTTTTAAAAAATGTTTCACTGTTCTGTGCTAGCCATGCCTTAGCGAAAAACAAATATTAAATATTTAAATTTTTTTTACAGCCAAAATTCAATTGGCTAATGTTTGGAAATGAGTCATGGTATCAACATGTAGCAAGTTTAACTTAATTGCATTAAATTACATTGGATTCATTTCTCAGTATAAAAGATAAATTGGGTTTCTCTTAAATAACTTAATAAAAATTTTAAAAAGCCAATACAATGTTATTCCACTATCGAAAATAAATCAATAGACCGTAGCATATAGCATATTGCTAAATAAGAACTAAAATATTTTTGTAAGTATTTTCGAACAATATTTAGTGGTTTCCCAATTTTGCTCACTGATTTCTGTAATAATATAATGTATTTTCAAATAGTAATATATTTTAAAATATTAATGGATACTTTAAAATTTTTTTTATTAAATATGTTATTTTCTCTCAAATTTTTGAAAAACTTTTATGTTTCCAAACACTTAAAGTCATATTATGTACCATCAAGTACATGTTACACAATTTTTATAATAAAAATATTATATGCAAAAGATGGTTATTATTTAAGCAGCATATAATTAAGGATGGACAATGTCTGAAAGCGCTCGCCAACAGAAGATGGTTTGCAAAAACCAATGAAGACCGATAATAGAAGGTATGATAATGTCTATGGTTGTTTGAGCCTATTACTAAATATACTAACGAAGGTTGATTAATGAGCTTCTGAAGGGATTCGAGAAGAAGCTCTTCAGATATTTCAGTCACTTCCAGTATGATTGCATATCCTGCATATTCGGCCACCTTGGCATTCTGAAACTGGTCCTGGAACAAGGGGGTGGCCAGGATAGGAACGGCATTGTACGTCGCCTCGGCTAATCCATGGATGCCGCAATGACTTATGAACACCAACAGATTCGGATGGCCTGTCAACATAATAACCATTTCATGTGAAAACTGGTTTCTTACTTTTCACCAAACAAAACAGTCCATAGCTCACTGTTTAAACTGTTCACACTTTTAATACTAGGAAAGCGTTATTTTTGTCTAGACTGTTAAATATAATCTATGATATTTAGAAAAGTATATAGAGCTAATATTAAAATAAACTTCTCAACTAATAAAATATTAATGTAACAAGGGGTATCTAAGAGTGTCACTCAAGTTTACGATATTTTTGTTAGTGAAAAAAATTTCCTAACTATAAGAAACTGAAATTCTTATTTTTTAGGAATTCTCTGATTAGTAGAAAATTGTTTGACAATATTTCACACTTTTTGAGATAATTTGATACCTTTTTATTACTCAGTTATTGAATAAGGGGCCTAACATTGTGAAGAATAAACAATTTTTTAAAGTTAGGGACTGAAAAACTCTTTGATTTTTATTTATTCAGTACTTACAACAATGGCTAGTTATTAAAAGTGTGCTAAAATCTTTAAATTACCTAAAATTGACCATTTTCTACCATTCAGCTAGCCTTGAGACAGAAAAATATTTACACACAGTATTTAAGTAAATATTTGAGAGGTAATTTAAAAATTGCTTGAAAGAGGATAATAAATTGCAACAATATTTAAGTTAGTCAGCAAAACTGCTAAGTGCACATCATCTACTGAAAAAAGAGTAATTAGAATACAAGAATTACAGTACATGTTTGCAAAGCAATTGAAAATTATTAATATATAACTATCACCCTAAGATATGACATATGAATGAAGATGAATTTATTCTCTCATTTATAGCACCATTTAAATTTATAATTTATTTAAGTAAAGCAAGAACTTATATTAAGAAAATAGTAAAATTTATCTTGTAAAAAAATTTTTTTTTACATGTATAACAGACAGCCTATGCAGTTACTAAAATAGTATTTTTTGATACAACTATTAGAAAAACTTAAATTAAGGTAATTAAAAGATCGATTCCCGCTCTGTCATGATAGCACAGTGAGTTAAGCTTTGTCCCTCGACCTGATAGCACAGTGAGTTAAGTCTTGGCCCTTGACTGATAGCACCATACTGTAATTGTGATTCCCGCTATTTCCCTATGGGAGACATTTCAAGCTGATTGAACATTTTATTCTCCTGAAATAGCGACATTTAATTTATTTAATTTTTTGAATCAATATTACGCTAGTAATCCAACGATTAGCTTACTGCCAACATCTCACCGAAGCCGTACTTTGGCCGACGCTGCCTGCACACCTGTCTTTGACTGCCGGACGGCCTCATCAGTTCAACCAGACGACGTTTTCTTCCTCACCCGGATTCGACGCAGTTTGTGATTTCAACATTCTTGTGTTCCGTGGGCTCACAATCAGGTCAGACCTATTATTTATTCCTTCTCTCTCCCCTTCGTACAACAAAGAATCTTCTTCACACAATTTTTACAAACCATTTATGTTTATTATTTATTAGTTCATTATTCGATTTATTATTTTTAATTAAGTTAATTTATTTTGTAATTCCCTTGAATACAATTCTTTATTTATTTGTTAAACTAATGCCAATAAACTATTTACATTGTAAACCTATAAATTCTGAACTTTTCATTTTATAAAACATCAAAATTTTTCTTGCTCCCTTTTTTATTAAAATTGCAAATAATTTATATACTCATTATATTCATTTATGCTATGCCTATATTATTGTGAGCTAATTCAGAAGTCACAATCAATATTGGGAAATTCATTATTGCATAAACTACTACAACCAGACCCGGCATTTAGTGTATGAGGATTTTTACCCTTGGTTCAGCCTCCGCACGCAACAGTCATCGCAGTAGGAGTAAAACAACTTACGGGGTTGTTCCAAGTCAGTTATCAGCTCGAAGGATAAGTACTATCTCCAGATGCGGCTTACGGCCGCAGGTAGGAGAGAAACCATTTTTTTAGATCGTAATGTCCTATTTAAATCTAAAAAAATTTAGAACTGTTGTTTTTATTTATTTATTTTTTTATTATATATTTCAATTAATTAATTACGGGGACATGGCATGAGTGAGAGGTTTCACCAGCTCCTATCTGGGGAAAAAATAGGGAAGAGAATCCTCACATTCGTCTCACCAACATTAAATAACACCAAACAATTATTGAGAGGGAATAGAAAATAAAAAACTATCTGTCCCAGCCAGGAATCGAACCTGGATCTCCTGCTGTCCGGGCCGGTGTACTTTCCAGTTATACTACCAGGACGCCAGGACAGCAGGAGATCCAGGTTCGATTCCTGGCTAGGACAGATAGTTTTTTATTTTCTATTCCCTCTCAATAATTGTTTGAAATTTTCGTGGGATAAAATACCACAACTAAATTAAATATTTATTAAATAACACCGTGTCCATGGACACTGCTTCACCTTCTGAACATGGTGATGAAGAAGAGTCACCATTTGTCATGGTTAACTGTTTTCGCCCTCTTCGGGACCTCCCTCAAGACGATCTCACTACTCCAACCCAACAGGCCAGGTTTAGTAGACCACCGCCTATATTCTGGATTGGAACAATTCAAACTCTTCCGAGAAAAGCTCAATCAAGAGGGGGAAGTGATAAATACCATATTTTAAATAGGACGGACTCCACGAAAGTAGTCAGCTATTACCCAGATTCTTACAGAAAATAATTCGATATCTCAATCGAGTTAAGGCCCAGTACCATACCTACCAAATTAAAGAGAACAGAGTTCTACGTGTAGTTGTAAAGAACCTGCACGTCTACACACCCTCCATTGACATCAAACAAGAGCTAGAAGAATCTGGGTTTAAGGTCCGCTAAGTCGTGAATGTTTACGCACCCCGAAGAGACACCCAAGGCAGACGATTAGGTGGACTTCAAACCCCCCAGAGTCACAGCCACCCCACCTCACTTGGCAACCTCCTCTCCTCCTCCCGTTGACATTGTATCCTCCCTTAAGACATTCCTAAATGAATTTAGATCCCTTATTACACCTCTTATCTCTCTCCTCGAAACCTTCGTCAGAGCATTTATTCAACAAAAATTATCCCCCCTACCGATCCTTTCTCTGTCCTCCTCTGGAAAGCTAACAGTGTTCGAAATCACATAAATGAACTTACAAACTTATTACACACGGAGAACATCGACATTGCCCTTATCACAGAGACTCGACTATCTGATCGGAATCGACTTTACTAACAGGCTACAAGACTTATAGGACAGACCACCCTGACGGCAGAGCACACGGTGGAGCTGCAGTCCTAGTTAAAAACACCATTTCCCACTTCAAATTCTCTCCCCACTCTTCTGACTTCCTTCAAGCTGCAACAATATCCTTGAAAACTTCTTCCTTTAACCTCTCTATTTCAGCGGTATATTGCCCACCCAACAAACCGGTCTCTGCTCGTCAGTACTCGGATTTCTTCTCTTCCCTTGGCCCACACTTTCTTGGCGACTATAACTCTAAGTACTTGTTATGGGGCTCTAGGAAAACCAACTCTCGTGGTCGATCCTTAGTTAATGCCTTATCCTCCTTTAACCTTTCCTACATTAGTCAACCCTCTCCTACAAACTGGCCAACTGATCCCAACAAAATCCCAGACATCTTAGACTTCTTTATTAGATGCTTTTAGTTGTGGTTCGGTCAAGATAGATCCAAAAAAAAATACAAATTTAAAAAAAGTGTATTTAAAAAAAATTATCTGCCAACGTTTCGGCTTACATTGTAAGCCATCTTCAGGGCTGTAGAAATAATTGTCTTGATAATACAATAATAATTGACAATATTATAATACAGAATTACCATTATGTAATGTGATATCAAAAGTATGATTGTAGAAAGCTATGTAAAAGAATTTAAAAAACATGCAGACAAACAACTTATTAAAAAATAATTGAACAACATTAAAACAGTAATTTACCACACCTGCCTATCATGAAGACGAGAGAGGACTCCATGGCCCTAAGTTCACATTTCCATGACTAAGAAATATAATTTTTCAGGAAACACCGTGGGAGGTGGAAGGGTGTGGGGGAAAGGTAAGAGGCGGAAGGTACAAAGGGAAAGCAGCCTGTTTCAAAAGGGGGCAATAAAATGGAAAAAGGAAAAAAGGAAGGGTTTTGTTGGGAATAAGTAACTTTGGAACTGGGAAAAATGTTTGACAGGTTTATTGAGAAGGAGGGCTAATGGTTTTTAGAATTTTGAAGATGTTTGAATAAGTTAAAGAAATTTGTTCTATTTCCGTTCTGTTGTTAACTGGATAGTGTTGTATGTTAATGTGAACGGTTTCAGACAAAAAGCGTTTCATAGGGTTTGACCAATGTCATGGTTCTTACAAACAAAAAACCCTATTTCCCGTAGAATCAATAACCATAAAAATGACATGAAGAAAAACTAATTAAAACTGCCCTCACTAAACATGTTTTCATGAAGAACACGCATTTGAATTCGAGAGCATAACCATTCTTTCCAATGAGAAAAATCAGTCCTCTTTATAACCTACCTTTACAATAGCATTCTCCGCACCGCATACTTCCCTCTTCTCTATAAAACTCTCCAATTTCATCCTCTTTCCTAAACCCAGTAAACCACCAAACCTTCCTTCCTCTTCCGTCCCATCAGCCTCCTCCCCATAATGTCCAAAATGTTCGAAAAGATCCTCTTGCTGAGAATTATACCCATCCTCGACCCCACGAACCTTGTTCCTAATCACCAATTTGGTTTTAGAAATAAGCACTCCACAATTCAACAAGGTCTCCGAGTTATAGACCGCAAATTATAGTGTATGAAATATGTACAGAATAATTTTTTTTAATAAAGAGATATATATAATAAATAATTAAAAGATCCCAAATTTAAACAATGTGTGTAAGTAATAAATGATATAATAAAATATATGATAAATAAAAGTATAAATAAATGTATGCTTATGAATAAATAAGCCAATATATATGTGCAAGCAAATCTATAGTGACCCTGTTTGACTGTGCACACACACAGGCACATATGTATTTGAGGGTTTGGAAGCATATATGTGCTGCGGTATTATTTGTACACAGGTTTAAATATAAAAGTATTTTTAAATGTATTAAACTGATCAGTTGGGAACTTGTCTACTTTAGAGCAACAAAAATCTGATGAGAGCGATAACGTGTTTTTTTTGTTTTTTTTTTTGTATAATAGTAATGATTAAAAATTACGGTGGTTTGACATTAACCAAATTTTGAAATTAATAGATCATTTTCTTTTAGTTTATTTTTAATATTTCTAATTAGTTTTGCTCCAGATTGGATATGGGATTTCTGTATAATACATAATTTTCTTTTACTTTAAAACAAAATCTCTAATAATTGGATGTTCGATTTTTCTATAATTTGCAAATTTTCATTGTCTAGCTAGTGCCAGTTAAGTCCAGAAATGACTTGTTTAGCTACTAATTCAATATTTTCTGGAGTGAAGACTTTTTTTACAAGGAAGCAATAAGGAAAACCAATTATTCGCATTATAAGTATTTATATTATATAAGAATAGGTTTAATTAATAATGTCATATATGTCTGATAAGGGTTTTACCTTATTGTTTACTTATTATTTTAAATATTTTATATACTTTATTGCAATGATATATTATATTTGGATTTATATATTTTAATTGTAATTTTATAATATTTTATCAACATATAACGTGTAGTAGATTTTTATTTATACTGTCCTAGGTGCTGTGGCTTTTAGATTGGAGCCATTGGTCCTGAAAGCGCTCAGCAGTTAAGAAGTAAAAACGACCAAATAGTCCCAAACAAACATTCGTCCAAGAAGTTGAACATTTTCCTTGATGAGGGCTGTTGAGATTAGAAGCTTGTGTTGAGGTAAAAGGGGATCACTGAATAATTGTAGATTTCATTTTGGCTATGTATATTACACTGGGGAACACATTTTTCGTAGAGTTAGATCTGACATTGTTTTTTCACTAATTCTTGGCTTCTGAATCTGAGAATAACCGCAGATTTTGTCTACCACGCCACTTTTAAAACTACAGGATATCCTCAGAAATAATAAAAAAAACATACTTTTAAAAGAAGATAAAGACATTACATACATAAAACATAAAAACGTAGCAAATATACAGTTTACAAAACATTTAATATAAGTTAAATCGAGTTCATACATATAAAATTGTTTAATTAATGAACATTACTTAAAAATTAAGAAGAAAATTTGCGTTGTTAGCTTTTTCTGGAGTGTTCTGGAATGTTAGTGTACATTCGCGCTTGATGTTCCAACAATAGTCAGCCAGCATATATACGTCCCATCTACCTTGAGGTAGCCATGAGAAAACGTTTCAGTTCAAACACACTATGTAGTTCTGTACTCTTCCGTAACGAAATTCTAAATACTGCTTACCGACATACAACGTTTCACGAAGCATGGTCCTACCCACACAGAAACCGAACGTGACGTAGAAGAAAACTAAAAACAGTTTTGAAACCAGCATGTCTAATTCTATAGAAAACAGATAAAAAATCTAACTCAACAGAATTTGAATTTCAAATTGTTCCCGTATTTTTGGGACATTTTTTCTGTTAAATTCTATAGACATTTCCTAGTAATTTAAGAAACATATATATATATGTATAT
>KZ806960.1:202016-214299 GCA_000696205.2 Oncopeltus fasciatus | reverse complement strand
ATATATATATATATATATGATACGTTTTAGCTTATGTTTGTCTGTCTGTCTGTCTACATATTAAAAATAGGAAGCAGGGGGAAAAACATAATTAAGCAGGAATAGAATCTGTAGAAATAATGAACTTACCTGACAGCTCCAGGACTCGGTGATGATGATGTCGAAATGTGAACGATCCTCTCTGATGAATTTCAGAAGTTCAGGTTTCGTAAGAAATACATCTTCAAGCAGCTCGCAGATCGGTCCCATTCCTTTCATGTTGTTCCAAAAAGAGGATTCCAAAGGATCTAGATTCGTTCCTTCTTTGAAAGCTTTATCTTAAATTAAAAATAAGAAAGATAACACTAGATTGTTTGGTAGTTTTTAGCACAAGTTTTATAACTATATCAATATAAGCTCAAGCCTGGCTTTGTCCATGGCAGAGATTGTGAGTCTTTTCATTTACTAAACCATAATATTAGAAACTATCTCTTTGACTTCCGAATCTCACCCAACTTCACTGACATATACAATCTGCCTCTATATCCCAGAAAACCCCATCATTTACCCTTTCTATTTTAGCGATATACTGGCCACCCGGGGAACCTCTATCCAGCCCGCGATAATCAGCTTTAATTACTTCCAAACCTTCAGCAATGCACATGTATATGGCTAATTTCAATCCAAAAGTTAGCAAATACTCTTCTGAGTCCCGAAAGTCACTCCCAGTTTCGCTTAAAATCTCATAATAACAAAACGCCACTCAACGGCGTTGTTCCAAAAATATAGACACCCCATAGATCGCAAAGACTTTAATCGTCTTTACAGACTCGTAAAGCAAAAATTAGGTGCTTTACGAAATGAGGCTTTTAATGCCCATCTGTCTTCCCTCTCAGCAGAAGATAAATCCCTTTGAATTGCTACTCGCAGAGTCCTTAAGTGAAAGCCGAGGAAAGGGTTCCTGGGTTCCTTCTGACAAAGACAAGGCCGAAATGTTTGCCCAGCACCTTAAGCAAACATTTACTCCTCATTTAGACCCCTTAGACCTGTCCAATACCATGGAGACTGTGGGGTCTTTGGACATGCCATTACCTATGTCTTTACCACTCAAGGCAGTAACACCTTCCGAGGTCAAGTATATAATTTCGCATCTGTCTCAGCGTAAATAACCCGGATATGATTTAATCACCGGTCAAATTCACCGTAATCTTCCCAAGAAGGCAATTATATTCCTTACCTACATCTATAATTGTATACTCCGAACTACACACTTCCTACTCCTCTGGAAATATTCTGACATAATATTATTTCCCAAACCTGGAAAACCACCACATAATCCTTCATCCTACCGTCCTATAAGTATCCTTTCTTCACTTTCTAAAGTTTTCGAAAAAATTCTGTTAAAACGAATAATTCCTTCCATTGAACCCAACAATATCCTCCCAAATCATCTGTTTGGCTTCAGACGTAAGCATTCTACTATCCAGCAGGTGTTTCGCGTCGTAGACTATATCTTCTCTTCCCTTGAGCGCAAAGAGTACTGCCCAGGAGCTTATTTGGATGTTTCCCAAGCATTTGATAGAGTCGGGCACAGTGGTCTCCTGTTTAAGCTGAAATCCATACTTCCTAATAACACTTACCCTATCCTTAAGTCTTACTAATCCAACCGTTTCTTTAGGGTTCGGCAAGAATTAGATTACTCCGATTTCTACCAAGAGGAAGCGGGAGTTTCTCAAGGTAGTGTGCTTGGACCTATCCTATTCATACTGTACACTGCTGACATCCCTACCCATCCAAGTACCCTCTTAGCGGAGGACAAAGCTATCCTATCCTCCCATCCCGATCCTAAAACTGCTTCTAAAAACCTTCAAGATCACCTAGAAAAAATCAAACAATGGTTTGGCAAATGGAGAATAAAAATCAATGAAGCTAAATGCGTTTAAGTTAATTTCCAACTGCGGAAAAAAGACTTCCCTGAAATTGTGAAATTTAAGAATATTACTTTACCACATTCAAATTCCTTTCGTTACCTTGGGTTCCATCTAGACTCACGACTTACATGGGGCGAACACACTAACAAATTGAAAGACAAGAACTCAATCGACGATTTATACATACTCGTGAATAAGAACTCCAATCTTACGATTGAAAACAAACTGACGCTCTACAAAACCTTATTACGACCAATCTGGACTTGAGGAGTAGAAATATGGGGTGCCGCCAAAAGCCTTCCAACATCCAACAAATCCAGTCCTTTAAATCCAAAACCCTGAGAATAATTGAAAGCTTATTCAGCTACTTCCTCTCCTAAGAACGGAGACCTTCCCTTCCCAAAATTTCCTTTACTCTTTCCTATGGCAGGTGGACACCCTTTTCTCTTTCATCTGAGACCCTGTCCATTATGATCTCTGCTCAAATCTTCTCTTCGAATCCTTAGACTTAGTCAATGGCACTTAGCACTGCACATCACTTGTACAGAGATGCGTTTAGCTTTTCCTTCAGTTCAAGGCAGCCAGACTCCCTATTCTCCTTCCTTTCCTCTCTTATTTAATTCCCATTTCTGCCATAGAGCTGGTAAATTTCAAAAGCACTTTCAAGATGTGCAAGTTAAAAATTTTATAGATGTAATTCTAAACTTAGTTTATTTTGAGTTGGTGAATTTTGTTTTCAGAAGTAGTTAATATCACTTTTTCAATTATAAAGAAGCCTATATTTGTTTTTATTCCTTTATTTATTTATATTAGTGCCAAGGACTGAGATTATGTAAGTTAACTTACGGTTTGTCTTCACCAATAGATGAAGATATAGAAGGACTAAGAAAACTTTCTCACTTCCAAATCTCATGCAATCTGTTCTCAACAGTACTGTATTTTAATGTTTATTTTGCTCTAGAAAGAATATAAAATTCCAATAATAACGAATAGGAACAAAATTATAGATATTTTATAATTATTATAGATATATGTATAATTACGAATATTTATAATTATTATAGATATATGTATAATTACGAATATTTTTCATCAAGGTGGTTTTGTAAAATATTGGGAGTGATTTTGAAATCATGATTAGGAGAGAGGATCGCTTTGTCATCAGCCAAGAGAGTATTGGGATAAGTGAGAAAGCATGCAGTGAACAGGATAAAAAAGATAGGTCAAGCACGCTGCCCTGTGGAACGCCCACTTTCACAACGAAATGGTAGGGGTAATCAGATCCTTACCTGACCTTAAAAAATGAATTATGGGAAATTCCTTCAGTATAAGCAGTTATTGATTGACATTTTTTTTTACGTAAAATATAATTGTAGCATAATTAATTTCTATCAGTCGATAAGTTATCTGAACTTAGAAATCTGAAATTTCAATGGGCATGATAATATAACACTCGTTCTTCTCTTAGATTTGCGACAACTGAGATTTCCTATAAACTTTTACCGACTCTTTCTACAGTTCATCTTCACCTGTGATATCATTTTTAAGGTATCTAATTTTTGCTGGGACTTGAAATACTTTATATATTCAAGTCCTCATAAGACTATCTGAAATGGTGGAACTCTATTGTCGGCAGAGTTGACGTTAATCATCGGCCGCATTCAGTTGATTTGCCTTCAACTCATTAAGGATTGTGGTATCGTCCTTAACTCATAAGGTGCCTTTCAAAGATTATATATAGATTTTTAGCGAGAAACTCCCCTTACCCATCACTTCCAACATGGAAGAGTTTATGTAGATGTCATTGTAGTTGGCCAAGGGCTCTTTCCTCGGGAATGGGCTGACGACAGTGATGTTGTGACCTCTGCGAGCCAACCCCTCGAAGAGTGGGCGGAAGCTGTTCATGTGACTGAATGTGGGAAGCGGCAGTACGACAAGGATGTTAGCCGCAGAACTTTGCGCAACACACATCAGGAGCAATGTCAGATAGATCTTCATTTTCTCTGCAAACTAACGAAAAAATAAGATTTAAAATTTCTTTATTAATATATCTTAAAGCAAATCATGATTTTATATTCTTCAAAATGTTCGACTGAATACTAAAACAATCCAATAAATATTACCTAAAGTGATATTTTATAAATTATACTAGATAACACAGAGTTTGGATTTATACATAAGCGACTTCTTATTAGAAGTATTGTGCCTAAAATAAGTTTTATAATAGCTCAAAGAATATATTTATTAATATTTAGTCAAGAGAGGTATGTGTGTTTATATAACAATATATATATAAAGCAATTAAGAAGAGGTCGGATAAAGAATGCAGTGCACACACAAAAAGAAAATAAGGATCAACATGCACATCAAAAAATTGTGTACACCTGCTTCAATGCAATTTTTGTCCTGGTTTTTACGTAGGAAAATGTACTACGCCCCTAAATCACAGAGCATCCTGTTCAGAACCACAGTCCCCTCTTCCCATAACAAGGCATGCTCAGAGTCATTTAATGAGTTTTAATGACGTTTTCCAAGTTCAAGTGATTGAACAACTTCCCGACACGGCTTCAGATTTGCAACTGAAGACGAGAGAGTGCGCCTATAACCATATTCTCAAAGCCACTTTAAGACTTGCTATCAATTGCCAACAATAAGAGGATTAGGGAAAAACCAATCGCCTTTCCCTTCCTTTGAGCCCTTTCCGCTACACAATTCCCACAGCCTTGTATCTCTTCACTTCTCACTCACGAAGGGCGATAGATCCCCGAAAATTCCTTGTGATATTTTCTTTTTTTGTGTGCTCTGCACTCTATGACTGACCTGTTCTTTATTGCTACACATCGCAGCAAGGAGTGTTTCATTTTCAGTATATACCTTATGTATATATGTCTCCCTTGACTAAGTATTAAAAAGTAATATCAATAAATATATTCAATGGAGGTGCACTGTTTCCCTCGAGCATAGACTTCATTCTTCATCTTCATTCTTCGTCGTGTTGGTCAGGGTTGATGAAACATTTTTCACCTCGAAACAATGGGAAATTCAGCAAGGGTCTTCTAGAAAGCTCTCTCTCTCTCTCTTTAAATGATCGATTCATTGCATAATCTCTTTTTTTTTTTTTTTTTTTTTTTTTTTTTTGCATTCATTCTTGCCAAACAGAAGACTAATTCGGCCTTTCCACGCTACCCACTTTAGTCCAAGCCATGAAACCTCCTCAATCGCTTGCTCAAATATACTTTTTCTTTTCAGAAGTCATGGAAATAATAATGATACCCATTGGGACCATTCATAAAATGAAACGTTTTTCTTAGCTAAGAATTACTCGTTCTCGTGAAACTTGATCAGCTGCAAATGGCTTCCTCTTATATTTTTTTTTCTTTTTAGGGTTAACTTCCCATTCAACCACTTAGGGTCATGGAAGGAAGGGCTATCTACATAAGGAAGGACTATTTTAAACATCAATGACTCAGAACCAGTATGGTGAATGAATCAGTAGGAGCAATATCGTAACCAATAAAGGTCTACTGAGGTGAGATTAATGCTAGTTGGCTTCCTCTTGGCTTTGTGGGCTTATGGAAGAGGAGGATTCGTCTTCAATTTGAGACCCTTTAACTTGTTCGCTTTTTGCAAATTACTCCACCAGTGGTTGAAGGGTTGGAAGCTTGTAGTAAAATAGCTCTCCGTTCTTGGGCAGTTGTTGCCAAAGGCCTGCCAGAACTCTTTTTTTCGACCATTGAAGACCACCTTATACACGTTTTGAACGGGGTGAAGATAAAAAGAGTGTGGCCTATCCTTTTGTTTCATATAAATACATTTTCGCTAATCCGCAAAAAAAAAAAAAAAAATCCAAACTTCAACCAAAGAGGTATTTTTAAGTATCTACAAGAGATAGTAACGTTTTGGGTTAAGGAAAAAAATTCATATAAATAATAACTAACAAAAGAGAGGTGTGGCTAAAAATTTTGTTACGAAGACAAAGAATAGTACATAATATAGTATATACTATTCAACAAAGAATAGTAAAACNACAGAAAGCAGTGGCAGCTTCTGATGTATCAAACCTCAGGAATACCTTACTCTCTCCTTCTTTAACATCCACATATTGTATAGACGGATTTTTCTTCATTTCATTCTGAAATTAAATATTAAGTAAATATATTTAAGATATAAAATATGCTCCAAACAAATTTTAGTGAAATATATACATATATATAAGCATTTAATTACAATTAAACTATATTACATTAGTCATAGGCAGCACATAAATCAAATAATTGAGCCACAATGGATATTGACATGAGGCTAGACCAGTGTCAGCTCTACTGGACTCAAAAGAAACAAATATTACCACAGTCTAAATGCTAAAGCTAACCAAAACATTCTTCTTACACTTATCTATATCCACTGTCACGTACACCCTCTCAGAATAAGGCTTAAATTGCACTGGTACACAAGCCTATATAAATACACATACACATATATACATACAAATGGCAACCACACATCACCAATATACATACTTATCTTGTTAAATAAATTAGCAATAAATATATATCTATAACCTAACTTATATTAAATTTAGGATAATTTGGCTAGATATTAGACATCATGCCACAAATAAATAATGTTTCACACCTCATAGATCTCTAGATATTTGGGGAGAAACATTTTGATAAAAGCTGTATAAATACTTTAACACAAGTCAAAAAGAAATTGTTATGACTTTTAAAATTAAAACAGGCAAAACCCATAACTAGTAAAATATATGCCAACTACTAATAAATTAGATTCTTAAACCCATAGTTACATAAAACCTATTTGTGAGCAAATATTCTTGGCAGAAAAAATAGGGTATTTATACATCACTCCGTCCAAAGACAGTCGGATTCTTTTTTTTCTAGTTTTGAGGTGATGCAAAACTCAACTTTATTTTGCTTCCACTCAAAACAAAAACATCTCACCACTTGCAATTTTGTGAACAACCTGGCATGGCTCCCCTTCTCCCAGTCATTTCCTCTAACCTCATGAATGGAGAGGATTTTCATAATAGAACTCCCGATACACTTCTCTAGAAAAATATCAAGCAAATTATGTGAGGAGATTCAGGATTCATGTTTAGGAAGAAAGGAGGAGTTGGGGTAGATAATCCATTTATTGATAATATTCTCATTATTTTTAGTTTAACGAAAAAGAGTTCATTAACTAAAAAGATTATAGAAAGAATAGGTGCATAGTATAATTTTCAAAAATTTACTTTCCGAAAAAAAAAAAAGTATTATGAAAGGCATTTACAGATGAAACTAAAATGGTTAAGTCCCTCAAAAAGGGTTATGGGTTAAGATCCTACCCCCCCCCCCACAACTCCTAGTGAGCTCTTTTTAACGATCGATGAAGAAGGCTGAGAAACTTCATCTGTATTTTAAAAATTGAAGTCTGCCAAAACTTGAAATTACATCTTTAAACATCTTAATGTGTGTGTTTTTTTTTTTTTTTTTTTTTTAAGTATCAGTATATTAAATTCGACGTCTATTTTCCTTTTTTTTTTTTTTTTTTTTTAATTTCATTGAATATAAATATTTAAGAATTTTATTTTACACTAATTTTGTTCTATAGATTTAGGAAAGCCAATAATAATGAAGGTATTAAGATTTTAAATTTTTGCCCCTCCCCTATATTCATTTTAGCCATTTACAAACTCAATTAATAGTTTATGAAAATAAGCCTAAATCCTGAATTCGGTTTCATTATTTTAAAAATTTTGGATACTGAACCGTGTACAAACACACACACACACACATTTATCTGAAAATTTTAAAAGACCATATTTTTAGCATTTATATGCAGGATTGGTGAAGATCCATTGACATTTATATATCCCTCTCTCTGCCTGACAGTCTAGAACCAGTATCACTGAGAACTCTTGATCAAAATTAGCTATATACATATACTTTATAATGCAGTAGTGTGGGGCCCATCTGTCTTTTATTGTTTTATTTTGTATTAAGCAGTAAGCATTAAAGATAATGGAGATAGTTTTCTATTATAATTATCAACAAAAGCAAATTGAAGGCTTTCTTACGTGAGTAGCAGAGTGCGTAGGCGAAACTGTCTCCAATACTGATATCCTAGCATAGTAGTGATAAGGAGTGGCAAGATCTCTCTCGAGATAACTGAGCCTAACAGCTGCCTCTTGATTCGATAGCCTTGAAGATTTTACTGCTTCGCTGAAAATGTAATTCCTGATTTTGGGGAGCGCTCACCCATCAGTTACATTCCTCAATCTCTTCCTTAATAAACGTTTTTCGTAAAAAAATTCTATAAATTACAAACGTCATAATATTATATTTTTCACTTATGTTCAAGATACTTTTTTCGATATGTAATAAAACAACGAGCATATTATGATTATGAGTTTTTGTCTCCCTCTAAACCCTCTTTCCCTAAATTTAGCGAAAAATTTATTCCTTCAAGAGTTTGCTACGTAAAGCCATATTATGCCCGTTTTAATAAAGATGGTTATTAATGAAAGAAGAAATAAAATTTCGTCCGATCGATTCCAGACGTTAACAAGCTCATCAACGGCTTATAAAAATAAGCTTAAATACCGATCTTGGTTTTATTATTTTAAAAATTGCGGGCGCTAGAGCATGTATAAAGAAAAAATGCGTATAAAACGAAACTCAGCACAACTAAAAACATACGTTACAAGAAGAAAACCTCGTGACACGAACCTAACACTGGTAAAGCAGCCCAAGGTAACGTTAACAGTTACAATGTACACACAAGATTACAACTGTTCATCAGACAAACGGAATACAAAATACAACTAAGCGATGCCCCATGTACTTGACAGACCATGCTTCACATACTTTGATCCGTCCACGCCGACGTACTGAAACTCGGTGGGCATTGTCATCTGTCGTGTTTCATTACAGATTGATATAAATAAGACGTACGGGTCTCGCAATCCTGACGCCGCGGGTTCAAATCCCGCCCAGGTCAATCTTTTATTTATGTATGGAAGCTTGTCCTGAGCCATGGGTGTTTAAAATGGGGTGGCAACCTGTAGATAGCCCCTCCCTCCAATGACCCTTAGTGGTTGCAAGGGAGGCTAACCCAGCAAAAAAAAAAATAAAAAAAATAAATAAAANGAAAATATATGCTGTTAGTTTGTTTATTCATGACCTGCAGCACATTTAATCTATGATGGTTTGTACCCAATCAGAGCTGGGAGTTCCCTAGATCACTCCAGGATTCCTTTGGGTCTTTATAAAAGAAGCAGAAAAAAAAAAAAAAGAAAAGGAGAGGGAGAGAGAAAATAAACTAACTGTGCACTGTGAGCTTTGAACCTGTGACTTCAGTGAAGTTCAGGTGTCCATTGTTGTAACCATTGGACAGCTTTGTCTTATGTAAGTTTAGTCACCATGAAAGAATTTGAATTTCCATGAAAGTTTCACATTATTTGGACCACTGTACTCAATTTTACTATTTTTAAAATGATATCTGAGGGCAGGTATGATTCCAATATTCTTGGAGAGCTATTTTCTAAGCTCTATTAGTTGTGCCATTTGACAGGTCAGTCAGTATATACACACTCAAATTTTGTGGGGAATTACCTGAAATGTCAAGTAGGATTAAAACATTTTTTTCTATGCAGCATATTTAGTTTATCTCAATGGAACTCATTGGAGATTTTATTTATTGATAATAGACATAATTTAGGAATTACACAATACAATTGAACAAATAGAAGTGAAGGACTACCTGAACAGTAAATTTTTAACTTTATAACCTAGTACCAGCAATTGATTGTTTTTCTTATTATAAATTTGTCATATCTTTTTTTATATATAAATTGAAAGACTAAGTTTGTTTGTAGCAGATTCTGACAAATAGAAGTAGAGGAGTATCTGAAATGTTAAGTTCAAGCACAAAAATCCTAATATTCAATTTAGTGCAATAGTATTAAATATAATCTAATAATTTAATAAAAGATACATTCAAGAAGTGTGGGATTAAATGAAATGGAAAGTTCAAATACAAATATTTGGAATTTGTTTAGTTTAGCCAGCTCCTGTTGTTTTGTAATTTCTTTCTCCTAACTCTAGCTTTTGACGTTGAATGTTTTAAAACCTGATCCAACTATTGTTTGTATTATTTCAACAGTGACAGAGCCTGTCCAGCCCCTTTTGGAATAATAATTTCCACTATTTCTTTGACCCAAATGCTCTTTTGACATTTATACCAATATCTGAACTCGGTTATCCCATATAAAATTTTGTTCCTCAATCAGGATCTGTAATAATCAAGTTCATCAGTCTATGGGTTTGACTATCACCCTTCTGAAGAATAGTAACCAACAGTATGAAGGCATTTCATTTCTGCATCCAATGTGGTATTTTATTCCTTGAGACTTAAACTGCAGGTGGATTTCTCAAGTAATCCCATTATTTTATATGGTATTGAAGAGTTCAATGCCCTGTAAATAGTGTGACCAAAAGCATTGTTATCCGCAGCTTTTGATACTATCTTGCTCCCATGTCAGAGAAATTTAACTGTTGCAATCTTACAAAATTGCACTTCATTCCTTACAGTTCTGACTCTTTGGTCATTATCATTTAAATATAGCCCATTGCATTTTGATCTCAGGCTGGCCAAAACTATTGCGCAATTCACTGTACTTCAGGAAGTATAATTTTAATACTTTTTGGAATGAAATAATTTCTTACAGTCTAGATAGAGAAGTATTTCCTCTTTTATAAAGAGTATATTAATTAATAATAATATTGTATATAGGTCACCCTCTATTATTTTTTTTTTTTTTTTTTTTTAATTTCATTGAATATAAATATTTAAGAATTTTATTTTACACTAATTTTGTTCTATAGATTTAGGAAAGCCAATAATAATGAAGGTATTAAGATTTTAAATTTTTGCCCCTCCCCTATATTCATTTTAGCCATTTACAAACTCAATTAATAGTTTATGAAAATAAGCCTAAATCCTGAATTCGGTTTCATTATTTTAAAAATTTTGGATACTGAACCGTGTACAAACACACACACACACACATTTATCTGAAAATTTTAAAAGACCATATTTTTAGCATTTATATGCAGGATTGGTGAAGATCCATTGACATTTAAAAAAAATCTTGTTATGGAAAATTAGTTTAAAAAATAAGAACCAAAATTTTTACAATTGAAGCCGAGATTGAAGAATAAGCAAACTATGAGATTGCAGATTAGTAGGGAGAGAGTAGGAGTTGTGAGGGAAAAAATCTCAAGAAGAAATGCATTAAAAATTTGTGTTGCAACAACATATAAAAAGGCAAGAGAGAGGATAGTAGCTAAATGAATCAAATAGAGGCAAATGTTATCTATTTAAAAAAGAAAAAATATCATTCACATGATCAATATTATGTGCTGGTAATTTTTGTAAACAATAATAAAATATCAAGAGCCTTTTCTTGGAAAATAAAGAACGAAAGTCAATAATAACTTTTTTAAAAAGTATTCTCATGAACAAACTTTAACAAAACAAAATATTGCAAGAATGTTTTAATTTAAATCAAATATGTACATACAATACACTTAATAAAAAATATACAGATTAAATTATGTCTCAATTTCATCAAATATAATGTGTTTTCCAAGAATGTGTTCTGCTTTCTTCATAAGTTTTTCTTTTCCGCGAAGTTTTTTAGTTGCTTTTCCATTTAATTTTTCTCTCCTTTGTCTCTGGAGTTTATCCCAATAATTCAACTCTTTCTGGCCTGAAACATAAAAGAAAAACATTTTAAAGTATCTTATTTATGCTATTGATGTAATGTCTAGTGGTCATATTCAATGATAATGCATTTAAGGAAAATTATATTTTTAATATAATTATTATGTATTTATTGCATTACTTATGGGGGTGTAGGGAAAAATGAGTACCATAATATTAAAAAAGCCAAGTAAAGTAAGCCCAGTTAAATTTGTCCTTGAAATAACTTAAGGAACCAATAGTTGACAATATATCTGTTAACTAAAATAAATAAATACCTTGAAGTATTTTAGTTTTTGGCCAAGCTGAATTCCCACAGAAAGCAGTGGCAGCTTCTGATGTATCAAACCTCAGGAATACCTTACTCTCTCCTTCTTTAACATCCACATATTGTATAGACGGATTTTTCTTCATTTCATTCTGAAATTAAATATTAAGTAAATATATTTAAGATATAAAATATGCTCCAAACAAATTTTAGTGAATTCTTAAACATTATGAATTAAAGAGAAAGAGAGGCATGATATGATATGACAGAGATGATAAGATACTTGAAGAAACATGAGAATTAATGAATTAAATATAACATAATATATAATCCTTAT
>KZ806960.1:191192-201946 GCA_000696205.2 Oncopeltus fasciatus | reverse complement strand
TAATCCTTATATAATTTATATAATATGATATATAATCCTTATATAATATTAGGAAAACAACTCAAATGGCAAAAAAATAAGTACGTATGTTTTTAATAAATAAAAATTTAAAAAAATGAGAGGCCCATGGACAAGCTATTAGACTAAGGGGGGAAGTAAATATCAGGGATGTGATTATTATCGACTTTTAGAGAAATGTATGATAAGCACACAATTCTGTAAGCAAGATTTTTTTAATATATTTTATGAATGCAGAAAAAATCTTTAGTTCCATTGATTGATTTCTCAATAGAAAATAAGAGAGATTTAGAATATTTACTACTCTACAAGAAATAAAATCTGGTGAGACCAGAGAAAAAACCACTGACTGTTGGAACTGTTACTTTTTAAATTAAAAAGTAACAAATTTTATAAGATTTTCGCTCAATAATAATATTTTATGACATTTCTGAAGTGGTTTCCACTGAAGCTACAAAAATCAAATTTCTGCTCTCAAAAAATAACACATGACTGATGTTAGGGAAACTAACAATGTTGGGGAAAATATAAAGTTCAGGAAATTAACTATTTCAATATTATTCCAGATCCAATCATATCAAGAGGATCTTTTAGTAAAAAAAGTGCAATAGTAAACAGTACTTATATGTTTACAACCTTTCATGGTCTTCCAGACAAGCCTCCTACATACAAAAAAACTCAAAACCCACTTACTACTTAAGTGATATCACAAACAGCCTTCTCTTTTTTATAGTGGAATAATTTCTTACTCATTAATTTATTCATGAATTTCTATGGATGAGCTCTTTTTTCCCTGGTTTACCTTCTGATAAGGAAATATTTTATATATGTTTAATTAAAGATGGGCATGAATAAGAGTAAATGAAAATATATTATTTATAAGTGAGAGAGAACAATAATTGTAAAATGTAAGCCCACCAAAGTTTGCTCCAGACAGCCTCGGAAGAAAGAGTTATATATATACATATGAAACATCATTTATCCTAAGAGTTATTATTGATCGGGAGTCTGTCGTCATAAAAAAGTTCAAAGTTAGAAAATTATGCTCGATTTCTTAATATTTAAAGCTTGATTTCAGGAATAAATATTATTATATTTGACATCCTGACAGATGCACATACATATTATAAACACATACATTTTATAGACATAATAAAAAAATATTATACATAAAACACAAAATAGTAAAAAATACCTTAACATTTTTTACATCGACAACTGGTTCATCAAATTTAATTTTTACTATGAGACCTGGACTGAATCCTTTTTGAGGAACTTCATTAATATTTGTTATACTTTCACCAGAAACCACAGAGCGAACTGAAACATTTTTATCTTTTTGAGGACCATGGAAATTATGTCTCGATGAATCTGACTTCTTTTGTGCAAGGAACAAATGCTTCTTCAGCTGTTTCATTTTTTCTTTCTGCATATTCAAGTATTTGTTTCTTAAACGCTTCCAATCTTTCCTATAACATAAAAAAAAACAATAAATTTATGATAGATTGTTTAATGATCGTTACAATATACTATAGTTTTTTTTAATATGTGAAAGCAGAAAATTAGTAAAAAAATGTGTAATGTAAAATTTTTAATTTTAATGTAAAAATGTTAATCCAAGCTAAAATTTGTTTTTAAGACTGAAAACCAATAACCCTGAAAAATTTTTTTTATCTTTTGTATATCAAACATACAGGACTGTCTGACTTTCTATCAGCATCACCCATACATAATTGAATCATATTTTCACAATTACAAACTATGCATTGTTAATATCCTTTACTTATTGACAAATAGTTAACTTAAACTAAGTCA
This sequence comes from Oncopeltus fasciatus, assembly GCA_000696205.2. Lineage (NCBI taxonomy): Eukaryota > Metazoa > Arthropoda > Insecta > Hemiptera > Lygaeidae > Oncopeltus > Oncopeltus fasciatus. The sequence continues at coordinate 200,113 of KZ806960.1, read as the reverse complement.
ATATTTAGACATTTAACTATGTAAGTATAGATTTGTTCATTGAAGAAATTATTTTATAAAAGTAAAGATTAAACAATTAGTAGTTCTTTTTTGAAGCATAGAAGTTTTCATAAATAAAAACAAAAACATATGCCATCTATTAAATAAACTAAGGGGTATTTATTGACAGCAAGCTGTCCAGCATTTTCAGCTAGAATATATTCTACACATGATCAAACGCATATTCTATAACAGCAACTAATGTTTACAAATTAATAGGCCCCCAAGAAATAGTTTTGTAGGAAATAAATTATTATTTCTATTAAAAATAATTACCTACATAAAAGAATTAGTATAATTTTTATCATGGTAAAACTTTTAAATTAATATCTTTAATGTACAGTAAAGTTTTATCGTATTACTAATAACAATAAAAATATTAATGATTAGTCAATTAGGCCTCCCTCTAAACAAACCCTCCCCCTTCCCATGCTTGATTTTAGCCTTTAACAAACACATCAAACCGTCTGCATAAAGAAAAATAACACTAAATTTTGTTTTATTGTTTAAAATTGCGGTTAAATAAGAGAAATAAAAAAAAAAAAAAAAAAAAAAAAAAAAACATACTTAGATAATATTTGCAAGCCAAAGCTGTCGCCAGAGTCCTTTGCTTTTTTCTTGTTTTTCTTCTTCCTATGCTTCTTCTTTTTGGTTTTACCTTCCTTTATTTCTGAAGCATCTTCAGTAGCAGATGTTTCTGAAATAGGCATTGTATAATATAAGTCAGAGACACAACTTTATATTAGTACTATTATTATATATTACCCAGGCCTACGGAAAAAAAAAATTTTTTTGGTGCCTAGGATTTTAAAACTGACTTTAGATATATTTGGGGTGTTGATTCTAAATATAAAATCAGTTTTTCTCTATCAGCTCTACTTTTTTAGATCAGTGTTTTTTTAACATGCAGTTCTAAATCACATTTATAAAGATTGGTTTCTATATATTTGCCCTATTGATAGTTCCAGGAAAATCCACTAGAAGACAGTGACCTGCAAACTTCAACTAGAGTTGAGATTAGTTTGTGAGTTCTCGGTGAGCAGGGAAGATCAAATTTGGCCTTGTGTTTTAGAAAGAGTTATTATAAACTTAATCTAAAACATAGTGTATTGTAGATTGTTATTTTTGTGTTGTTGAAAAGAAATAAAATGAGTACAAGTATTGTATTGTGTAAATAAGCTTGATGTGTTTGCTAGATGCGTGGAAAACACACATAAAAAGAAAACAGTAAAACTGTTAGTGAATTTGTAATGAGAACTTATCTTGTACCTTTTGGTGTTAGTCTTGGTGATCAGGATAAAACCTGGTCTTTGCAGGACGCCCGGTCCTCTCTCAAATTAAGTGTCGATCCCAACGTTTCACCAGCTACCAGAGCTCTGTGAGGACGAGTATTTCTCTTCCGATTACCTATCTCGTACTACTGAAAGTGACACTGATTATGAGGGAATGCCATCAATTCCTCAATGTTTTACCTAGGATAAGCTCTCAATGTTTCATCTCACTAGAGATCTCAATCCATCAAAATTTCCTCACTGTACAAGAGAAAAGGATTTGCTGCCCTTCTTCTCTAAGGAAGACAATCTAGTATTCTGCCATGAAATTAGAGGTCCTAATTGCTCTTCCTGAAGATTTTCCGGATTATTTATTGACAATTCAAGGAGAATCCTTTAAAATGAGTCCTGCACAATGGGGCAAATATGGTTCAATACCAATTTTTCACTCAACAAAATTTAAAGAAGAATATAACCCTAAAGCTTTTGTCTTGAAGAAGATAAAATATCATGAATTTTTTTATTACAAATGGGTGATTTGTGTGGACTCAAAAATGGTAAACTTTCTCCTTGGACAGCTAAGTGGCTACACCAATGGGTTATCCTACCTACCTACCAATGAGTTAGAAAGTGGCCTAAGGAGAAGATATGAATGTTGGAGAAAGGATGTCCTTAACAATCCCTTAGTTGCACAAGAGAAAATCATCCTTCCTCCAGAGTATACCAAGCTGGGCCTTTTGAAGCAGTTTGAAAAGGCTCTTGATAAGAACTGATTATTCTTTGCATACATATAAACAAAAAAAGCATCAGTTGATTGTGGAAAAAATTAAAGCAGGAATATTTACGGCCCCCAAATAAGACAACTCATTAGGAATCCTGCCTGCATATATTCAATGAATGAAGCTGAGCTAAAAGCATGGACTTCAATTATTGCAGTTGTCAGAAATTTTCTGGGCAAATGCAAAGCGGAAAAATATGTTGATAATGATCTGAAAACTATGAGATCCTCCATACTAATAATAGATTTAACACTAATAAAAATAATTAGCTGATTTAAGACTTATTAGAACTTTTTAATTTAAAATGATTATAAAATATTATACACAAACAATGTAGAATTTAATAATTACTTTTTAGTGTAATAATGATTAAACATATGAAATGGTATTTTGAAACTTATTATATATAAATTTGAATATCCCATCTTATATCTTTACACACAGCTTGTCTTTTTGGTCTTGAGCTTAATCCTTCTTCTTCCTAGAGGAGCTCTTCCTCCAAATTAGAACTTATCCAATGGCATGCTGAATTAAGCTTAAATAATGTCATAAGTTTTTTTATTTTAAAAATTGTGGACCCTAGTTACATGAAGAAAAATATGTATAATATATAATTTAGAACTCGCTATATTTTTTGTGTCTCCATTGCAGGATTTGTGAGGGTCTGTTGAAAATGTTAAAAATCTGCTGCAATTTTTAATCTAAAATTTTGAATAGCTTATTTTTAGCTTCTTTGTTTTCAAAAGTCCTGTCAATGTAAGTAAGAGAATATTTTTATTTCTTTCAAGAAAATTTGCTAACAGCTTACCTAGAATTAGACACTTATGTCTATTTTATGAAAAAATTTACAAGAGGCAAAAATTGTAGTGTGTAAAATTGAGAGGGTTGATGTATTACTATGAGCATTAATTTTCATATAATTTAATAGTTCTTTCCTTATTAATGATTTTGACCTTTGGAACTCTTAACCATTCAGCATCTATCATGCTTCTCCTTAGTCTCATATTTTATTGAACTATTTATAGGAATAAAAAAAGGATTGCAGACACTAAGGGAGCTATATAAATATCTAATCTAAAGTACATGGGAAAAACTTAACCTTGATAAATATTTCACTAAATTCATCTTATTATTATTCGAGTAAATTTGAACTTTCATTAATTAAATTCATCACCAATACAATAAAGTCACTTAACAAACATAAGTATGTTTTGTCTTCATAAACATTTATTAGTTTCAACAAATTTATTAAAAAATTTAATACTGTAAACTTACTTAATTTAATCAACTAGCATGTTATCACAATCATGCCTGATTGTCAAACTCAAGAGTAATTCCACTTTCACACTATTGAGGACTATTGCCACCAAATAATGGATTTTATTAATGGTAAAACTGGAATCATCTACAATGATAAAAAATATATTGTTATTGTAATTTGATGACACATATCAAATTAAAATAAAGCACAATATTATCTGGACGAATATAATAACTCATTTTATTTAGAGGGTAGAAATGGAATAGGTGAATATGTTTATTTGAATATAGGTATGCAAAGGAGTTAAATTAAAAAAAAAAAAAAAATTCCAAACCACATGAACCATATGTGAATATTAATGATAGAAAAGACAAACCAGAGAAAATAAAAGGGCACATGGCCAGATTTGAAAAGCATTTAGGTTAAAGGAACAATTAAACATAGCTGTACATGGCTCTATTAAAAAGCCATGGTGACACATGAAAAGGAGAGTACTGCTAATAAATGGCGAGAACCTTACAAGAAAACCAGTGCCTATGCTCAATATGAGAGAACAGTAAGACATGAGAAGTTTTTCTGAGCTGGAGACAGAGGTAGACTGCTAGAGGTATCCAAATTGTGGAGGCTGAATAATGTAGAAGAAGAACAGAGAACAATTAGAGTTAAAATACAGAGAAAAAAACGGTCATATGAGGAATGATACAAAATAGTACAAGAGGCTTTCAGAGTGGATATTAAACCCACACTCAACTTTTTTCTTTTTTAATTTTTTGTTGGAAAAAAACAACTATAATTAGAAACAAAACTATATTTAAATAACATCAATTAGTCACCTTTCCTAATTTATCTAATGTTAAGTGGAACAATGTCATATATATTTGAAAAGATTTTTGAGTTAGACTAAAAATACCTCTTGATTACTTTTATAAATTTTTAAACAAACAACTCTAGATTTAGTCAAAGTCGAAGTTTAGTGGAAGCTAATTTGATCCAGATTGTTACCATTTTTAATATTAATAGAATCAAATTTCAATGTTAACCACTAACATCCTTTTTTTTGGGGGGGGGGGGGGGGGGGGCAGAAAATCACACTATAACAACATTAGAATGTGAGATACAACATTACATTAACCTTGGTGTGGGGGAGCATCCCTGATTTATCTAACACTGGTGGACACCATTTCAGATTTAGCTAATATTGAGTGAATAGTACTCACGAATGTTTTATTTTGAGATAATTTACAACAGAATATTCAGAAATGAGAAAACTGGCTTATTCTATCTACCTTCTTCTGAGAATTTTTTTTTTTTTTTTTTTTTTTACAATAATATCATATCAATCCATTTGCTAAAAATCATTAAGAAGCTATAAGCCAAAATTTTTCTAATAAATCTATTTTCTTTTCATTATGGAGTTTGATTTATTTAAATTGTAGATAAAGAAAGCCCTCAATAGTATGAATATAAAATTACTCATGTATTCAAGATTGAGCTCACTTTCTGACTTAATTATATCACTCACCTAGAATAAAATATAGATAAAAACAAAAAATAAATAAAAACATAATCATACTTTTGAGCTTTGAATCTAACTGGAAGTATTTTCTACTTTGGCCCTTGTATATAAGATAAAATAAATACAAAGAGAGAATTATCAGGAATTCGGTCTTGGTAGTTGAAGAATTAAAAACTAATTTGTAACCAAAAAGTTTTTATTTTAGTTAATGTTTTGGCCTGAATTTCAGGCCTTCATCAGGGCAAGTAAGGTGATTGGGAGAGAGAGAATTATCCTCAACAGTGTATACACTGTAGTAGACACTGATGAGCACAAGTCTCTCTCTCTCCCCCCTTCACCCTATATGCCCTGATGAAGACTTGAAATTCAGGCCGAAATTTTGGCTAAAGTGAAAACTTTTACAAATAATTATTTAGTTGTGGTTTATTATCCCATGTGAATTTTAAACAATTAATGAGGCGGAATAGAATAAAAAATATGTCTGTCCCAGCCAGGACACGAACCTGGATCTCCTGCTTTCCGGGCCCATATGTTTCCATTACACCACAGGGACGAGCTAGATAACTTATTAAATTCCCAACACACTAGCGAGACCCTAACCCATGAGAAAGACGAATACATCGTTTTATGGTCAAAAGAGCTGACATTGCCTTGCTATTTATCGAATCTCGTTATTTACTTTTTTAATTTTCATTTATAAATATTAATTTAGTTGTGGTTTATTATCCCACATAAATTTAAAACAATTAATGAGAGGGAATATAGTAAAAAATCTATCTGTCCCAGCCAGGACACGAACCTGGATCTCCTGCTTTCCGGGCCGGTATGTTTCCATTACACCACAGGGACGAACTAGATAACTTTTAGGTAAATAATCTAAAGGTTTTTTACTACCAATGAATATAGTACAATCATACCTTCCTTAACCCGTCTTCATTGGTTTCTTAACCAATAGCCAACAGAACATAAGAAACCAATAAAGACGGATTACGGAAGGTATGATAGATAACTTTTAGGTTACAAATTAGTTTCAATTCTTCAACTACTAAGACCGAATTCCTGATAATACTCTCTTCATATAATTTCACGGTCAACAAATTTTACCTCCTAATAAAATAAATATATTTTAAGTTGTATTCTTTACTCTGTAAAACTATGACCCTACTCACTTAGCATTATGAGAGACTAATGTTAGTTTAGCAGACCTTGTGGTTATCTAATTAAATTGTGACTCCTTATATCACTAGATAATGGTAAAAATAAATATTTTAGAAATATAAACATTATAAACTAAAAGAGCCTCTGCTGATTCACATTAACCCCAATAAGTTCCGATCTTAGTAACCTTTCAAAAATTTATAATTAACTATTATTTGTGTCCTTAAAAATCAGCATTAAAATGCAATAATGTCACTTTCTGCTTCTCCTGATGTTTATAATCTATATATAGATTATAATTACATAATTATATAGAATATAATTACATTAATATATTNTTAATATAAATATTAATTATATTATGATTAGATTTATTTTAATAGTTATGAAATTCAAACATTAGTTCATATAAAGGATTGCTGGTTTTGCATGAAAATTGATTAAATGGCTGAAACAATAAGCTAATTAATTTAGTTCTATTGTCAAAGCCCAAACATTTCATGTGTTTCATAATTGAATTTTCTTTCACATTTGGACGGTGCTACATAGATCATTTTAACCAATAACTACAATAATCATATTATTCGATCATCATTGCTAATATTAATCAATAATTGTAATAATCATATTTATCCATTTTACAATACAATCCCTGTAATATTTACAGTACAAGCAGGCTTCCACTGCCAGAAATATTTATAAATTGTTCTTATTGTTCAAACTTTTACCTTTCATCAAGATATTATATTACTGAAGGTCACTTTTTGGAAAACATTTTAAAGGTTAAGCATTGGATTAAAATGTATCCATTGTTAAAATTTTTAGCATTGTTAAATAGAAAAAAATAATGATATCAAAAGGAAAATACCTTGAGTTTCAGTGGCACTTTCTTCTTCACTTTCAAGCTTTGTCTTCTTCTCCTCATTACATTCCTCATCAGCTTCTGAATTTTTTCTTTTTCTAGGATTAGTCATTAAATCAGAAGTATGAGAAAGGTCCAAATCCATGTGAGCCTCCTCTGTAGTTTCACAATTTTTTCCTCGGTTAGGTTCAAAATTAGCAATACTCAGTAATTCTTCAGGAGGAACATTCATGGGCAAACAATTCCCTTTTTCTTTGAAGTCCTAAAAAAAAAAAAAAAAAAAAAAAAAATGCAATAAGAGAAGATTCAATTATGAAAATACAACAACATTTAATTCAGAAAATTAAATACCAGAAGTGCATTATTAGCAGCCTCAGATGTGGAAAACTCAATGAATGCAAATCCTTTACATTTATTTGAATTTTTAAATTTTGGAATTGATATATAGTCAATTTCCCCATATCGTGAAAATATTCCTTTGAGCCATTCATGGTCTGCATCTGGAGGAACTTGTTCCTGAAAAATAGTATATAATTAATTTACTTTTACTTAATAAGGATAGGAGACAAGCTGATTTGATATTGAAATAATAATTTTCTTTAACATAGTCCCTTCAGTGTAAACCACTTTCACTGAAGGTGAATTCCTGAGGACTTTAGTCAATCAGCAATAGCTACCAAACTGGACATACATATCTCAATAAGAAATGCACTAGACTTGGACGAGGATGCCTATTTTCACTAATGAACCAGATGGTATCTAAGGGAATATTATGGAACCTGCAAAAGGAACAGCTAGTACTAATGGTAGGGTCAAAATAACTGAAAGAATGGGAAGGAGATAATTGATCGTATGGAGTAGAGTATATCAGTAGTTCCAGTTCGGATAGAAAGGAGTTTAGAAAAAATCTTTCTTGAAAAAATAAATAATAATTTATTCTTCAATTGCAGCATTTCGGCATGCAATGCATGTTGCATTAGACTGCAATGGAGAAATTTTGACATTGAAGAAAAACAATTCTTGTTAATTTTTTTATGCGAGAGTTTTCTTTTCTGAACTTCTCTCTGACCGAACATCAACTATATACTCTTAACTAAAGGCATCAGAGAAGTATCCAATAACCTCCACTAGATGAAAGTTTGATTTAATTTCCCCCTCTCTTTCTTAATATGATTGATAAAGGGAATGACTACAAGAATCTTACTAATCAGTATCACAAATCATTTGTCAGGTAAACTGAAAGAAATTATGAAAAGGAAACTACTATCGATCTAGTTGATAATACATCAGGCATCTTTTTGTTAAAAAAACAAACAAAAAAAAACAGACTGGTTGCCAGTGAGACTAATTTACTCTCTTCCAAAATTATCTCCTTTGCTATGAAATTAAATATAGAATTCAAGAAATTTTACTCAAACAATTTGATAGAAAATCATCAATCTAGGTTCCAGTACACTAAGATTCATAAAGTAATAATGGTAATTTCCATAAAAGGTCAAAAATTCATGGAAACCTTATGTGTATTGAAAAGAAAATGCATAAATCTTTTGAAGCTATGGCATGTCATTTCTGTTACACTAACTCTCCCAGAAGAAAAACAAATATAGCTCACAGAACTTATGATATAAGTTAAAAAAACATTGTAAATTATTCAACAATAGTTTATTTACTTCAAAGTTTAAAAATTTATTTTAATATGCATTTTCTGATAATATTTATTATATAAATTGAAAAAAAAAATTATTTAAGCCAAATGATTTTCTATTTGAGCTACAAATGATGAAAAATAATAAAACCAAAACATATTTCCCAACAAAATTAGCTCAGCAAAACTGAGTCATAATGGGATCACCAAATAAATTCCATATATGAACCTAACATATTGCATGTTTTCGGAAATGGAAAACATGCAAACTAGCTTCTTTGTATGTTTTCTAATAACGGTGACCTACTTCAGTCACTTTTTTTTTCTTTAAAGAGAGCACTACCCAGATAATTGAGACTTAATTATATTAATTAAATTATTTTTATATAT
>KZ806960.1:143726-171102 GCA_000696205.2 Oncopeltus fasciatus | reverse complement strand
AGAGAGAGAGAGAGAGAGAGTGAATTGTTATTATATCGTTCTTATAAAGGGTATTTATTTGAAGATGGTTCAAATGTATTTCCTTAAATAGTCGAACTGAGCTAAAAATGCAAGAAGAAAAATTGGTTGTCTGTCACTTCTAATTTCAGAATGTGTGATTATTAATAGTAAGTATTAGCTATGCATATGTGTCCAGAAGTAGGGTTCATCATGTGACCCTCAATTTCACATACACAGGAGCAAAAAGAGTGTTTAGAATAACCGATAATTGGTCATGAGAAACTTCTACTCAAATGAATGCTAAACTGTTGAAATAAAAACAAAACCATTGATTAGAAGCCCAGTAATTAAAATATTTATGAGGAAATCTGTACTCCAAACTTTCATGGAAATCAACATCCAAGAGGTTGTACTAAGGTAATAAATGGGATGCATATAAGATGTTTAAGCCAACTTACACCATGGAATATGTCTCTTCACTAGCTGTCAAACAGTTGCACCTATTAATGCTATGGAAATACAATCACTAAACCATTGCAAGCTGGAAGAAAAAAGCTTTTCCTCAATTTCGGGAAACTCTCAAAAGAGCAGGTAACCAGTACTGGACGATCTAAAAATTGACACGTATTGGCTTAAAACCAAACTAACAGCAATATAACACACAGAAACAAATAAGAAAAAATTGAAAAATCAATTAAACGAATCCAACCCCACTTTCAATATTCAATAGAACAACTGCTTTGACACATCCCAATTTTAAGACACTTAAGCAATTTGCAATTCCAGAGGAAATGAACCCTTGAAACTATATGCTTTATTTTAATAATATTTAGTGCAAGGGAACAGAATAAAAATCTAACTGTCTTTATTCTGTCCCATTGCACTAAAAATTATTAAAACTTATGTGGGATTAAATACCACAAAAAAAGTATTTTTATACTTATTAAAATAAATAAAAAGTATTTTGCTTTTATATAATCACTGGCTAGTGGAGGTTCTCAATCAAAGATGAGTGAAATAAATGAGAAATGATCACAAACCTCCATAGATCACACATTTCTTTTTAAAGGCAGAGCACTTTCAAGGCCTCATCTTCAGAGCTCTAAGTTAGACGAGATGAACTCTCTTTGACCTCTGGCCATATTGGCCGATCTTGACCTCTGGCCAAAATAGCCAATTTGGGTTTATATGAGCCACTGAAGATGAGGTGTGAGCCTTGAAAGCTTTCTGCATTTCTTTTTAAATGTGTGAACTGTGGAGGTGTGTAACAATTTCTTTGTTTATTTCACCCACTTTTTTAAACATATATTTAGATTTGATGGTTTCATGTCTTTATCTACGGGTCCAAATAGGCCCCTAGAAGAGTTGGAGCTGTAAAATATTCAAAAGAGACTCGAAAATTGGGAAAAATTAAGTTTTGGCAGTGGTATACCTGTTAGGCAGCACGTCTCCTTCAAGAACTCCTCAGCCTGTCATAATTGCATTAGCCAACAAAAACTATCCTACAGACTGATCAAACCTTTCTACTGCTAGAAAACAATCTCACAGTTAACAAAGGGGCAGAAATAAACCAATCTGGGTTTGGGTTAGCTTGAGGGATCCGTTCAGGTCTCTAGCCTGGCAATGCAGGTTTGACTCCCACTCTGAGCAGGCTTTTATAGAGAAATCTAAACTACTATTTAGAATAGGGTGCTGACCAGTAGATAGCTCCTCCCCCCATCACTCTATATGGTTGTTCACGGGATTAATAATAAAAATATACTAACAAAACAGGAACAACAGCCTTATCTATGCCAGACATCTAATCAATGCAGCACCAAACACTAAATTAGGCAAATGCATGAGGAAGCAAGCAGAGGATAGCAGTGAGCATCATTTCTCTAAAGCAGCCCCCTGCCCTCTACCAATGACAGGACAACTACTCGAACCAATTTCTAACTAACAAGAATTTGTAATGCTAAATAGCAAGAACTCTCTTCTAGCACAGACACATTACTTTGGTATGCAGCTTAGCAGTTAACACGTGTCCACTGTGCTGATATAGAGAAGCTGTTATGGATGGGAAGCACATTTTCGGCAATATTAATAAGTGGTAATATGTTCGAATCCAATACATTCATATGTACATTTAAGTATATGTGTGTGTACGTATATATATATATATATATTTATATGTACACACACATATACCTAAATGTACATATGAATGTATTGGATTCGAACATATTACCACTTATTAATATTGCCGAAAATGTGCTTCCCATCCATAACAGCTTCTCTATATCAGCACAGTGGACACGTGTTAACTGCTAAGCTGCATACCAAAGTAATGTGTCTGTGCTAGAAGAGAGTTCTTGCTATTTAGCATTACAAATTCTTGTTAGTTAGAAATTGGTTCGAGTAGTTGTCCTGTCATTGGTAGAGGGCAGGGGGCTGCTTTAGAGAAATGATGCTCACTGCTATCCTCTGCTTGCTTCCTCATGCATTTGCCTAATTTAGTGTTTGGTGCTGCATTGATTAGATGTCTGGCATAGATAAGGCTGTTGTTCCTGTTTTGTTAGTATATTTTTATTATTAATCCCGTGAACAACCATATAGAGTGATGGGGGGAGGAGCTATCTACTGGTCAGCACCCTATTCTAAATAGTAGTTTAGATTTCTCTATAAAAGCCTGCTCAGAGTGGGAGTCAAACCTGCATTGCCAGGCTAGAGACCTGAACGGATCCCTCAAGCTAACCCAAACCCAGATTGGTTTATTTCTGCCCCTTTGTTAACTGTGAGATTGTTTTCTAGCAGTAGAAAGGTTTGATCAGTCTGTAGGATAGTTTTTGTTGGCTAATGCAATTATGACAGGCTGAGGAGTTCTTGAAGGAGACGTGCTGCCTAACAGGTATACCACTGCCAAAACTTAATTTTTCCCAATTTTCGAGTCTCTTTTGAATATTTTACAGCTCCAACTCTTCTAGGGGCCTATTTGGACCCGTAGATAAAGACATGAAACCATCAAATCTAAATATATGTTTAAAAAAGTGGGTGAAATAAACAAAGAAATTGTTACACACCTCCACAGTTCACACATTTAAAAAGAAATGCAGAAAGCTTTCAAGGCTCACACCTCATCTTCAGTGGCTCATATAAACCCAAATTGGCTATTTTGGCCAGAGGTCAAGATCGGCCAATATGGCCAGAGGTCAAAGAGAGTTCATCTCGTCTAACTTAGAGCTCTGAAGATGAGGCCTTGAAAGTGCTCTGCCTTTAAAAAGAAATGTGTGATCTATGGAGGTTTGTGATCATTTCTCATTTATTTCACTCATCTTTGATTGAGAACCTCCACTAGCCAGTGATTATATAAAAGCAAAATACTTTTTATTTATTTTAATAAGTATAAAAATACTTTTTTTGTGGTATTTAATCCCACATAAGTTTTAATAATTTTTAGTGCAATGGGACAGAATAAAGACAGTTAGATTTTTATTCTGTTCCCTTGCACTAAATATTATTAAAATAAAGCATATAGTTTCAAGGGTTCATTTCCTCTGGAATTGCAAATTGCTTAAGTGTCTTAAAATTGGGATGTGTCAAAGCAGTTGTTCTATTGAATATTGAAAGTGGGGTTGGATTCGTTTAATTGATTTTTCAATTTTTTCTTATTTGTTTCTGTGTGTTATATTGCTGTTAGTTTGGTTTTAAGCCAATACGTGTCAATTTTTAGATCGTCCAGTACTGGTTACCTGCTCTTTTGAGAGTTTCCCGAAATTGAGGAAAAGCTTTTTTCTTCCAGCTTGCAATGGTTTAGTGATTGTATTTCCATAGCATTAATAGGTGCAACTGTTTGACAGCTAGTGAAGAGACATATTCCATGGTGTAAGTTGGCTTAAACATCTTATATGCATCCCATTTATTACCTTAGTACAACCTCTTGGATGTTGATTTCCATGAAAGTTTGGAGTACAGATTTCCTCATAAATATTTTAATTACTGGGCTTCTAATCAATGGTTTTGTTTTTATTTCAACAGTTTAGCATTCATTTGAGTAGAAGTTTCTCATGACCAATTATCGGTTATTCTAAACACTCTTTTTGCTCCTGTGTATGTGAAATTGAGGGTCACATGATGAACCCTACTTCTGGACACATATGCATAGCTAATACTTACTATTAATAATCACACATTCTGAAATTAGAAGTGACAGACAACCAATTTTTCTTCTTGCATTTTTAGCTCAGTTCGACTATTTAAGGAAATACATTTGAACCATCTTCAAATAAATACCCTTTATAAGAACGATATAATAACAATTCACTCTCTCTCTCTCTCTCTCTCTCTCTCTCTCTCTCTCTCGCTNTGATGTGCGAAAGCTCGGCAAATAAGAACAATTTGACTCGGTCCAACCCGGAAGATGAAATGGTAAATACATCTGACGACCGACGAAGCCTACGTGAACAAAAGCATCAAGCTTTATATTTGCTTAGTTTTAGTAGTATCACGTTAGCATCCTGTAGGAAGCTTTTACATTTTAATTAATTAAGAAATAAAGTTTCTGAGTTTTGAAGCAGACCAGATATTACTTCAGACTGTTTTTTGAGTGAAGATCGAGTGAAAATGGTATTCATTATTCATTTAAAAAAAAATAAATTTTACATAAATTAGCATTTAATAAGGATAACTGGACTAGATTTATCAATGAATTAAAACCATCAAAACATTATCCTTCATAGAGTAGACACTATTCCAGTTATATATGATGGTGATTAGAAACCTCTTCAGATGTTTTTAATATAAACAAACCCAGAATCTTTAATGTTAAGTAAAATAATATAAAAAGTCTTAGTCTTTCTAACAGAGGGTCTGTTAGACTCATTATCTGGCAAGCAACTAACTTATTATTATTGAATAATTTTTTATAGTATTCATTCAAGGATAAATGAGCATATTGTTATAAATTAGTAGTATTGATACATCACAATTGTACTATTATTTTTTTTTTTTTTACTTGTGTAGTCTTCAGTAAGCATTCCGGACCTATAATATTGAAAAATTTAAAAACATAGCTACTTTTTTATTTATCTCAGAATGGTAGGTTAAGTTTATAAAAATACACTTTAAGTCAAGCTTTTCTGCATGTTTACCTAGTGCAATAAAAACTTAAATATTTATTCCAATTCTCCCAAAAGGATAATCCAATATATAACTTTCCATATAACAAAATTGGCTTATATAGATTCCAACATAGTTATAAGTCTGGCCTAGTGATTTTGGTGGTATGGTACAACAGAAAACTTTTCTTTTTAATCTCTTAGTGCTTAAACTATTCTCAGAATTTAAAAAAATTTAACCTTCCTTTTAACAGTTTAGGGTCATGTTATGGATAGATTATGGATAGATCCTTTACCCAACATCCATGGCTTTGGGCATGCTGTTATTACTCGACAAAGTCAAGGGCAGGACTTAAACCCACATTTTTTAATTAGTTTTGCTCCTGAACTGTTTTAAATCACTAATTAGAAAAACTTTACTAAAGTAAGGAAAATAAACCATTTTTGGTTTTTTTTTATCAAAGTATCTTCTCTCTTAACCGGCTTAACTATGAGTAACACATCAGTTTAATGAAAATAAAGCAAAGCTCTAAAACCTTGATTACAAAAGATGTACACAAATACACACATATATAGTGAGCCTTTACTTATTGAGCCAGTCTTAGTAGAGTGTTTGGTAAAATACATCTGATGACTTATTGGTGGGAACTCCAAAATGCATAAAAGCTAACAAATTTATTAACAATTACAAAATGGAGCTATACAAGAAAGAATAACATAATTACTCATAGAATAAATTAAAATTATAACTAATGAAAAATATATAGTCTACAACTATTCATCATCTGGTGGTATCCCCAACTCTGCATCAGTCCACTTGGAAGGGTCAGGGTATTCAAATTCTCCCTGAAAATAATATAAAATTTTAAGAAATACTTATAAGATAGTTATAAAATAATGCATCATCACTGCTTTTTCTTATATCCTCCTAACAAAGGTGAATTAAAATTCTAAAACAGACATAATCCTCAGGCTTTTATTTGAAATTTTTCCAAATTTAAAGAGAATTAATCATTCATGTTCCAAAGCTATGCAATAAGAACACAGCCCAAAGCCTTGTCATTATAGGAAAGTAAGATCATCTTTAATTACTTGTTTAAAAAAAAAAGTGCTTATAATCAAACTCATGGCAAGAAATAAGATGGAATACTATAGAAAATAATGTTATAAAATTAAATTTTNTGTAGCCATGACTGTTTCATTTTATACACATATATATATATATATATATATATATATATAAGCTAAGTTCATTATTGATCAAAATGAGATTAATAGGAGTAGGGAATTATCTTAAATTACAAGTGAGAGTAAAAACATTTTTTCTATGGAGCAGGAGTTATATTTAGTTTTGAGTGATAAGACTAAGTAGATATTTGTTTATTTATTAATGAATTATTTTAGTAGTAACTCAGAAAGTTGGGCATTTTAGAGTGTGAGTTTACTTGTACCATAAACTTTAATTTTATGTCTTCAAAGCCAGAATTATTTGTTTTTCCTTAAGAGGTTTGGAATATCAGTGTTATATGTAAAATCAGTAAAATTCTGAGTACAAACTGACGAATAGGAGTGGAGTATCAGTTACAACTGACAAAGTTTGTTTGTTGATGATAGAAATATTTTATGAGTTACACAGTGAACTTAAACAATTAGCAGTGTGGGTTTACATGACCGGTAAATTTGAATTTAAGAACTAGGAGTTCTGAAGCAACTGTTATTATGTTGTTATTGTTAATTTTAAGTCCCAGGATAAAGTTTCTGTTTCTTTCTTTCAATATTTTAAAATATATTGAAAGAAAGAACCATAGCCTATTTTCCCTGAACCATAACCATAATTATGGTTCAGGGAAAATAGGCTGTTTGTATTTCAACACTTTCATACTCATAGGATTTCAAATAATGTGTATATAGCACAAAGCTTAACTATATTTATACATTTTCATAATTTATGCTAGAACCAATAATTTTAATAAATTATTTAAAGAAAATTAGTAATAATTTTAATTTAATTTAATTGTTAGCTTGAAATAAATTTACTCAATTAGAATTTTGTGACGGTACTTTGAAATTTCTTTTGCTGTTTTAACAGAAAGACTGAGTTAAATATTTCAATGCATTTGAGTCATCTATGCTCAGTGTGTGGTTGGTCTAATTGTTAATAGAAACAACAAGATTATACTACTTATTACCAGAATTTTCTTCTGATATCAGTATGGTGGATATCGTCTGCTTTATCAATCTCTATTTTCAAATTGTACGACAAACAATTAGTATACTCTTCGAACAACAGTCATCATGGTGAAATACTAAAATGCTGATTCACAGTATATTATAATGTTCGAACACAATGAGATAAATTAGATTAATCAATTTTACAATTCATTTCTTTTGTACTCCTTCTATAGCAGTGTTTCATTCAGCATTCACATCTTTAACACTAGTGTAATTGATCCCCTAAATTGCATTGAAATCCATTTTGTGATAATCTAATGTAGAAAAAACATTAGACCAAATTAAATTACTATCTTCTTTTTTTAATTTCTTAATACTTCTTGATTTTAAAAAAATCAGTGTATGTACTCATACAGGTTATTTTTTGTTCTCTTTTTTTTTTTACATTAATTCTACTTATTAAGCCTTAAAAAAATCTATATAAAGTTAAATTGTAATAATGTTGTTATACATTTCAGAAATGCATGATTCTCAATGAATTTAAAGTGTTAACAAATGTTGATGATTCATCTCTAATCTGCTGTTGGAAATCCTGTTATATAAGTTCTATTGGTATTAAAGAATTCATTGATCATGTTCACTACCATGTGAAATCAATGTCGAACAAAAGGCCTGTCTTTGAATGTTTATGGGAAGGTAAGTTCCTTCCTTTTTTTGAATTTTAATCAGCCGCATAGACAATGTACTGTATTGAAGTAGTTTATTTCATTCTAAGTGAACTTATACTCCAGCATAGGCCCTTATCTTATTTTATTTGTTATCGAAGAAATATTTAATAATTTTTTGTACTGATATTATACTAATAATAATGTACAATAATTCTAAGCTCAATTCAAGTACTGGATTTATTTTCTTGAATGTATCTTAAGTTTTTTGTAGCTTTTGTCATTTTAAGTGAACATTGGTGAGTAATTAAAAAAAAAAACTAAATTTCTTCTGGAATTGCAAATTGCTTAATATATATGTATATAAAACAATTCAATCATTATACATGATACATTTTTTTAAATTCTGTTTAAAATTGCTTAAGGTTATCACATACCCATGAGAATTTCTAGTTTGTTGAAGGTTATACAGGCCTGGTTTTCGCAAGGATTCAAATTTCTTAAATAAATGTAAACCTCTAGAGAGTGACATTATTAGGTTCAAATAATCTAACCTTCCACAACTAAAATCTACCAGCTGAAAGGAGGATACCCTATTATTAACTTCTCTTATCAGCTGTATTTGCAATATCTACTTCATCCTTTGTTCATTTGATGTTTTAATATATTGTAATTTTTCGAATACACTAATTTATTGTATTAACGAAAAATGTATTATCTTCATATATTTAGCATTATAATAAAATAACGATATCAATAACGATTATTGTTGAGGGAGGTTGCATTTCAATATTATATTTGTAACCTTATCCGCTAGTTTACTAAGAAATATTTTATTTATTTTATTTAAAGACGTATGTTGTATTTTGTATACTCTGCTTACTATTTAATTTCATTTAGCATTTTAAAATGATTTCAAGTACCGAAGAAGAAGAGGATATTCCTACAAATGATAAAGTTAAGAGAAAAGTGACGGTCAATCGAAAGGTGTTTGATGTTTTGAAAATTACTTGTGAATGGGTGGAATGCAATGAAGTATTAAGTACATCAAGAAACAGCTTTTATCATCATTTAACGAAACATTTAAAGGATCCTGATATAATAGGGATAAATGATGATGAAGGTACATTAAGTTGTAGTTTCTGTTTTAAAAATGTATTACTTATAAATTGTCTTTAATTTTATTTTTCTGTTTTTTTAGAAGTGTATAAGTGTGGATGGTCAACTTGTGATTTTGAGACAAAAGACCCTAAGGAAATCACTAGGCATGTTAAATATCATGGTTATCATGCAGAGTTGAGGGCTTTGGGAAATTATGTTTCGGAGGTTTCCAAGCTACCTGTGAGTCATACTCATTTTTAAATATTTTAATTTATATTGGTTATATTATATTTTAATATATATTGCTTATCTGCTGATTTTACTCTCTTGCTTGCATGTTTTTGAAAAGAGGAAGGTGGAAATTTTCTAACTATGAGGTTTGTAAAACACCCTTGTAGAGATTCTTAATAATGTCATTTCATTGAACTTCTCATTAATCGATAGACAAGATGGACAGCACAGTTAATGTATTGCATTGAGTAACTACCCTTTTTGCTTTTTTGGGTTTATGAAGTGAAGGGGAGTCAAGAGAAATAATTATGTAATAACTTTTACACTTTGCTCGGTTAAAATGATGTTTAATCATTCGAGCGCTTTCGAGACTCAATGTCTCATCCTCAGAGCCCAGGAATCTACAAACAACAGTATATAAAATTCTTAAAAGTTTAAATATATACATTTATACAAATTANTCTTCTATGAGAGTTCTGCAGTCTGTGATTGACGAGTAGGCTGGGTCCGTTGTTTCAGCTCCTTGTACACCTGACAGCCCTTGTAGTTGGCAGGGTGATTTTTTGGCACAGCGCACATGTAGCTGGAATGTTGCAGGATTTTAGGCAGCTCGTACTGATTTCTTGAATGTATCTTAAGTTTTTTGTAGCTTTTGTCATTTTAAGTGAACATTGGTGAGTAATTAAAAAAAAAAACTAAATTTCTTCAATGTTTCTCCATGAAATAGTAAAACATCCGTTACGCCAAACAGTCACCTAATTTTTTCCATTGATTCTTATACTTCTTCATTATCAGTGTTTTGGTTTGGAAAAGTAAATTTATGCTTTCTTAAGAAGTTAACACATTTATGTTCATAGTATGATAATTGATGAGGAGGGTATTGATTAAACCTTAGAAAAGTTAATTTATTACTTCAACTACAAGTATCCTAAGTTATTTTACAAAATGGATTCCCAACTCTCACAAAAAATTATATTTGGGATTCAATAGGAAAACAAAAATTAACATCATAAATTTAAATGGAGAGTATTGACTGTGAAGATTATTAGTAGAGGATTTGTTGGGGTCCATGTCCTCTTTCGCCTTCATGATAGGTAGGTGTGGTGAACTTTTTACTCATTTTTTTATTGTTTTCTTCAGATGTGAAATCACATTACTGTTAGTTATTACAATTTTAGGTAATAATAATGTAAACTATACAGTTTTTTCTTTTTCTTTTGACATAGTATTTTAACTGCCCTGAAGATGACTTACAATGTAAGCAGAAGCTTTGACAGATAAAAAAAAATACACTTTTGTTAAATTATATTTTTTGTGTCAACCTTGTCCAAACCCTAACATAATCTCTACTAATTAACATGATAAATTTTTGGGAAGTAGAGTTGTATTTGTGATTTTTTATGAGTTAATGATTTTTTTGTCTAATCTTCATATAAATTTAGAGTTCCCATTTAGGTTACGTGATGTTTGGGATCATCTGAATATTGCTGGGTAGCCATTTTATTATTACCGCAAGGCTTTCTTCTTGTAAACCAATTTTGAATAAATTCAGTAAAATAAATTATGGGCAGGAATTTAATTCAGAAGCCCAACAAAAAGTATAGAGGGAGTAAAAACTCCTTTATAAAATTTTTAGAGCATGAAATGTGAAAAACAGTGTAGAGGATTGTTTAATAAAATTTTNAGATAATCATTTGTAGTAAAAAAAAGCTTTTGCTTTTTTTTTTATTCATTATGTAATAATTAAATAATTTATGATTCAATTACTTGACTTTCAAAGGTAAACAACAGAAAAGTTAAACATTAATTTTCAACAACTCTCAAAATAACAATTGAAATTTTTCATTATTTCAATTTATTTAATTTTTAAAACAACACCAACCAAATAATGTTTAATATATACAATGAAAAATACAAGAAGAAAAGCAGATTTAATAACTAAATCTATAAGTTTTAGTTAAATAATTATAATATAAAAGCTCAAGTTCAAGGCAACGAAATTTCTTAAGAAATTAAATAAAAATCAGTCTTCTAGGATGAATAATTTCTATTTTAAAGAGGAAATCTGTAATTTCTTGCTAAAAATCACATTTTTTTTATTGACTTCAATCTCAATGAGGCACGAATCAACACCATCAAATTAAGCTGAAACTTTGTCAATCTTATTTTTTAGCCAATTGGTATACCTTTTAGGGGTGTCACCTGTTAAAAATTTGATCATTGATTTTTTGTGACCATCCTAGCTGACATTGAGTATTATGAGGCAGTGATAGCTGCGAGAGGAAAGAAGCAATCAGCTAAGCCTCTGCAGGCTTAAGTATTATTGGCAACAAGATTAATTCATGTTTAATTAAGTAGAGGTTTTATAAAAGTCATATGTTAAAAAATTCTTCTTTTTGTTAAACAAGTCCCCAATAGGCTCGAACATGCAACTTTTGCTTGGTGGGCAGCATACGATCTACCAGACAATGGAAGGCCATTTTTGGATGAAACATATATACCATATATTCTTGGTTTAGAACAGCAATTACTTTAATTAGATTTATATTATTTTTGTAGTTCGATTGAAAT
Organism: Oncopeltus fasciatus; assembly: GCA_000696205.2. Lineage (NCBI taxonomy): Eukaryota > Metazoa > Arthropoda > Insecta > Hemiptera > Lygaeidae > Oncopeltus > Oncopeltus fasciatus. The sequence goes on along the minus strand of KZ806960.1, from coordinate 159,266 downwards.
TATTTTGTTGAATTCAATAATCAATAAGTTCAAATGAATTTCTGACCATGGAGATTATTAGTAGAAAATTTCTTGGGTTTCGGTCAACCAAACACCAACAAAATCTCTACTAATAATGAATAAGTAATCCAATTCTGGGGCAGTGTTCAGAAGAGAAAAATTTGTGTTTCAAATCTATTTTAAAATGAAACATCTAAAATTTCTTATTTTTTAAAAATATAACCTTTATTTATATATTGCATTCTGTTAAAAATAAATAAAAACATTTTGTAATTTGATAACAATGAATAATAGACTCCTCAGTCTCCATGGTATTGGACAGGTCTAAGGGATCTAAATGAGGAGTTAATGTTTGCTTGAGGTGCTGGTCAAACATTTCGGCCTTGTCTTTGTCAGAAGAAGCCCTAGAACCATCTCCTCGGCGCAAGATTCTGCGAGTGGCATTCCAGAGTGATTTATCTCCTGCTAAGAGGGAAGACTGATGGGCATTAAAAGCCTCATTTCGTCAAGTACCAAATTTTTGGTTAACAAGCCTGGAAAGACGATTAAAGTCTTTGCGATCTGTGGGGTGTCTATATTTTTGGAACCATGCCCTTGAGCGGCGTTTCGCTATGATGAACTTTTTAAGCAAATCTGGGAGTGGCTTTCGGGACTCAGAAGCGTATTTGGTAAATTTTGGTTTGAGATTTTAGATACATATGCATTTCTGAAGGTTTATGGTAAAGGAGTGTACAGCATCATCTAAATCGTCAGAGGTTTTCAGAGATATTCCGAGGTCAAGAGACTCTTCTATGAGAGTTCTGCAGTCTGTGATTGACGAGTAGGCTGGGTCCGTTGTTTCAGCTCCTTGTACACCTGACAGCCCTTGTAGTTGGCAGGGTGATTTTTTGGCACAGCGCACATGTAGCTGGAATGTTGCAGGATTTTAGGCAGCTCGTACTGATGTGAGCGCCTCCACATTTGACACCGTGGAGAGTATTCACAGTAGGCTTTTGTATGACCATATTGCTGGCATTTGTGGCATTGTACTATGTTTCTCGACTCTTACTCTACAGTGACAGATTGAGGTCAAGCTGTAGATCTCTTGCACACTGGGCGTGGCCTCCAGGTCCACTAAGAACATTGACAGGTGTGTTTTAGAGGCAGAGGTCTCCCCTCTCTGAGGTCGGCTTATGATCACATTTATGGCATTTCTGACACTGAATCCCAAGTCAGCAATTCCTTAATGAAGTCTGGAGTAGTTGTGTGAAGGCGATAACAAATCACCACTCTTACAGCCCTCTCTTCTTTGAGCTGGTATCTGTGGTGTTACGTATTCGTTTCCTTTAGGTATTGTATTATTTTTCTATAGGTGTCTGGGCTGGCAGGGATTATTTTGGTATCTTGCTGCTTGTTGATACACGAATATCTGCTAGGCCCCACTCGCTCGTTCAACTGAGAGCACATCAGTCTGAAGTCGTTCAGATTTCTAACAAATATTGGCGGTGGTTGAATTGTTCTAGGAACTGCTGAATCTGCTTTCATATTTTTGCCTTCCACGTCCTGAAGGGCTTGGAAGGGGTTATGAGTGGCAAAATGCGATTGTTCCTCTGACTGGGAATTCTGTTCCGGAAGCTGGGATGGCGGGGGAGGGGGCGCTGGTGGAGGGATGGGAGGTAACCCCATGTGTGCTGGAGCGGGTGGACATTGCGTTGTTTCGCTCGGTGGGGGTTCTGGTCGTTGACTGGTGTCTCCTCTTGTCTTTTGGAGGTGTCATGGGTCCGCCCCTTCACTTGCCTTTACCTTCGCTAGATATCACTTGATGGTAGTAATTACCTCCCATCATAAGGCGTTAATAGAGAGAGGGAAAAAAAAAAAAAAAAAAAAAAAAACTCCGAGCCTTGTACCGGGATGTAGAGCTTGAGAGCCCTGTACTGAGACTGTGGCCTTAGTGAGGGAACAGATAAGAAATACAAGTCTGAGCCCTGCCTGCCCGCTTGGGGCTGGCTATTGAATAAAACGTTTGTCTTACTTACTGAATTGTGGGTGGTGTCGGCGACGTAACTTCTCCAAACATTACACACTTGTTAAGAACACTTAGTTCTCATTAATTTTCAGGGCATAACACTGCCTACAACCTATAAATAGTATTTGATAACAGGGAGCTACACAAATGAGGTGTTCAATGGCCGGGACTCACCGGTTCTCATGAAAATTTCTAATTAAATTATATTTTTCAGCAAACTTTAAAATTACAGTTGAGAAAGGAATTTCAATGCAAGTTAGCAGTTCACTTCTTTTAAAATTTATACAAAATATGTTTTTTTATTTATGTTATTTTTGTTTATTTATACTTAATTGTTTACTTAAAACATTTTGTTTTACTTGATTTTACTGATTTTTGCAGATTGCAAGTCTGTTTTTCAAGCAAGATCTAAGCTGACAGACCATTTGAAGACTCATACAAAACAGCATTTTATTGCTTGTCCTGAATGTGGGCATACATTTGCCAATAAAACCAAGTTTGTTGATCATTGCTGGACACAGAAACCAATTGAAGGTAGTTTTTGCTTTATATTATAATTCATTTCTTTTCTTAATGTGTTCTCAATGAGTTAACTATATTCGTTGTTCTAATTTCTAAAATGAAATTTAAGCAATTGAATTTTTGTTTTTTTGTCAAATAATTTTCTTACAAAATTTTTACCTTTTCATTTTACCAGATATACCTCAATCTTTTTCACTTACTTTTAATTTTCGGTTTTATTATTTTTTACCTTCTGTTCATTAGTCTTATAAAATTTCCGATAAAATTGCTTTAATGTTGTTCCAGAACATGTTCATCAATGTGACTACTGCTTGAGCTTCCATCCTAGTAAACGAATTTTGAGAAAACATATGGGACAGCATATCCACCATTATAGATGCCCCTTTTGTAATATGACATGCAATAAACCTTCTCTTTTAGCAAAGCACATAAGGTACAGGCATCTCAATTACAGATCATTTGCTTGTACCCTCTGTGACTTCAAGTGAGTGATTTGTATCAAGTTAACTATATTTGTTATGTGAATTGTTACAAATTCTATTTCCTGTGAACCAAATGAACCCATTACCAGTTTCATCTTTTTCTACCTAAACATAAATACAGCCTTTGGTATATGCTGCCTCCTCTCTTTCCTGTTTTTATTTAGATTTACCTACTTGAATTACATAAATTCTCACCTATCTGGAAGTAAATATATGATTTAATCTCTGCTGCCTCTCCCTCCACATGCCCTGCCCCTCTTTGTCTTTTGAACATACCCAACTTTCCATCTGTCTTTACTTGTGTCAGTGCAACTCCCTAGTATTTTTTTATGTATTATTTCTCATAAAACATAATGCATCCTAAATTATAATGTGTTCTTTTCATTTCATGATTATTTGGGTTTTCCTACTTATTATCACCCCTTTATATCATAACTTTTGTGTACAACATAATTGATCCTTGCATCTAGATCTTAATTTTTTTATATAATTTTTCAGTTCTTAGCTTTGCAAGCTAAAACATTGGCAAAAATGAATCAATTTTTTTTTATGGAAGACTTTTTTTTGTTTTTGATCTATGGGCTGATAAGTGAGAAATAAGATTCCTTTTAATGAAGCAGTTAGAGCTTATTCACATTTAAGTAATCTGTTTAAATTGCACAAATTTAAATAAATTACTGCTACAAAAAAGAAGAAAAAAAAAAAAAGGCAAATTTATTAAATGACTCCTATTTATTTAATCAATCAGTTTTTCAAACTGGAATTTTGACTATTATATACTATTAATTTAATTTTTTGGCAGATTTGCTTGCATAAATATATTGGCTTTGATATTTAATATAAGGAGACATTAACAAAGTCTCCCAACTTTAATTTCTGATTTTTATTAAGAGCTTATTATTAATGACTTCCATTTACATATCCTGAAAAAAAAATAAATTGATGGTTCAAAATAGCAATATATCCCATTGAGCCATTTGTGGTACAGTAGGAACCTATTTGAAACCCTGATCAGTTTAATAATTAAATGTTATCGAATAAACCATTGGAAAAACTTACTTTACTGAGATATTGTGTGACTATCTGGCTGTCAAATATTATGAATGAAATACTCTGAGTTTTACTTAAGTGCAGTCCTCTGTCTTACATTATGAATTCACTTGAGGAAATGAAGTTGTAGAATTCACTTTGATGATACAGTTTAAACAAAATTTCTTCAAATTTTACTAATTTTACCTAGTAGGTAACAAACAGGATTATAATAATTCACACACACACAAGGTCTTCATTTAACGGCTCAAATACACTTCCTGCTCAAAGAGTTGATCTGAGCAAAATATGCAAGAAGAAAAATTGGCTGTCCATTACTTCTAGTTTCAAAATGTATGATTTGTTCTTAGATTGCTGTCTGCATACGTGACACATGTGCATCCAAAAATAAGGGCCTGTAGATGATTATTACATATCTAAGAGCAATTCCCACATAATAAATCATATTTTATAATACTCATGAGAAAAACATCTACAGGCGTCAGATTGGGAAACCCTGCTGGCCATGAAATTGGTCCACCCTGGCCTATCTACCTGTTGTTAAACATAAGAAGTGTGTATAGTGTGCAGGACATGGTAGTCTTGCTTGAAGGGGTACATCTCGAAGAAGCTGTGGGAGTTGCTCTGGAATCTGTAATGATTATCTGCAAACTCCTATTTTTGTACACGTATGCAATCGCATTTGCGTACAACAATCTAAGAACAATCAAGTGACTCATCCAAAAACCAACCTCTGCCTAGTAGTCTATACTCAAGGATAACAAAATCCATATTCATTATGACGTGGAAATGCATTTGAATCAAACCTATATGTGTATTTTGCTGCATAAGGTCTATAAATAGATTGGCCATATTTGATTGGTGCACATTTGAATGAATTTTCACATTACACCTTTGTACTAGCCTGAAAAATTGATTTCCTTACAAAATATTCTAAATGCTTAATAACTTTGAAGTTACTCTTTGATTAGGATATTTTTTAACTTTCATCCTAATTAATTCTAATTTTAGATCCAAGTCAAAATTGGACCTACAAACACATCTCTTTACCCATGTAAAGGGTCTATATTCTTGCCAGGAAGCAAACTGCTCTTATGTGACTTCTTCTCAGTTGGCCTTGAAGAAGCATGTGGAGTCAGTAAGTAGCCTTATTTATTTCCATTTAATGATTTATGTATGAGATTTTATGTTTGTTACTTGAACACTTGGATTGCCTTACCTATTTATTTCTCATTATTTACAGTCTTTATTTTTGACATTTTTAGCTCATCATAATCTATGATCATGATATTTATTATAAACTGTGAATACAATTTTGTAATTTGTTTTGTTTTATGAATAATCTTCAGAAAAATTATACATTTTTTATTAATGGAAATTATAGGTGATATTACAATAATTTAAATAATGATGATTATATTATAACAACATAAATAATGTCATCCAATCTGAAATTTGAAGTGTTAATAGATATTTATAAAATATTGCTGGTTATGAAAAAAGAATCCTCTAAAATGAGATATTAAAAAAAATAACTAATATGAATAATAATGGGATAGATAACAGACAAATTACTTTTTGTAACATTAGATTATTAGAATACTATTCTGCAATAAAAATATTTACATGGAGAGGTAATTATTTAAAGAATTTAGTTTTCTTTTTACTCATAATGATAGAAATTTTATATTACATACATATTTATAATTTTCTTATTTTATTTCTTGGTGAGTGAGAGTTATTTAAATCAGTTCTTTATAAAATTAGACAATCAGGCAGGTTCTGAAAAGCCGCAAATAAGATTTTTTCCTGCTCACATTTTTCTTGTGATTGCACTATTTTTTCTTAATTTTAGAGGATTTCCCACATTAAAATCGAACTATTTATGTTGATTCCATAAAGCAACTTTTGAAAAATGTTTACAAATCTTCACCAATGCTAATGAGGAGAAACTAAAAATATGGTCTTCAAAATTTTATATATTCACAAGATATTCAATATATGCTTTTTATGGCTTTAAATATTATTTAATAAAAAATTTTACAGGAAAAAGTTGGAGATATGAACAAATTTCACCATAGATGATTATTTTTAAACTTTTACATATCATATGCACATGTCCAAGTAATGGGGATTGCAAATTACATGTTATTTATAAGGCTCTTTCAAAGTCCTTTTAGAGATGTTAAAAAACCAAGAAAGAGCATTTAATACCTTTGGAATCAAAGGATCTACATCATTGTAAAATCTGTTATCCTCAACATTAATAAATTTTTGAGAACTAATGTTTCATGCTGCTTATATATTTTTCTTCTCTTTCATTACAAGTATCTTTGAATTGTAGATTCTTCATAAAAAATCTGTTTCGCACGGGTGCTTCTTAGCAAATTTTCCATTTTTATTAAAGATTGATATAATTAAGAGTGAATGAGAAAAATTACTTTACCTACTAGAGAGAAAACCGAAGAGGAGTGTAAGGTACGACCACTAGAGTTTTCTCTAGACTGGCTGAGGAAGTAAAGTGGGAGAGGCGCTTACTCATTGTAAATACATTCATAAATTTCTTCCTATTTTTTTATAAAAATTTTATAGTGCATATATGCTACAAACTTACATTTTACAATTATTATTCATAAAGTTTTTCATATCTCTTATAATAACAAAGGTCCCCTTATATGATATAAAAAATTAATATATTCAAATTATTATAAATATTCAAAATTAATAATAATGTTCAAAATTAATATATTCTGCTATAAAAAGCTTAAATACCGAAATTTCTATATTTTAAAATTAAGATATTAGTAGAAAATTTGTTGGGTTCCAGTCATTCTCTATAAATCAATTCTCTACTAATAATCTCATGGCCAAAAACTCTTCATTTGAAGTTTGAAAATAAGAGTCTACAACCAACATGGAACATTTGGTGTTCCATTCTTAAATATCTTCCTTAATATGCATTTAAAAAATAAAAAAAATGTTTTAGAACATGAATGTTATAAAGTTACATTTGACTCCAATTTCCTCTAATAGAACACTTTTGTTGTAATTAATATGGGATATAAGTTGTTATGCTAATAGAAATAATAAAGATATTAAAACTTCAGTTGAACATCAGACTGTGCCTAAGAAATTGAACAAGACTATGTTCAGCCTGAGGATGGCAGACAACTGCCGAAAGCACTTGCTATTAGGACAAGTTAGACAGCCAATGATAACAGATTCATATAAGTATGTTGAAGATATTAATAATTAAAAGTTTGGTCTCCCCCTACCCTCCCCCCTCCATTCCCCGCGACCAATTTTAGTTATTAATGAATCATCCAAAAGTTTTCATCAACAGGTTTCATTATTTTAAAAATTGGGGAGGCTAGTGCATGAATAATTTTTTAGATGTGCATATGTTTATATATTTATGTATAAAATTTTTAGCGGATATTTTTAGCTTCTTCAATATTTAGATATTTTTATTTTCTAAAAATATTTAGAAAAACTAATTTGAGATTTTTTGAATGTTGACAATTTAAAAATTGGACATTAAAATTGTAAAATCTAGTATCCTTAAAACATGATTTCAAACCATATTGATTTGTTATTAATTTTTTCCATCTTTAAAATAGTTAGTCAAAGAGTAATATTATTACTAGAGTAATAAGTCTGAGAGTGGTGTTACCATTCATTTTCAGTTAGTTACCTCTTCTGATAACATTTTTTATGGAAATGTGGCTGACTGTAGAGATGTATGTTTTAGGAATTGGGATTCGGCCCTCAAGTTGAGCATAAAAACTTAAGTTTTCGCTCATAATGTGCATTTTTTTAGTATTTGCTAACATTCCATAAGATGAGTTCCTTAATGGCTTAAATTCATCTAGAGAGGAGGGAGTTTTAGAGGGAGGACAGCATTTAAAATTGTTTTATCTTCAAAATAATTTATTGTTATTAATTATAATGTACCTATGAAGAATGAGTGGTTTTTCAAAAATTATAACCTTAGTTATCTCACTTTTATACTATTACTTTTTTAAGCTTTTAGAAACAAATAAGTCATTTACTCTTATTTATATCCAGCTTTAATGAAATGGACATTTTATCTTTGCAGAAGGACCCTAACTACAAACCAAGAATGAAGATTCTTATAATTGTCTAATTGCTTCATTATAGCTGATGGCTTAAATATTTATGGAACACTACTTGTTTATATACTAAAAATTTTACTATCATCAATGAAAATAATATTTTAGGTCACTGAGTTCACCAAAAAGATCTTGTCAGTTTAAGCCATAATCATGTATTAAACCAAAAAAAATCTTTGTTTTTGGCTACATTATTCACAATCAGGCTGAAGATTTTGAGAGGTATGATTTAAACTGAGGTAGTACAGTGAAGTTTTGTTATTAAAAATTTAAGTTAATTTTATTTTTTTTTTTCACACTTGCATTACTATAGACGTGTGACATGTGCCTGTAAAGAACAACGGATAGATTTATGAAAATAGAAAAAAATCTGTCTGGTAGGACCTGCACATACATGCTTTCACGAATTCAACTCCTTCTCAGTTATTTTTAATGTCTGGGTATAAAACTAAAATTTAAGATAAAATCCACCTTCATCATTGTTAAGGCCTAATTGTCTCTGAAATATGTTTTTATTCAACAAACTTCGTTTGGCTTGTTGGTTTTTATTGTTTACCTTTCCATAATAGTTCTACGATGCTATGCTTTTTATCAAATTTTATATAAATGCAAATTTTTGAAGCCTTTTTAATGTGTTTTGTGTGATCCCATCATACTTATATTCATTTCTAGTTTCAATAAATAGGGTTCCTTTAGAATGAGTAACTAAAGTTTCTCTGTAGAGAAAAAATATTTTCCTTCTATTAATGCATTTTTGATCTTTCTTTATGTTACAACTTAAATAAACTTTTATGATGAAACACTAAACCAGTTTTATTAATAAAAATAATATTTCCGAAGAAGTAAATGGGATTTTTATTGGCCTGATCTTACTAATGCTGTTCTAAGCTTGACTACTTTTTAATTTAAGCTATCTGAATTTTCAAGGAATTATTTGTTCAACATGTTTTATACTTATTTCTCCAAATTTTTCATTCTTTCAAATGTTTATGTTTAATAAGGAGAGTTTTTTTGACCTTAGATATTATTCTTAGATGATTTTAGTTGGGGTTCGGTCAAGGTAGATCCAAAAAACACAAATTTAAAAAATGTATTTTTTTAATAAAGGATTATCTGCCGACATTTTGGCTTACATTGTAAGCCATCTTCAGGGCTATCATCAAGATAAGAGAGGACGTCCTCTCCCTAAGTTCACATTTCAGTCATGGAAAAGTGAACTTAGGGACAGGACGTCCTCTCTCATCTTCATGATAGCCCTGAAGATGGCTTAGAATGTAAGCCAAAACGTCGGCAGATAATCCTTTATTAAAAAACACATTTTTTAAATTTGTGTTTTTTGGATCTACCTTGACAGAACCCCAACTAAAATTATCTACAAGTTTATGTTTAATGCTTCAATGTACAAAACCACCAATACCTAACTGAGTGAAATGTTTTTCACTTATCATAGCAGAAGTAAATGTGCATCATCATGTTGAATTTATGCATAAAATTTTCAGTAGACCATATTTTAGTTTTTCTAAGTAGTAAAAATTCTTCAAAAGGAGCGTCTTGGTACAAAGTCATGGATCAAATGAGTAACTTAAATTAATTACTTAAATAGGGAAAACCAGCTAGAAAATATAGTGTGTGTGTGTGTGTGTGTGTGTGTGTGTGTGTGTTGCGTGTGTGTGGGTGAGTGTGTGTGTGTGTGTGTGTGTGTGTGTGTGTGTGTGTGTGTGTGTGTGTGTGTGTGTGTGGTGTGTGTGTGTGTGTGTGTGTGTGTGTGTGTGTGTGTGTGTGTGTGTGTGTGTGTGTGTGTGTGTGTGTGTGTGTGTGTGTGTGTGTGTGTGTGTGTGTGTGTGTGTGTGTGTGTGTGTGTGTGTGTGTGTGTGTGTGTGTGTGTGTGTGTGTGTGTGTGTGTGTGTGTGTGTGTGTGTGTGTGTGTGTGTGTGTGTGTGTGTGTGTGTGTGTGTGTGTGTGTGTGTGTGTGTGTGTGTGTGTGTGTGTGTGTGTGTGTGTGTGTGTGTGTGTGTGTGTGTGTGTGTGTGTGTGTGTGTGTGTGTGTGTGTGTGTGTGTGTGTGTGTGTGTGTGTGTGTGTGTGTGTGTGTGTGTGTGTGTGTGTGTGTGTGTGTGTGTGTGTGTGTGTGTGTNTAAAGATTTATTTCTTGTATTTTTTATTCTTTATAAATTAATAGTTATTTTTTTATTCTGCTTTTAGCCATTTATATCATTAATAAACCTTTTAAGCTATCTAGTTTTAGTGTAGAATTTTATTTTGTGGTTTATTTAAGTCATTATGGATCCAAGATCATCAATGATCTTGCTAAGTTTATAATGTTTTTTTTTCTTTAGTAGAAATTTAGGAATGCCAACGAAGTTCATATTCACAAAGAAGATGAATTAACATTAATTCTAATAACGAAAATGTTGATGTGGCACTTATAACAGAAACACGACTTATGTCACAAAAATACATCAATATACCAGGGTACAGAACTTATAAGACAGACCACCCAGACGAAAAGCCCATGGTGGGTGAGCCTTTCTAATTCTCAGGTCCCCCTCTCATCATTTGATTCCATCTGATCATTCAGACCATCTCCAATCTACCGCTGTGTCACTCTCAACCTTCACCATTCTTATTACCCTCACACTAGTGTACTGTCCTCTAAACAAACCCATAAATTCCAAATCCATAAACAACCCTCTTCTCGTCCATATATAGACTCTTATACTATCTAAAAGGTGAGCCAGAACCACATGACAAGAACACAACACCCATCTGACCACCAAGCATATAATAATCTGAGCCATTTAGTAACATGGGAAATCAGATATTTTCACAATAAAGAATTCAACAGTTATCTCTCCTCACTCACAACGGAAGAGAAATCCCTCTGGACTGCCAGCAGAAAAATCCTCAAATATCACTCCCCCACCTCTTCTCTCCACCACGATGATGGCACCTGGGCAGCGTCTGATGCAGTCATACCTGAGGTCTTTGCCCATCATCTTTAGGAAACTTTCACTCCTCATTCTGACCCAGAAAACTGCTAAGAGCACGGAGGTAGAAGAATTCCCTGATTCCCTTCTTCCTTTGTCTCCACTTCCTAAAGCCGTCACCCCCTCTAAAGTCAAATACATCCTTTCCTGTTTGCCTAAATGCAAGTCTCCCGAGTATGATCTTATTACAGCCCAAATCCTAAACCACTTACCCAAAAAGGCTTTAATTTTCCTCACCTACCTCTACAACACCATTCTCAGAACCATACACTTTCCTCTCCTATGGAAGTTATCCACTGTAATCCTTATCCCAAAGCTTGATAAACCACCAAGTAATCCTTCCTCCTATCGCCCAATAAGCTTGCTTCCCCTCTTTTCAAAGGTCTTTGAGAAGGTCCTTCTTAAAAGTCAATTACCAATCCTGGATGCTCACCAAATACTTCATTAACACCAGTTTGGTTTCCGAGCCAAACACTCCACTGTCCAACATATGCATTCGTGTTGTAGATTGCATATCTTCCTCTTTCGGCAGAAACAGTACTGCGTTGGTGCCTTCCTCGATGTGTTGCAAGCATTTGACAGGCCTGGCATCGCGGACAATTGTTCAAATAAAAATCCATCCTCCCTAGCACCCTTTGCCTTATCCTTTGCTCTTAACTAACCGATCGATTCTCCAGGGTCCGACAAGGATTAGATTACTCCGAATATTACCAAGTGGTTGGGGGGGGGGGTTCCACAATGTAGTGTGCTCGGGCCCATCTTTTACATCCTGTACACTGCCGATATCTCCTCTCATCTTAACACACTCCTTGCAACCTTTGCGGATGACCAAGCAATCGTTTCTTGCGATGTCGACTCACTTACTGCCAGGAAAAATCTCTTGGACATACAGCGATGGTACCAGCATCCGCAAAAAAATCTCCTGGCGAGTTAAGGCCAATGAAGGAAAATGCTGTCTTGTTATGTTCATAATAAGGAAGAAACAACCTGGCAGAATTTACTTTAATGATATCCCTATCCCAACTTCTAATTGCATCACCTGATGCAATTATTAACCAGGTACCTACCTGAGCTTTCATTTTGACTCCTGACTAGCATGGAACACACACAAAAATCAGTAGACAGGAACTAAATAGGAGATTTGGACAACTTTACAAGCTGTTAAACTGCAAGTCAATTTTAACTTTGACTAACAAACTCACCCTTTATATGATGTCACTGAGTAGTACTTGACTTATAGAATCGTACTGTGGGGAACTGCTAAACTGTCCAACATCCTAAGAAACTCCTTACTCCACAATGACATTCAAATCCCTTTTGTTAAAGACATCATCACAACCTGTTTTAATAAATTCCACTCTGACCTTTCCATGCATTCCAATCTTTCAGACCAAACTCTATCCAGTATCACTGCCTGAATAGGAAATGGCCGTGTGACTTCCTCATTGCCAACACTAACAATAATAATATTTTTTTAAAAAGCAAGCAACTGTAATTATTGTAAATAGTGGTTTAGGAGTACTGTCATTGGGCAGCTTCTCCATCAAGTGAAGTATACGCTAATTTAAATAATTATGTATTACAGTTAAGTTACTCTCTCTCTCTTTTTTTAAAATATTAACTTATATATATACATATATATAGTATATATATATATATATATANTATTTAACTTATATATTGTATATCTTATTATTACTACTATAGCACATTGCAAGTTTCACAGAATGTGTAGAATGCAATCACTAATAAAGTTTTATTAAAAAAAAAAAGTATGAATTTAATTTAAATTGTACATAGCTTTATGGATCAAATTTACTTAATTGTAAATTATTAACAATTAAATCGTATCCATAGATTCTTGATTCTGATAAATATCTGAAGTGGGTTTTCTGTTACTTACTACTTAACTGTGACTCACACATTACTGTCCCAATAATTATTTATATACTTTGTGACATACGTAATACTGTACTACAGTGACATAGATTTTTTATGAAGGTACTAGAACGACTTTGCTCTGAACTCAATGTATGCAGACTCATTCTTACTCTTATCTTAACCTATAAAGGGTTTTTTTTTTTTTTTGTATTTTAAATTATATTTATTTGGATGTTATTATAATAAGGATTTGTATTTGTGATGAATCATTAAATGCCTGTTGATCACATTGAACCAAGTAATAAATGGCAGACGAATTTTGAAATTCGATTATGAAGTATCTTATAACTATTTTAGTTATTATTTAAAATCTGACTTTAAAAACATATTTGTATGTTTCTAGTAATAAATGATATATTATCAATAATAATTGGTAATAATAAACCTATTATTATTACATAATTTTTAGTGCAAGGGAACAGAATAAAAAATCTAACTGTCCCAGCCAAGACATAAGCGACATAACTGTCCGAGCATAAGCGATATATTCGTCGGCCTCGGAGGTTGGACTCTCGACACTAGTGCAGGGAATTTAATAACTTATCAGACTTGTCTCGGTAGCATAAGTGGTAAATGCACCGGCCCGGATAGCAGGGGATCCAGGTTCGAGTCCTGGCTGGGACAGTTAGATTTTTTATTCTGTTCCCTTGCACTAAAAATTATCTAAATTTACGTGGGATTAAAGACCACAAAATAAATAATATTTATACTATTATTATTACTATAATATCTAGTAATAATAATAAGTTTATTACCAATTACTAAAAAACTTTCTTACCAATAGTTGTATAATGAAAATAATACTGATATATGATTATATAAATAATCTATTTCTTTTTGAAAGAAAAATAATTTGGTGTAGGTAGTTAGTTGCTTTATTTTTAATATTATTTTAAGGAAATATTTTTTATTTCTATATTCATATTATTTCCTTTAATATTTCTTCATTTCTACTCAAATAGGTCCATGTCACTGGTAAAGTAACAGGCTTATTTTCCTGCCATATTTGTGATAAGAAATATAAAAGGGGTACTAAGCTAACAAGGCATTTGTTATCTAAACATAATTTAAAGAAACCTCCAGGATATCCCCGGTTTTTGTAAGTAAATGTGTTTTATTTAAATTTTCTTCTGCATAGTATTCAAGTATCAGTATTCGTCCTTACTTACTCGGGGACTTATTTTTATTTGAGTTTATTTATTTTTAATTCATTTTAAAAACACACAGTTTTAAAATTAGCAATTAGTAAACCTACCAGTTTTTTTTAAGAATTTTATTATTAAAATCCCACTCTCTTACAACATTATGTGTGTATATTATAAGGCCTCAATTTACATTAACTCTTTAAAATTCACATATTTGTTCCTCACTAATGTATTTTTCAACTATGATATCAAGGAATTCTTTTAGTTTACACAGCATTCTATGTGGCAGAATTTTTTTTCCAGGACTAAATACTTATTTTAGTAAAGAATTTGTTAGGGTTTGGTCAAGGTTCCAAAAAAAATACAATTAAAAAAAAATAAGGGTATTTTTTGTTAAATGCCGACATTTTGGCTTACATTGTAAGCCATCTTCAGGGCTATCATGAAGATGAGAGGGGACGTGCTGTCATCTGAATCAAATGTTCATGACTGTCATCATCTGATCAAATCCTCCAATCTCGCATCCTTTAAATTCCCGCTAATTCAATATCTCCTCTCTGTACAATTGGATCTCAGGAACTGCTAAACTGTATTTTGCTTATTTTTTATGATCCTGGTTATTTTGAGAACACCTCTGGTTTATTTAGTTTGTATTAGTTCATAAAGAGTAATAAATAAATATGAAATTTGGAAAATTTGAAAGTAAGAAGCATATTTCACTGCCTCTTCCACTACCAAAATCTCTTTACCATTGCCTGACCCTTCTGGCTAAAATTAGCTCAAGCACAGCTTGGGGGAGGTTCATCGGCGGTGTTTGAGATCCTAAAATTTGATGTATGAAATCGATATGTGCTCTAATTTCCACAATTTATTTTTATAAATTGCGGAAATTAGAGCACATATGAACCACCCAACAGTTTAAAAAAAGAATCTTAAATACCAAATTTGGTTTCAATTTTAAATGGGGGGGGGGGGCTGAAAAGGAGAAAATTAAAAGCTTAACAAAGAAGCAATAAGGAAATACCAATTATTTGCACTAAGCTGTACAAGAAATTGGTTTTTCCTTAAGGCTTCCTTTTAAAATAGTCTTCGCTGAATTACAAACTTAATATCTTATAATCATTAACTATTATGAAAAAAAAAGTGTATAGAACAAAGTAACTGTAAATTTTATTTTATAATAATTATATTCCATATTATTTAAAAAAAAAAAAAAAAATGCTCTTCCTGAGATGGGATGACAACCCGTAGATAGCCCTTCCTCCATGACCCTAAG
>KZ806960.1:118999-133346 GCA_000696205.2 Oncopeltus fasciatus | reverse complement strand
ACAGTTCATTCCATGACCTAGAAAGATAATTTATATATACTCTTTTTGTATACATATATATACACAATATTTTTTCAAATCAAATTTATCTGACCTCATAATAAACAATTTATATTAATATAAAAATATTAAATATCATAGGCGTACCACAAAAAGTGATCAAGTCTAAATCTATCTCCTTTATTAGTAGAGGTTCCTTGTTGTAAAAAACTCTCTGTTTGAATTTATTTCCTTTATTATCTCATAGAGGAAATCCTAGTTTTAAAAACAAATACAATGTATTTCCTAATTGTAAAAACTTAAAAGTACCAAATAATTCTCAAATAGTTAAATATTCAAGAAGTACATAGATGATTAGTGAAAGTTTTCTTAAAATAAATTTAATGACTTTGATATTTTGGTTGTACACCCATGATATGGACATTGATAATTTGAACTTGATTATGTTACCAAGTCAAATACTCAAAATTTTATTTATTTCAACTCCTTGTAATTGAGATAAATATAATAGGTTTTCAAAATTGATTGATATATTACAAAAATAACATACAATTATTAACATTAGTTTATAATTTTTTATATAAATTATAGTCTGGGTATAGTCATGAAAGTTAAAAAAGAAACATTATGAACAATATTATGATTATTGACTGCTTTCCATGCGAAACTCTGACTTGAAATTTAAAAAAAATTGTTTCATGCAGTCATATACAACCAACTTTTTCATAATTAATACTATATTAGATATTAGATTATATAATAACTAATATCTTAAGCTTAANATATAATAAGAAAAAAAAAGCAGAAGAAGGGATAAGTTATGAATTGGTCAAAGAATTACTAGTTAGAGCTATCGATTTTTAAATAATTGACTAGTTCTTTCTTTATTGTCTATTTATAAAATTAAAATATAAGAAATAGTCTGGAGTACCTATCAACTTAACAGCAAGTTTGGAAATTGAGAAATTAAATTATAATAGTATAATTGATATATTGTTCAATCATAAAATATATATCTTAATATAAGAGATACAAAATTTGTTTTTGGTTTTCTCTGAAGTAGCTCTTTAACGTTATGGAAATTATAATATTATATAAACATTATTATGTCAATATGAAAGAATTATTTACATCTTGATTGATCTCTGACTGAATAAAAACAATATGCTTTTTTTTATGCCTCTTCGGATGTGCCATTCTCTCAACAGTAATTTTAATGAAATTTCTTAACATACTTAGATTATGAAATACAGGAGTAAATTGCTTATTAGATGATTAAAAAAAATCTAGATTTTCTATTAAAGCCCTCTGATTTGTTCCTTCTCTTGTTTAAATTTTATTGAAATTGCTATAAATTATTATTGTTAATGAAGGTATACCTCCAGTAATAGGCCACATAGTACCCAGAATCTTTATTTTAAAAAAAAGTTATTTACCTTTTTATAGTGTATTTTGCCTGTGATACCATCTTCAAACCATAATTTAAGTTAACAAGAATAAAATTGCTTAACATGTACCAGAATAATGAAGATAAAGGCCATTAATTAAAATAAAATAATTGTTAATAATATACTTTGGGCCATTTCACTCAGCATAATTGCTGGGCAATAATTGAATGTACTGAATAAATATTTGGAATAATTTTTCTCATTATAAGTGAATAATTAAAAAAAAAAAAATAGATTCAGGAGATTAATGGGCTGATAATTGAAGGGATCTCTTCATTGGTTAAGATAGTCTCTATGTATGCCTCTTAACTGAATATATATTGTTTTCAAATATTGAAAGCTTCAATTTCATTTCTTTCACTTTCCCAATCTTTTCTCTCCTTTATTTTTCATATTTAACCTGCTTTTCTCAATTTTTCTAAAAGTGCTTCTTCATACACACTAGCCATAATTTTCACTTGACATTTCATTTTGTTCTTCGCAATATTCTATTGCTGTTTAATTTTTATGTTTCTGAGTATACTTTTGTTTTATTAGAGCAGAAATTTGGCCATAATAAATATATTGTATAAACTGCCATAAAAAAGGATACTATTTTCCTAATCATACATTTATATATAAAGCTGTCATACAGCGCTGAGTAAGCTAAGCAGATTTCCTATATTTCATCAAATATGGACAGACATTAAAGTTTGCCTGCAACAAATTGTTTTTTAAGTTGAAATGGACCATTAGGTAAAAAAAATCAGGGCTGGCTTTAAATGAAAAAAGAGGAAAAGTGGACAGGGAATTTCTCAACTTCTTTCAATATCTCTCTTTAATATAAAATAAAGTTTTTCACGTAAAGATTTTCTAAGAATAATACAATTTTATAATTTATAATACAGGTAAACTGGTATCCCTGTAATCCTTCAACCCTCTCTCTTAAAATTAGCTAATACTGATCCGAGCTAACTACTTTTTGAGAAAAGCTGAAATTCCAAACTTCATTTGTCTATTATAAAATTTATTGAGTACGTAGAGACAAATATGTACAAAAATATTTTTAGATTCTTCTATAATGTATCGATGAAAAGTTGAACTTTTTATTTATTTTTATCAAGTTTTTTTGTTTTTTTTACCAACAAAAAGAGGTTGATTTTTATAGGGCTTTCTGCTAAAAGATTTTTCCTAGAATCAATGTTAAAACCAATAATCTTTTGGCTGAAATTATATCTAATTGCTATCTGAAGTTACACATTATATTTATCTGTATTGTTTAAATTATTAATTTTTAATATAACATGTTCAATGCACCTGTTGAGAATAATTAATGATTTATTAATTTTAATTTATTTACAATAGTTAATTTTTATAAGATATGCAACAGTCCAATGATTGAGTAATGGATATTTAGGGTTTACCTAATTTTTGGTTGGAAATAATTTAATTGGTTTAATATATATCCATGACAATAACATACCTTCAGCTGCAGAAGATTTAAATGCTTTTATATAAATAACAGCATTTAATAGTTCATATACTGGCCCGTATAATCAATGCCTCTCAACATGTTATCAATGCAAAACTTTGTTTATTTTTTAATGGAAATTTTGTCATCCAACCCCCTATTCACATAAAAACTGTACTTTATTTCTTCATATTTTTATTAATGACAACATTGTTTTTTTTTTTTTTTTTTTTTTTTTTTTTTTTTTTCAATTTTGGTTCATTGCACCACATACTAATACAATAATTAAGTTTCAGTTTATTCCATTTTCAATCATTCTGTGACTAAGTACAAGTTTTACTTTTAGTTTCTTTTTTATTCATTCCAAGACTTATTAATACAAAAACTGATTTCAGCTTATTCAATTTAGTTATTCCTTACCTTAAAATAAAAGTACTACTATTCTTTTTTTTTTATTACAGTTCATTCCATGACCTATTAATACAGAAATGCCTTTCATTTATTCATATTTTGTTTAATTAAAAAATAAATTTATTGATAAATGGTTTAAAATACAAATACTGCTTTTAGATTTTCTAACTTTGGTTATTCCACATTTTACAAATCAAATAACTAATATTGATTTATTCCAAATTTAAAATTTGATTAATTCCAAATGAATGCAATAAGCATGCCCTGTATTAATACAAACAGTGATTATTGTTGATTCATATTTTGGTCCATTTTCTGCCTTATTACTACAAATACAGTTTTTCATTTATTCAATTTTGATTCATTGCATACCTAATTATAACAATTATTGGTTTTTAGTTTATTCAATTTTGTTTCTTTCTATACTTTGTTAATATCATTATTGCCAGTCGTTTAATTAACATTGATATATCCCACTCCATATTAACATAAACTCTGCTTTAATTATTATTTTTTGGTTAATTTCACACCTTTATAAAACAAATACTGCTCTTTGGAAGAATAATATAGTATTATATAATAAATAAATTTGCTTAACAATAGAATAACTTTCCTGGTTATCTAGCTATAAAAAAAAAGGGGTAATCAGAATTTTTGACTAGTAGGAACTGCACACACCCAGTAGATAATTAATAAATTTGCCCAAAATTTGTTCAGAACATATTGTTGGTATATATCCAATAAAACCTATCATTTTCACTGTATTTATATTTGACCTTGACTAAATCCTTACCAAATATGTTATTCTTTTTTTTGTGGATAATATTGATTATTACAGTAATATTTTAACACCTAAAACAGAGAAATTTTAATTATAAGTTATAAAAATAAATAAAATATTATATATTGAGNAAAATAAATAAAATATTATATATTATGACACAGTATAAATCAGTTATTAAGCAAAAGATAAACCAGTTGTAAACTATATGACCTTTTAAGGCGTCATGCAACATTGAGAATGAGAATCCTTTTGCTCTATTTTATCGAGCCTATCTCATTGGAATATGAATATATTGTGTCTTAATTGGATATCATTTACTAATAATAAAAATTAAAACTGTTGAATTCTGCCAGAGAACTATATTTTTAGTAATTGCATTTGAGAATGGTGACACTGGTCACCTCCTCTCCTCAAAATGTCATTTATTTTCTATTATACATTGTTATCAAATTACAAAATGTTTTTATTTATTTTTAACAGAATGTAATATATAAATAAAGGTTATATATTTAAAAAAAAAATTTATATTAAGATGACAAAAATGGTTCATTTCTAATTGTGCATAGTGTTGTAAATCTTTTCTGATATAATTTGCTGAAAGGCAATAAACCTTAACAAAAACAACAATCTCTAGCTCAAACTAGAGTTATAAGNTCCTCTCCTCATGTGACTTTCATTAATGTCATTTATTTTCTATTATACATTGTTATCAAATTACAAAATGTTTTTATTTATTTTTAACAGAATGTAATATATAAATAAAGGTTATATATATATATATAAATATATATATATAAAGTAATTGCCAGGAACTTAGTAAGGAAAGGGAGCAATCATATTAAACTAATTTTTATCGTTCCAATCTAATTTCTATTTCGTTGACAAAAACAACTGGTTCATTTGGGCACAGTGCTAGAATCCCTGAGATTGCCTTACTTACTGTCTTTGTAATATCAACATTCTGAATAAAATAGAATTTAAATTTACTATATCAACACAGATAGATAATTTAATTATATCTATATTTTCACCTAATGTAATATAAACACTTCTCTATATAAAATGTAAAAATTTAAACAGCACTTATAAAATCTACTTACTACTATAATGAGTACAATTATTATATTTAGGAACCATAACTAATTGGTTACAAAAATAAATAGTTATGGCATTTTAAATTTATGATTTTCTTTCCAATAGAATAAATAATGAGATCTTGTTATTTGTTTCTGACAGTTCTGAACTTTCTGGAAGGCACAAAGTTTAATTTCACACTTAAGGTAAAGTCACACCGCTATTTGGAGTTATGAAGGAAGTTTCTTCTGAATGCATAAGTAGGATTTATTTATTTTTATATAACTTTAACTTTTAAATTAAATTTTCAAATAATAATCATCAACTTGAAAATTGAATAAAACTTACAAAAATTTCAGGGCAATAACAAACATAAATTTCCGTTTCCCCATACTTGATAGTTTGTAGTTATAATAAATTACTATTATGTATGATATTTAGGCCATAATTGTACCTGGGTACTCAGATATAACAACATTATAAATTACATGAATTCAAATTATAAGAACATGAATTTACCCATGCCCCATAAAAATTCATGATGGTTTGAATGATATGAGCAAGGGGAAAGGTAAAAGATCCGGAGGAAGCCTCTTATTTCGGGCTGATAAGCACATTGAATACAATATACAATGATTTTACCTCAGGTTTCTATGCCAGACCCTCACCCAAGGGCTCGGTTTCCACCCAAGATATACTTTTTTTTAAATCAAGGAATAAGAACCTACCACAGAACCATGGATGCTTAGGATGGGTAGTAATGTAATGATAGCCCTTCTTCCATGATCTTTCCATGACAAAAGTTAAATAAAAAACAAACAAAAAACAGCCCTGGGAAGGCATCTACCTGAATCCCAGTGTTTGCCTATCCTTTCCAGCCTCTTCCACAACATGACAGCTAATTTCTTACTTGTCAAGAGGAGTGGTCCCTTAAACTCTCCATTGACAGCCCTTTGGTGAACTGCAGGTAGCAGAGGGATGATTTCATAACAGGTGTAAAATTGTTGCTCCTTTCTTTCCTTAGAGGTAGGGAAACACATATTTATAAAAAAAAATATCAAAAATTTAGGAAGCTTAAAAATCAGAATTTGTTTAAATTCTCACAGTAATGGTTCATTATAAAATTTTCCATTGATAAAATGATCGACTTGTTGAGGCGGAGAGCTCTTTGTTTAAAAATCTGTTAACAGTACTAAGCATAAGTAACAAAAAAAAAAAAAAAAATTATTGTTTCCCAGTATATACCAAATATATATATATATACTAAATAATAGTAAATAAGAACAGGTGGGGGAGAGAATGTAGTGAACACATAAAAATAAAAATAAAATTACAAAGAGTAAAATTTTCAGGTAGATTACTTGCCCTTTTGTCAGTGAGGAGTGAATAGAGTCTCCCTTCACTTCTCATTGATTAAGGGCAAGAAATCTCCCCAAACATTTTACTCATGGTAATTTTTTCTTTTTGAGTGTTCACTTACTCTTTCTCCCACCTGTTCTTATTTACTATATATATCGCACCCACGAAAGTTTCATTACATATATATTTGTGCATACCAATATATTTGAATCATGGAAATACAAATATAACAGCTTTATAGTAACTGTAATTTTTTTTTTTTTTTGTGAGCCCCCTTAAAATTTCACTTTTGCAACAATTTCTGCTGCATTTCCAGAATAAAAAGAAGTAAGATTTACTGCAGTGAGAATTGAAACAATACTATTTTTTATATA
Organism: Oncopeltus fasciatus; assembly: GCA_000696205.2. Classification (NCBI taxonomy): domain Eukaryota; kingdom Metazoa; phylum Arthropoda; class Insecta; order Hemiptera; family Lygaeidae; genus Oncopeltus; species Oncopeltus fasciatus. Next base: position 126,446 of record KZ806960.1, on the reverse strand, counting down.
TAATTTTTGTTAAAGAAAAAGTAAATGAGTAATTAGCTAGTATTAGCTTTTATTCAGTTACAATAAAACTTGTTTATGACCAATTTTCCTCGAAAGTGTAGGGGTGATATGACAAAAACAGAGATTAGTGTTTTCTACCCCTCTCTTCCCTAAAATCTCAGATTTTATGAATTGAGAGGGCCGGCTATATCTGGTAATTCAAGTTAAAGTGAGTTTGGTGTAACTTTTCCAAGTGACTGTGAAATTAAATTGTCAAACAGTAGTGACTCTGTCGACTTCCTCTAGGCAGTGTTCAGAACCGTCGGTACTGGGTCAGCAAATGACCTCTTTCCCGCCAACAGAAGATGAGACAATGGTGTCTGTATCTGAGGGGAGGGACTTAAGTGAGCGGGCTCGCCTTCGACGCCTTGCACTACTCCTACAGCGAGAGAGGAAGGTGGCAAGTAGCGAGACCCCTACAAGAATAATAAGGGCAAGGAGAGCTAGCTGGACAGGAGGCAGAGGCAAGCAGTGCGAAGGAGACTCATCATAGCCCAAGGGACAGTCCCAGCGCCCATCACACCACAGCGAGGCATTGATGCAAGCATCCAGCTCAGGACACTTGTGTTCGCAGTCCCTAACTATCCCTACTGCAGCTTCCTCTTTCCTCCTAAACAAACACATACAATTAATTTAGCAATATTAGCATATATTCAAACATTAAATTCTGTATTAGAAAGACCAAAACATTGGATAAACTAAAAACTTTTTTGGTTACATATTAGTTTTTAATTCTTCAATAACCAATACCAAATTCCTGATAATCCTCTCTTAATTTTCTCTCTTAATTTTTTTCAAGTTCCATGAGTGGATTGTTGTATCTTTGTTGAAAAGTGTTTTTATTCTTGAGGACCAAGTGTTTCATCAATAGTCCAGTTTCCTCTTCTGGGACTTTTAGGGCTTAAATTTTTATTTTTGAATGACTGGAAAAATTATTAATCACATATGTGTACATAATATGTTAAATGAAAGGATCTTAGTAGTTCCTACAAAGTTACTCATTGTATTGTTTTAATAATTATAATTTTTCCTATTCACACAAAAATGAATTAACTGAACTCTAAAATATCACAGATGAATGTTCAGACCACTGGGAAGAAATTGAAAATAATAGGTCTTGAATTGATGACTCCTGCAACTAAGATAAATAAAGTAAAAAGCTACTAGACAGTATGCACATAACTGCCAGGATACGAGTGATATGGTATTTGGCAGAATGGTTCGTTTCTGCAATCCGCAAAGATGAGAAGCTGAGAGAGAATTTAAGTAGAAACGAATGCCAAGATATCGTGGCATGAAATATCTCTCTAATGGAGTAGAAAAGGACTGCCATTATTTAAGTTTTGTGGATGCACCGATAAAAATGTTGACAATTGAAATAGAAGTCAGTCCGCTGATAGAGCACTGAAATTTGTCCAAAAACTCAGGACTTATCAGTCATTGGCAAGCACGAGACGAGCCGGAGGACTGCACCAACAGATGCACTAAAATTTATTTATTCTAAATAGTGGGTAGAACATTAGTCAATGAAATTATGAAAAGTCAATGAAATTCGGATATTTTCTTGGAGTTGCGGTGCTTAGAGAGCAAGTTACATACAGTGATCCCAAAATGTATAATCTATCCGAGCAATGCTTAATCATTTCTAACCTTGAAGTTGAAGGAAGCTTTCTCATCTGACACTTTTTTATGACCATTCATTATCTTTCTCGATATTTAAGATACTTGGTTTAAACAGGATTGTTTTGGTATCAACAAGAGAGTTATTTAGACAAGATTTTTAAAAACATTTAACATTTTTTCTTCTTTTCCAAAATTCGTCATACTTGTTGGATATGATCATAGGCAAACATTTTATTATCAATTTTCCACTTACTAGCAACATTTCGAAATTAAAATTTACAATTAGAATACTTTTTTAAAATAATAATAAGAACTTCATTATTTATTAAATTCTGCACTTGTGTACAATAATAGTATAATTAAATAAAATTTTAATTAGCGTGTACTCGCTTGATGGAGAAGCTGCCCAATGTCAGTACTCATAAATAACTATTTACAATAGTTACAGTTTTTTTTTCGTATAACTATTATCAAGTGTTGGCAATGAGGAGGTCACGCGGCCGTTTCCTATTCAGGAGAAGTGGCAGGTTATCAGGATGGGTAATACTGGATAGAGTTAGGACTAAAGGATTGGGATGCATGGAAAGGTCAGAGTACAATTTATTAAAACGTATTGTGCTGACGTCTTTAACAAAAGGGATTTCAAAGTCATTGTGGAGTAAGGAATTTTCGACGTAATAGGATGCATCAACTATAATTCTGAGGATTTTGGATTGGAAGGATTACATTGTTTAGCAGTTCCCTACAGTTCGACTCCATACGTCCAGATAGGTCTCAGCTTCTTATAAAGGGTTAGTTTTTTAGTCACTGCTAAAGTTGACTAGCGGCTTAGTAGCTTGTAAAATTGTTCAAATCCCCTATTTAGTTCTTGTCTTTTAATTTTTATATGTGTGTTCCATGTAAGTCGGAGGTCAAGATGGAAGCCCAGAGACTTGACGCAGTCGGAAGTTGAGATAAGGATATCATTGAAGTAAATTCTGTTTGTTTTTTCCAGAGTGCTTAAAAAAAGTTTTATGCATTATATATATTAAGCATTTTGAATTAAAAAAAAATAATACTGTAAGTTTACAAAGATTAAGTAACGATCTGAAAACTTATTTGACCAAAATCCGACTAAAAAAGTATGGCAAGAAAAACCTTCCAAGTGGTGACAGGTATAAATTAGTCATTTTGCCTAAAAGTTCCTAGAAAACGTTGCTAATTCATTAATACAAATTTTTAAATCGGCTGACGTAATTATTTCTTGTTGATCAGATAGGATTAACGGCGGGGTTGAAAACAGGATTTCGGAGGCTGAAACCACCGCTCCTACCGTTCCTGATAAGAGTGGAGATAAGGAAGTCCGGCCGGCCGGCTTATCTCAATCTTTCTGCCGTGAGCCACCTCAAACAGCTAACCCCAAGCCGTCTCTCTACCCATGAACCCGGAGGCTTCTACTATCTCCTCCGTCAGCTGACTGGCTGCCAGGCTCCGTCTTTTGCAACTCTCATTTCCAAAAAAAGCTCATCTCTCTATTCCGCTCAGCTATAGTAGCCTGATGGCTTCTCTTTTTCTTTTGTGATATTATTGTCTCCCAAGCTTATGTGCTGACTAAAGGACTCTTATGCTCATTAATATTCTTAAGTTCCTGAGATTTATACGTGTCCTTTACAGCATTTTATTCACTGTCCAGATGAACATTTATCGAAAAAATTTTCAATCGGATAATTATTACAATTATGATGGTGGTATTACACTCTTAATTGGTAAATAGGAACGAAATGAGTATAATATTAGTCTACACTAATATCTTGGTTTAATATTATATTGTGTAAATAATTATAAAGGGAGCCAACTTTGGAATAATTTTTTGTATTTATCATAGTGTTTGTTTTAATATATTTACAATAAAAACAAAACTATTCAGGAGGACAGCCCCAGAAATCCGTCAGCGGTTAGTTGTGCTTGAACAACCAGGATCAGTAGGAGGAGTAAGACCTCGTCCTTGGCCAAGATGGTATACCCTGTGACGTCCCCAACAGGAGACACATTCGGAGTCGAGATAAAGGCAGGTCTCCTAGGGTTGAGAATTCTAGAATCAACTTCATAGTGGTTTTCTGGATCCGCGTACAGTCCTGCTGGGCTGACTTCAGGACATTATATGCTACTTTCTTCTTCATTTGAAAACGTTATAAAAATTTGTTAACCACTATTTATGTAGTACCTACACAATGAGAAACATATATTTTTGATAAATGAGCAAGAAATAAACTAGAATGGAGCCCTAAATTTCCCAAATTCCAATTCATAAATTGCTTAAAAGTTATAATGTTGTTGAGGATACTAGATTCAAGGACACTGAGATGCAGTTTGATGGTTCTTCTGAGAACTTCAAAATAACATGGAAAAAAAAAAAAATGTCTTTCGCATACTGTATTATTTAGAAGCGCGTCAACCGTCTATGGCCTATGGCGCGTCAAAGTTAAATAATAATACTGTTCTAAGCTATGGGCCAAAAAAATTAAGAACAAAAAGGAATAGAAGTTAATTTATAACAACAAATAAGTACACCTAATTACAGATAACAATCGAACCTACAGCCCTTCCTAACTAATAAAGAAGTAGAAAATATAAATTACTTACATCTAATTAATAAATAATATTAATAAATTAAATTTAAGAGTGGTATCATTGGTTACCTTCTCTCCTCATATGATTGTCATTAAAAGTCATTTTTACTTTTCATTGTAATCAAATTACAAAATTTTTATTTAACAGAATGTAATAAATAAATAAAAGTTTAAAAAAAATTACATGCGCTTATTTACATAGATGCTTCAAAATAACTTATTATATTGTCAGCACTTACTAGTTTCTACCACTAAACATTTCACTTGTCACGGGCAAGGCATTCAGAGTCACGCTATCTCACACTGACTCCAATGCTGCTGGTGAGCTTTTATTACTGTGTGGAAGGGCCTAGATAGGCTTAGATGACTCTAAGAGCTGTTTCTGGGCAAATGTGATTCCCTCTTCTAAGTAAAGAAGTAGGTGGCCACCTTCAATTTGCTCCTTCCTGTGCAGGTCCGGTCCTCTTGTTACGTGCTTCCCCAGTCTTTAACAATACTCTATAGTAATAATAGAGTCAAAGGCGTACAACTTTTTCTTCTGAATTTTTTAAAAATTAAATCACCAGAAAAAAATTTGATCCAATTTGTCTGAGAAATCGTGGGAGCATGTGAGTAATTTTGAACAAACCATAATTTTAACTACTCTAATGCAGGATTGATGAGTATCTGTTAAAGTATTTCAATAGTCAACTTAGCACAACATCGTTCTTTCCTACGGGATACCAACGTACTTTCCTATGAGATACCAACGTGCTTTCCTAACTAAAATCAAACGCACGATTGAGAAAACAATCCCATACTTAAAGGGAATTAGTACCCTCATAAAGTTGTATAAGAATACTGTCCAACAATATGAAATAAAATCATAAGTGCTTTAGTAAAGAAAATTAGTACTTAATACAGAGTATTGAGAATTACCTTCTAGACAGCTCAAGCCAAGTAACTGTGTAAACACCCTCCTGCCTTCCAGTGAATTCCACAACCATATTCCTCGTCTCTTTTCTATCACCTGGAGCCCAGTTCGGTGGAAGACGCTCTGCAGAATTTGCAATTGTCCAACCATCAGAAAACACTTCCACCTGAGAACATTGTTAGGAGATTGAGTTAATTTAATTTACAGAATAAAATAATTTTTTAATACAAATTAATAGAAAATAGATTATATTCAGATTATATCATACATACAATTTATGAGTTGATCGGAATTATTACTTATTACAAAATTATATGAGATTATATTGCTCTACCTAGCCGTATTCTAGCGACTGATGTTAGTGGGTGACAATTGGTCTTAAACTTGGTGGCTTTATTAGTAATTAAACATTAAATTTTGATTTTCTTTATTTTTACATCTTTTAAGGAATCTCAATCATGAGGCACACGAGAAAGTAGAATCCCTATTTAACTAGTGAAATTGAAAGTGTTACAGTCTACAGACTACTGAATATTTGACTCTCAAGGCTTAAAATTTATTAGATTTATTAGAGGTTAAGATTCATTCTTTATTAAATACCTCACAGGGGCCAAGTCATTACCTCTTAATTTAGCAATGACTCCTATATTACATGAAATCACTGAACGATACACAACACACCCAGGCACAAAAACTCATGCTCATACAGCTATTTACAATTTTTTTTTTATTACTTTTATATTTTTGTTAAATTTTATTTTCTTCTTTCATCACTTTTATTGCAATAACATTTATCAAAACTGTTTTATTGCTAGGGATATGTGATTATTATATAATTATATTTAATTATAAAATGTTTGTTACATCATGCTAAATTTCAATCCAGAATTTTCCTCAGAAACTCCAATCTTTGTCTACCTCACTTGAATTTCTAAGCTTTGACAGAAGAGCTCATTGACTTTTTTATTGATATTAACCATGATAGTTAAAAAGACTTAATATTTGATTAATATTATAGGAGAGTTTTTGGTAATATCTGATTAATAACATAATCTTAATACCAAAGATGGGTAATAACATGTCTACCCATTATTGGTATTAAGATATAACGAGTTACTAGCAGGTTAATGTGTACTCATCAATAATAATTATTATTGTAAAAATGTTTCTAAATTATAGAATGTGTAGTATTAATAATGTGTTAGATGATTAGATGGTTGTAATTCATCAGTTATAGGTACCCGAGCTCCCTTTGTAAAATATATAACCTTAATTAATAAGTATCTTGTATTTAATAGAAAGAAATTAGATATTGTTTCAGGTATTCATACACTGACTGTTCATCTTAAGGAAACATTTTTATTGTCTCTAGAAGACAATGAATCATTGATGATCATGATTCTAATTATTATAAATTCTTTGAAAGTACAATATGTTTACCATTACAACTACCTAATATTCAATTAAAGGTTAACCTTTCATTTGAAAATTTTCATTTAGCAAACATAAATTTAGAATCTTCAGATATTGTAAATGACTGGCAAGTTGATCATACTATTATTATCATTATTTGTAATTATTATGTTTAGATTTGTTTTCTTTTTACTACTTAAACAAAACATATTGTTAGAAAATTTTCTGTTGTATATTCAAGCAGAATTCTCTGGCAACAGAGACTTCGCCTCCTAAGCTACATCCTTACCCCGAACTTCCTCTAGCTTCGCCGAGGTCGGCTTCAGCTTAGGGTGAGAGGAGTTACATCCAGCTATCCCACGGGTACTGCTGACTTACTGCTGACTGCCTACAATTTTCTACAATATAAACCCTGTCATCTTCTGTAACATAGTCTTTCCCTCTCTGATGTCCTACCAGTCACTATGCCCGTATAGCTACGAGGGCGGATCAATAAGTGTGTGACTTTTTAAATGAAACAAAGGTTTTTTGATAAAAAGTAATTTTATTTTTCAACATAGTCTCCTTTGAGCTGTATACACTTCGTCCAACGTTTCTCCAATTTTTTTATCCCTTCCAAAAAATAAGATTTCTCGAGCTCCTTAAAAAATGTATTTGTTTGTGAGATGATTTTATCGTTGGAATAAAATCTCTTTCCGCCAAGCCATTTCTTAAGGTTCGGAAACAAGAAATAGTCACTCGGGGCTAAATCCGGAGAATACGGCGGATAAGGGAGCAATTCATAGCGTAATTCTTGAAATTTTGCCATGGAAACAACACACGTATGGACTCTTGCATTGTCTTGATGGAA
>KZ806960.1:93820-105288 GCA_000696205.2 Oncopeltus fasciatus | reverse complement strand
CGGGATTATACACCACCTGGTGTATAAAACATGGTAATTATATACCACCTGGATTTTAAAAATCTCTCTTTTACAACTCTCATTCTCTTTTCAGCCCTGAAGAAGCCATCACATGATGTGCGAAAGCTCGGCAAATAACACCAATTTGACACGGTCCAACCCGGAAGAAGAAACGGTAAGTAATAGATATATTTACCGTTTAAATTTATATACAATTTATTGCTTTATATTAATAGTCATAAAACGTCCGGGGAATATAGTTGACACTTACTTATCAAACGAGTTTCAGCGCTTTGTAGTGAGATGGCTGGGATTGGAATTTATTGCTCCATGGGTGAAGGCATTACCAATATAATTATTTATTCGATGATTTAATATTGAATGTAACAAAATCAAGTCTATTTGATTGCTACCACCAGCTGGAAGGGCAGACTGATAGAGTTTAGTTACCTGTGTTGTCTCTGATGAGCCTTGGGTGGTGCTGTCCCCTCGGATTCAGCTCCCCACAGATGGTACAGACAGGTGGTGTTGGGCGGGAGTGAGTTCCGAGGACTCTCAAGTACGCCATGTCCGCTCCCCGACAACCAGAACTCACACTTCTTGTTCCTCGTGTAGACTGGCTCGTCTCGATCGACCAGTTCTACCTGAAACAGGTCAACAGCTCTGAGTGTGTGTGTGTGTGTGCGTTTTGCTGACTGGCTCGTCTCGATCGACCAGTTCTACCTGAAACAGGCAAACAGTTCTGAGTGTGTGTGAGCGTTTTGCTGATTGCCTCGTATCGGTTAACCAGTTCTATTTGAAACAGGTCAACTGTTCTGAGTGTGTGCGTTTTGCTGACTGGCTCGTATCGGTTGACCAGTTCTATCTGAAACAGGTCAACTGAGTGTGTGCGTTTTGCTGACTGGCTCGTATCGGTTGACCAGTTCTATCTGAAACAGGTCAACTGTTCTGAGTGTGTGCGTTTTGCTGACTGGCTCGTATCGGTTGACCAGTTCTATCTGAAACAGGTCAACAGTCCTGAGCGTGTGGGTGTGCGTTTTACTGACTGGCTCCTATCGGTCAAACAGTTCATAATGGAAAATGTCAACAGACATATCATTTTGTGCTTGTGTCAGACTGTAACAAGCTTTTCTTCATGTACATTGATACAATGTTTTTGGTAATAATGAAATTTAATATTTATTCACCTCAATGAGGAAATACAAAGATACAATTTTCCTCTTGATGTATTTGGTATTATTTATTATCCAATTTTAAAATCAAATAAATAAAATCATTAAAAAAGGCAATTTAGAATTGACCAAAATAACGTGAAAATAGGATGGACTGTAACATAAAGAGATGCCACATTTAAAAAATGATTATACGCTGACTTTTTGCGGAAACTTAAAAACCATTTATACTTAATTTCGGGTTACTGTTATTTATATCACACTGTCACGCTTCATGCATAGAGAAGTATGTCGTGAATGGGGGAGATCACATTGAATCAAAGTGGACAGAGAGTACTTACATCGACAGCGAGCTGGAAGCCGTGCAGGGGCTGAGGTGGTGCCTCGGGGTAGAAGAAGGTGCCGAATGGCGAAGTGGAAAACTCGACGAGCAGTTCGGGGCCGGAGGACACGGCGCGAGGGAGAGGCGAACCACCGCCACAGAACCTCAGCAGTACCGGGTCCCGGGTAGTGTAGCCATCGTAGATCGTGACGTAATCCTGTACCTCGTCACACTCTGACCATACCTACAACAACATCCCCGAGGAATAGTACATTTCCTCTAAGATGATTTTAGTTGGGGTTCGGTCAAGGTAGCTTCAGCAGCTACCTTGACCGAACCCCAACTAAAATCATCTTAGAATAATATCTATGGTCAAAAAACTCTCCTTTAGTACATTTCTTCTTACGCAAATATAAAAAGAAAAAATTAAATTACTTATTTAATATCCTTGACTTACTTCTGCAGTTTGACTTAAAATTGTAATTTTTATTTTTGCAAGATTTGACTTTTGTCAAAAGTTATTTGTCTTACCCGATATTTAAAAAAAAATGCCAACTATTAGAAACTATAACATGGTATAAACAAGTAATGAGAGGGAATAGAATAAAAAATCTAACTGTCCCAGCCAGGAAAAACCACAACCAAATAAAATATTTATAACACGGTATCTTATCCATGAAGCTCCATTTTAAGAAGTAGCCTTATTTCAATGTGTGTTTTCTTTATTCTGATAATATCTCTGCAACATCTGTTGAACAGCACGAAGGATTACAGCATAGCAAGTCTTAATGAACGAATATGGATAAATGGTTGAATTATTTACGATTCTACAGTGAAGCTTGTATATCTAAAATAGTAGGAGAAACCTTTCCATTGGTTTTCAAGGAAACTTAGAGAACAAGGAATTCCTTCAGTACTGTTGGGTACAAATTTCACTTTGCAAGACCACTAATGAGAGAGGTTTGCCATTCTTTATGAATCCCAATTTGTGGATTTTGGTATGGAAAGAAGTCATTTAAGTAAGATATTGCATATTGCAGCAATTCTAAATTTTCAAAATACCAGGAAGACAGTTCTTATCAGTGTGTCAGTAGATAAATGAGGATAGACAATTTCTCGAGAATGTTTGACAAGAAACAACAAAATGCAGACTCGAATTATAGTCACCACCGAGGTTCTAGCAAATTGGAAAATTATTTGAACATAGTAGGATTGATAGTCTCATTTAGATTGAGTCAGATTTAAGTCTAGAAGAGGAGATAAGGAAATATGATCTCTATCAATTCTTAATATAAATGGAGAATAAGCACACACCTGCCTCCTTTCTGCCATATCCACCCCCTCCCCCGATTAAATCCAATATCAAATGAAGATAAATATCATATCTTTTTTTCTTACTTCAAAATATTATTCTTAACAGTGACATAAGATATTACTCGTAATTTACTTTACATGTAATTTTGTATTCGGACCCCGCTTTTAGTTTTTGATAATTAAAATCAGAAAAAAAAAACTGGAAAATTACAAGAGTTCAGATATATTGCTCCATGCTACCAAAGTTAAAACGTTTTATGCCGAACATATTCTTCTAATTAAAACATGAAGTTCCTTAAAAATGTAAATAACATTATATATATGTTGGATTACAACTGACAGTCAATCCAGTCACAGAACAAGTCCTCCTTCAGTAACCTGTAGTTTTTGAGTGACATCTAAAACCTTTGATGTGTGGACTGAGGTCAGCACCACGTGGATGAACAGACCATCTTATCATTAGAGTGTAGGGGGTTGGTGTCGCGGGCTGTGTCGGCAGCAAGAACAGAGCAGCACGGCTCCCGATGGTCAGCATTTGTAGGTGTCCTCCAGCTCTTGCCTGTCATCTGCAACCTTTGATGTGTGGAAGAGAGACATGCCACATGGATGAGTAGAATACACCGTATTACCTTTGGAGTGTTGGGGATTGGTGTTGTGGACCTTGTCGGCAGCAAGAACAGAGCAGCACGGCTCCTGATGGTCAGCATTTGTCGGTGTCCCCTAGATCTTGCCCGTCATCTGCAATCTTGATGTGTGGAAGAGAGACATGCCACATGGATAAGTAGAATACACTATCTTACCTTGAGAGAGTTAGGGGTTGGTGTCGCGGGCTGTGTCGGCAGCAAGAACAGAGCAGCACGGCTCCTGATGGTCAGCATTTGGTGGTGTTCTCTAGCTCTTGCCTGTCATCTACAACCTTTGATGTGTGGAAGAGTGACTCGCCAAATGGATGAGTAGAATACACCATCTTACCTTGAGAGAGTTGGGGGTTGGTGTCGCGGGCTGTGTCGGCAGCAAGAACAGAGCAGCACGGCTCCTGATGGTCAGCAGTTATTGGTGTCCTCTAGCTCTTGCCTGTCATCTTCCTGTGTGGAAGAGAGACTCGCCACGTTGATGAGTAGAATACACCATCTTACCTTGAGAGAGTTAGGGGTTGGTGTCGCGGGTTGTGTCGGCAGTAAGTACAGAGCTGCTCGACTCCTGATGTTCAGTAACTGTCCTTGACTCTGATGGACGGCGATCAGTGCATGCTTGCCCTCGGGTACAGTCTGTTGTCTCACAGCCAAGTAACACGTCATGTTGCGTGGGTATACTCCGGGAAAGTTGGGGCTCTGCAGTCGGCAAGAACGGCGATCGCAGTCGGAGTACATCCTCGAGCAGTACGTCATTCCAATACGAGTCCCTGGGAAGAAGAATCCTATCATAGTTGATACAGTACACAAACTGTAGATTATTTATTTATTTTAGTTTTGCCATATTCTATGCTAATCTGTACAATAAATGGTTCAGCTGATACTTGAAAAAAATAAACTAAGGTAAACTTAACAATAAGTCTATAGCAGGTATAGTATAATAGAAAACCTTAATGTATTATAAGGTCTTCATGTAATTTTATATTTGACCAACGTTTGATACAGGGGTGCGTCAAGATCAATCAATTTTCTTCGAAATATGAATTGCAGGTTTAGTATTTTTGTATTTTTACTATTTCACATCTTAGACTTCTTGAGGAATTTTGCCAATCACATCTTTATGAAGCGTTATATAGCGAAGGTATTAGAAATATGCATTTGAGATTAGTATTTTGAAAGCTAAAATGCAAAATACGATTTAATTTTGTAGGAAACATCCTTAGAGATGTATGGAGTGGCCAATTGGCCTTTATAAAATTCGTAAAGTGCTTTTATAACATAAAATAAAATATTTATTTTATTTTTACTTTTTTTTTTTCTATTATAGGGTCTTACATGGAATTTGTGTATCACACCTTCATAACATACTTGGTGGTACACCATGTATGAGTTTATTCAAAATATATGTTGCGGGTTTAGGATTTCGAACATTTTCCTTGTATTATAGGAATTATTTTTAATTTATACATGAACAACATATGGGGTGCGCCTTCGATATATATGTTGCGGGTTTAGTAATTCAGATTCTCAAGTAGACTTTGATGGTCTTCAGAAATATTCATAAATACTTCTTCTTGGATTGACCTTGTCGAAATGTTGTTTTTCCACGAGATTTCGAACTTAATTTGAGGATTTCTTAAGAGCTGGATGGGAGAATGAGAGTGAATACAGCTATACCTACAACTATACTAGCTTGAGACCGGATCTAGATATAATTCGATACAACTACATAATAAATCTTTAACTTCCCATTACTTGGCTCTTATTAGTTCATTTCCAGATAACATTGGTTTCAAGTTTCTGGTTATATTAACAACATACTTTCCATAGATAACAGAAGCCACTGAGTCTCCTTCGGAAACTCCATTCCAACTCCGGTGAAGTCACTCCCGTTCTCCATTCATCCTCAAAGCTCTCAAATATTAGAGAAAAAAAAAAAGTTTTCGACATGATCAAGCCCAGAAGAAGTATTTATGAATATTTCGAGACTGTCAAAGCCTCGAACATCAGAATACGAAAATACTAAACAAATTCGCTACTTTGCGCACTACCTGATTAATAAAGGTGTGAAATACAAAGTCCATAAAATAACCTATAATATAAAAAAGAAAATCGGATGATATTTTTATGAAATTTATTTGCAAAGCACTTCATAAAAACCAATTCGCCTCTCCATACATCCTTAAAGGTGTTTACTTCTAAATTATATCTTATTATGCATCAAAACTTTCGAAATACTAAACTCGTAATTAATATTTTTTGGACATTCGGAACTTAACGCACCATATATATATATATACCATTTACCATACACATCATTATTATACATTATATCTCTTGAGTCACAAAGATATAATACAATATATATTTCAGTATAGTTGTATATATATTAGTCGTCTGTTCCAGAGGGATAATATTGAACAGTTCGGTCATCCCCAATATTTCCGTAACAATTGGGCCTCGGGCGAGGCGTTTATTAAGGGCTAGAACAAGGTAAGTGTTAAAGGCATTTCTAAGGATTCGGGCATGAAAGCAAATGGTTAAAAGGGAACTTAAATTTAATATATAACTTCGAGAAGGTTAATCTTCTTCTCTCAATCTCAACTATTTCTACTACAAAAATAATCAATTATGACCTTCCCTTTAATTACATTATTATGAATAAGTATTCAAAATGTTATAATTATTGAGAAAAAATTAGTTATACTGGTCTCTATGTCTTTATCTATTAATAGCTGTTGCATTTTTTTTTGGTAAGAATATCAAGTACTATGCCCTAAATAGTTTTCTAAAAATGTAGTAAATCCAACCCTCTTACTCTATTGTTGGCAAGCTTTAATTTTTTTAAATATTTTTATAAAACTATTTTTTGTAGAGGATGTTCCCACAACCCAGGCTGTACAAAACATCCCACATCCCTGTGGGTGTTGGTCACAGGTATGTTTTTCTTATTTTCATCTTCTAGTGTAACATCGAGTTGGAACGTATATAAACATTTTTTTCATTTACTATACTTCATAAAGTTAGTGATTTAAACCATTGTTTCAATCTATTTCAAAGAATGCCCAAAATTAGTTAGTACTAGAGTTTCTCTTTCCCAGTAGCTTCGGTCGCCTTAAAATTCTTGGGTTTTAGACAGCTGTAATATAAGACGTGTTCCCGTACAAATTAACTAGATTTTAAGTGTACAATGCCACCATGAGAAAGGAACAAGGCTTTAGGGAGATAAGTTGGAAAGTTCTAAAAGAGGATTAGTGTTCTCGGAGGTGAGGGCGAAGGTCTGGGGTGATACAGAACAGGAACTACATTAGACAGGACTCCTTGAAGGTACCCTTGCCTGCTTGGTTATCACGCATACACTTAGCTTATAGGCTATTGGATATAGGAATCTTTTGGAAGTCATGATAAAAGATGGAATTATCAAAGTTTAAAAAATGGTGAGGTAGTTACTCTTCTCAAATTCGCAGCGTCAGATGTAAGAATCCCCTTAGTAGATCTCCTCAAAGAAGGTAGTGTACCTCCTTAAAACCCACCTCTTCTTCGGTGTGATCTGTATTCCGTTGGTATTGGTTGACCCAGGTGTTTACTCTTGGGTTTTTGTTTCCAGGAGTTTAAACACTTAGATAAGTCATCTCCTGTAGACTGACGGACATCATCACTATATGCGGGATAGACAAGTGGCTTTTTAGACAGAAGAAATTTGGATGGAATAATTAGCCAAGCATGTTGATATCTCAGTGGGTTTCCTGTATACAGTATGACTGAGTAGATGCTCTTTATTCTACGCTGGAACGTCAAGAAACGGTAATTATCCTAATTATTAGAGTAGAGAATTTGTAGGGTTCGGTAAAGGTTGATAAAAATATATAATATGCATTTAAAAATATATGTATTCAGAGCTATCATGAAGGTAAGAGGGGACATGTTGTTACCTGGAAAAAATCTGCATGACCATAGAAAAGGTTATTATGCATCTTCTTAAATATCCATTTAACCCATTTAGCAACTTTTTAAATGATGCAAGAAACTAATCCAAAGAGTCGCCGCCGTTTCACCAAATTACTAACGTTTCATTCATTCTCTTGAATTTGTATTGGCATCAAAATTCTGGGACGTTAGAAATTGATATGTTCAAAATCGTCCATGTAAGTGTTGATTGGGCACATCCCATACCTCAAGCTTCGCGCAAAAATCGCCGTTGAATTGGAAATACCTCGGCTGCAGGCACAGCTTTACTAGTTGGAATTTCTCTTCTGCATGATGGTTCTTCAATAAGTTCAAAGTTCAATGGGTACTTTAGGGAACAGCGATTTGACGTCGAACCATAGTAGAATGTCTTCTACCTCGATCCTTATGTCCTGGAGGACGTCTACGAAGTGTTTGGAGTTTTTTTTTTCTTATCTTCGAATTTTTTTTTTTTTTTTGTGGTGTTCTGTGTTTGCAATATTTGTCTTCAGTTTGTCTACAATGTATTTAGATATATTGTAGGAGAGCCAGTGGGTTTGTTTTGGTATGCCCTTTTTACATAACTTTGTTTGTTCGAATTTTATCTTGGTGGATGTATCCAATAACAGAGATGAGAGGAAAAACAAGTTTTTTAAACCTCCCAACCCACAAAATATCGGAGTAGGGAGTTCTAACTTCAAAGGGTCAACTTTTATACAATAAATGTTAACAAAGTTGACCCTTTGAAGCTTCATGCTTACCATACTGTAGGAACCTTTCTCGAGTATGGCTTTAATATTTTTCAGGAATTGCTCTTTCTCCATGATGACCATGGCGATGCCTTTATGCGCTAAAAAGATGATAAAATCTCCTTGTTTTTTCAAGTTCGCTAGAACTGATTGTTCTTCCTTGATAGGGTTTTTCTAAGGTGGTTTTGTCTTCCGTAGAACGAGGCAGATGCCTCGTCGTATGGTCGTGTGGTTCATAATGGACGCTTCCACATTAGTCATTATCCTCTAACTGGAATGCGGCGAGAACCATTGGCATAGTTGAAATCCTTTTGTAAAATACTTTGTGCCTCCTTGGGGTACTCTTCGTTCGTGAGATTAAGGACCATCTTCATTAGAGATTCTTGATACTAATTATACTTCGACTTAGTTGTAAGAACATCTGTAGATGTTTTTAGTAACTGACTGTCTAAAATTAAGTCGAAAATAATTAATAGTTATTCAATTATATTTTGTTCAGTGATTATTATTGGATTTAAAAAAAATTGAGCTTTAAAACTATTTTATTAAAACAAACTCACCCCCCCCCCCCCAACACACACATTGGTACTATTTAATGAATTACACCCAGCCCATTTTATTAATAATAATAATAATACATAAGTTTGTTGAACACATGTAATATATAATAAATATGTAAATCGGAATATTAAAACAATGATTTGCTTATCGTTTTACCTAGAGTAATATATACTTAACACTAACACTGAACAAAATATAGACAACATTTAACTAATCAATTACTAGGACAACAGTAAGACAACAGTTAGTAGTACCTAATAATACCTAGAAATACCTAGATAATATTCGTGCTCAGTCTGCGTATTGTTGGCTCCTGACATCTCCACACTGTTTTCTTCTCTCTCGTCAGTCTCTGCAAAACCCAGAATAAGTTGTTAGTTGTATCTTACATATACATGCCGGCCACAAGTAATCCCATACATAAAAGTGTACTGGAAATTTCAGAGGAATCTTAAATTACTCCATTTTGAAAAAAAAAAAAAACAAATACTACAAACCTTCATAAAAATAGTTTATTATTCAACTTATTATGTTCGAATCAGCATTAAAACTTTATATATTAAAATCTGAAAGTAATTCTAGCAGTGATATCCAATAAAAATTAATAAATTGTATGAAAATTTCAAAGTTATTGAGGAAACCAAACATTAATCTTAAAACATCCTTTGGTTAATATGTCTTTATCTTGTACGCAAAAGATAGTCATCGCATTGTCTGACTTTTCTCATACTTCATACTTTGTATTTAATATTAAAACTTGGTCCCTTCCCCCTGAAAAACTTTTTCAGGCGGGAGGGTAGAACACTTCTGTAAGTAGGTAAACAAATTGACGGGTATTCTTACCTGACATCGAAAGGGTTTATCTGTTTCATTAAACTTATGTCTTATAAACATCTGTTATTTTAATTATGTTTAATTACGAACAAAAAAATGGCTGTATTAAGAACAGCATAATCTCTCATACCTTCTATTCTCCGTCTTCATTGGTTTCTGCAAACCATCTCCCGTTGGCAAGCGCTTTCGGACGTTGTCCATCTTCTGGCCGAATACATACTTTCACTGTCACGGACTGTATTCAACTCCTTCAACAGTTGAATACAGATCGTGACAGTGAACGTATGTATTCGGCCAGAAGATGGACAACGTCCGAAAGCGCTCGCCAACGGGAGATGGTTTGCAGAAACCAATGAAGACGGAGAATAGAAGGTATGAGAGTTCTATATTCATTGGTGGTAGAAATAATAATAACCCTTTAGATTATTTACCTAACAGCATAATCATTAAATCAGTAGTCTTGGCTGAAAAATTTACCAAACAAACCATTCCTCGAGTTACTGTTATAACGAATTAATAATTGCTGTAGCAATGCAATAACCACATATAATCATAGTACTGGAATATATGTCTGAGAGCCTAAATTATGTTCTTTGCCCTCTTGCCTTCTGAAGTTCCTCTAGTACCTTCCTAAGTATTCATTATGATGGATATGGTTTCCTAAATACTGAGCTCGAACGTCTTAACGGCACTCAAGGGTCCTTTCTTAAGAGAGTCTAACCGAAGCTCTGTGAAGGAGGCGTACTTTGACCCTGGTATACTTGAACGAAGTTACAACGATCGAACAAAGACCCACCCTCCAACCCCCATAACTCAAACCACTGTAACAAATCGTGGCTCTGCTCTGTCAGACCTCTTGTACTCCTGTACTTCAACCAACCCCACAGCCTTCTTACTTATAAAAAGTATACTTTAACTCACTAAACATGTCGAAAGTAATATTTCTATCATTATTAGACGAGATTTCTATATGATCATCGTATGCCATTTAAAATTAAAAATTATTTTGAGTTTTAGTCGGATTGATGATTCCTAAAAAATCGGGCAGATTTCTACAAAAAGACCAGTAATTATAAAATTTTCAATGTACGGGAGAAAGTTTGGATATCGAAAATTGTTAAATAAATTTTCTGTAAAAATAATTAGATAAGTTGAAGATAGACAATGATTTTAGATAGGTTCTTTCTTGTTTCATTGAGCTCAATATCATTGGATAGTACAGCTGAATCACATAGGAAAGAAACCATTTATAAAATTCAGCAAAATTACTTTTGAAATTAATGCTTAATCGTCGAATGAAATAAAATACAATCTTAGTAAAATCTTTTCACTCAAAAAGAAGCCTGCATCCCGAAAAGGGACTTTTCGTAAACAAGTTATAAAAGATATAAAATTATATTTTACACAAATATCGAAGATATTAAAATTATAAATTTGGTCTTCTCTTAAAACCTCCCTTCTCTCTTATCCTAAGTCGACTTCAACATGCCTCATGGAACGTTCGGAGCTTATACACACTAAGAGCCACCCTAACTGCGGTGAAAGTATTAAGAAGATAATCCACAGACATAAAAGTGTTCAGGAAGTGAAGTTTCCTGGAAATGGCAAAATAGCCAATAATAATAAATAAATAATAATATATATAAAGGAATACTGCTAATAGTTCCATATAATATTCCTTATCAAAAATGCGTCAATGGTTCGCGACATCTCATAAAAAACATTTATAAAAAAGAAACTTAATACATTCATTCCAGACTCCCCATATTCGTCTAATAATAAATAAAAAGCACTTGAAATGCTTTAGAAACAGTTTATTTTATTGATTTACAAATAATAATTTTTATCGCATTCAAAAAGACCGTGGTTATCACAAGAGGATGTGAGATGTGGGTGTCGGTCACAGGAGTAAAAAAACTAGACCAAAATCGCCCACAGT
>KZ806960.1:80567-91409 GCA_000696205.2 Oncopeltus fasciatus | reverse complement strand
ATTTTTATTTGTGGTTTTATTTATCCCACGTAAATTATAAATAATTAATGAGAGGGAACAGAAAATAAAAAACTATCTGTCCTCGCCAGGAATCGAACCTGGATCTCTTGCTATCCGGGCCTCGCGTGCTGACCATTACACCACAAGGACAGGCTAGTTATCTCACTCTATTCCCTCTTCATTAGCGAGAGCCTAACTTACGAGAAAGACGAGAAATTCGTCTTAAACTCGAAGTAGCTGACATTGTCATGCATTTTTGTCGGCTCTCGTCATTTACTTTTTTAATTTTTCTTTATAAATATTTATTTGGTTGTGGTTTATTATCCCACGTAAATTTTAAACAATTAATGAGAGGGAATAGAATAAAAAAATCTATCTGTCCCAGCTAGGAAACGAACCTGGATCTCCTGGTATCTGGGCCGGCGTGCTTAACCATTGCACCACCAGGACGTGCTTCCTGGCTGGGACAGATAGACTTTTTTTATTCTATTCCCTCTCATTAATTGTTTGAAAAGGTTACTGATTAATGGTTTTGTAAAGACTTAACGAATTGTTTTATTTGATAAATTCTTTAGGTATTATAATTTTTTATTGCACGAAAAGATTATTACAAGAACTAATAGCTATAATTTTTTTTTTAATTTTTTTTTTATGGCGTGTCAACCTTTAGTCATTAACGCCAGGGAGATATTTTTAGAAGCGGGAAGATATTTTCAAGAAAAATAATTTCTTAGCAATAGGTCACGATGAGGTATAATGAATTGTTATTTTTTTTTTTGTGGTGTAAAAAGTCTATATAACTCTTTATTAAAGAAAATTATTCTGTACATTTTCTATACATTATAATTGAATTGTTAATGCGAATAGTTATTATGTAGATGGACAAATTTAATTTCTTTGTGCTTGGAAACTATGAATTACTTATGAAAATTGAGAGAGAATGGAAAAGAATCATACTGAATATGCATCTAGATGAGATTTAATAGCCTGCCCTCTTTCAGAAAGTTCATTACAGAGTCTCATCATTGTTTTAATTTTGTAAATGTGTTCCATAAGGAAATCAAGCAATTGTCATATAAAACATATGACTTAACCTATACAGTTAGTTTATTATCGTTCTTAAAAATGTAACGCGTTGTTTCAATTGTGCTTGTCAAATAAAGCCTCAATTCAAAAGGTTAATCTATTACAAAAATATAATTCATTAACATATTATACAAACAAGGTATATGATGTGACTTGTGAAAAATTTCTTTCGATTAAAGATACGTTTAATAAAAGATTCTAAATATATTTTCTTCTAACTTTCTCAACTAAATAGAAAGTCCGGTGCTGCGTTAAACAAACAGTTTACCCATGCTTATTAAACATAGACATAAATAAGAGCTCAGGACTAATTAAATGAGGTAAATCCAAAAAGTTTAATTACAATAGAGACACCCTGCATCTCTAAGACTAACTTCTACTTCTAGGAGAGTGAATGCGCAGTATCCTACATTCTTTTATGAGAGCTACTTAAAATGTCATTTCATATAATCTATATGAAATCACATATTAAATATGTTTTGTTATATTATTTCCCTCCAGAAAAAGAAAGACAACAAATATATTAATGATTTTCCAAATTTGTCCATAGTCCTTCCATACATCCCCTTCTCACACAGCAAATAAGATCGTTATAAAGACCGCTTGGGAGAGAAGTTCCAAGAGGTGATTACTGACTTGTGTTGATTTCCATAACACCTCCCAGTAGAAGAGTATCGACTCAAGATCTTGAGAATGTGAAGATTCTGAATTAGTGCCACCATGGAAGCTGAGTGCCAGGATCTCATTCAAAGAGAATATTACTGGTGTGTTCAACCCTTTTCAAACTTACTCCGACCCTCCACTTGGTGGAGATCCGAAATGAGAGCAAGGACACCCTGCATCTCTAACTTAATTCTTCTCTCGCCCTTTACATTGCCTCTTGGGCCACTTAAATTCACTACTTCCATTATGGGGCTTTCCATTTCAAACTTAATTCATCCAACCCTCTCTGCTAATTCCATTACTCAGCTTGAATCAAAGTAGAATATTTCTGAAATGTATTAGCTGTTTTAGGGACTTTTTTTTCCCGACAATTACAAGTAACTTTGAGGATATCAAAATTTGGAGACAAATTTGTTTAATGACATCCAGAAACGATCAAATTTAAAAGCGATTTATTTACCACTTTCAAGAGGAATAATATAATTATAAGGGAGAAAATGTATATTCGCCTGTAGGCAGAGAGTGCAAGAAACGAACCGAAGAAGCTGTCCGAAGAGCTGAGGCAAGACTTGCGGATAGGTGCAAACCAATGGCAATGTCAGTTAAAAAGGATGCGGGAGCAGGAATCAATCGTAGATATTGCAAATCAACTACGCGATTCCTCATATTTTAATATAAAAAGCCATAGATAAGAATATATTGTCATTTATCTTAAAAGCCAGGAGCAAGAACCTTACAACCAGACTACAGGTCAGGTGTATTAAAAGTTCTACGCGCGAGAGCTGCGTAGTCAAAGCAGATTTCTAATTGGTTCACCTCAAGATGGACGTCAATAATGTGTGAATGGCGGAATTTAATTTGCAAGTCGGCGCAGGTAGGGCTAAAAGTGTGACGAGTAAAGCTTCTTCAAGGCGGGTCGGAAAAGTTAAGGTTATTAAGTAGGAATTTTTTTTTCATTTATAAGTCATAAGTTATGATTGTCGCAAAAATGTAATACGTCATAAGCGTTAGAAATTTGCACTTTACAACAATTTAGTTCTTCAAAACTTCTTTTAGTAGCTAGTAACGAAGATAATACGATTATATGTTTTTGTCTCTCCCTAAATCAGTCCTTTGTACAATCAGTAATTGTATTTTACACCTATTTTGTTATACATTTTATATATATATGTTGTAGTAGACCTAGAAAGTTTTTGATGTTAATACTTCACGTCGAAATTGTTTGCAAAGTCAACGGCTGGTAAGACGATTCCGTGAAAGCAAAATACCCTGGTATCTTCTTGCGGGGGACAGCTTTGGAATAATTTCCTGTTGTCCAAGCGAAGATCGTGACTGGTTTTCGTTAAGCAACTAAAAAATTTAGTAAGATTTATAACGGTTCTCATGAACCTTCTAAACAACCTGTAAGAAGGGTTCCTTTTAATCGCCAAGAGGGGGTTGCAAAAATGTTGATGAAATTATCGAGAGCTTTCTGTCACTCTAATTCCTTGATTGTGTCACCATCAGATTCGCCGTGGAGTTCACCAGTTTTTCTAGAGTAGGAAAAATACGGTACTTGGCTGTTTTTTGTTGACTAAAGCAAATGAAATGTATTCACTGTAAAATATGCCTATTCAATTCCCTGATAGATGATATCAATTAGCCGAATAGGCGATTCTTCTGCAGCCTTGATATGGCTTCTGGTTACTGGCAGGTCTAGTTGGATGAAGGGCCTAAAGCTAAAATCGCGTTATCCGTAACGAAGGGTCAGTAGCAATTTAATGTTATTCCATTCGGTCTTTGTGAAGCTCCGAGTACATTTCTATACAAGACTCACGAACGCCTGTATTACACTTCATTGCCTTGTGATTGTAAGGAGCCAAACTTCCCAAGAGCATTTAAAAAGGCTGAGAATTGTCCAGGCAAGTTGGTCTACAGCTTAAGTCTTAAGTCAATACGCCGAGCTTAAAAAAAAAGAGGCATTATATTACTTAAATAATTAAATTTAGATAGGCAGTCTTTAAGAGCACTGTTCTTTAGTATATTTAATCGTGAGGAATAGTCGTGGAACACAGCTCTTAAGTCTGTAGAATAGTTAGGATTTGAGCGAGAGGTGATTAGGGGTGATGAACGACCTCTTTAGAACACCCCTGCCCTTCTCGCCTTTCTGAAGGGAATCAGAGGTCCGAATCTTCTCGATTGCCCCAATCTTTGTTCCTTCTCTTTACTAAATTCTCAAGAGGAATCTACCAAGGATTATTGAAGTCGCAACATCTTGACGCTTTACGTTTTGTTGCAGGAGGAAATTAGTCGACTACTAAATGTATTTAGTTGTTTGCGCTCTAATGATTCAAAGTTGACTGCACTTTCTCGGTGAACACGGAAATATTGGGCATCGGTTTTACGTCTCCGACATCTGATGCTAAGTCATCACCACAAACATGAAAAGTTGGTTTTACGAGTCTGAAATCTGATGCTAAGTCATTACCACAAAAGAGAAAGGCAGTACTGACTGCCTCTCAGTAATATACTAATTTTGATGTGACCATAAATTTTGAAGGCTTTATCTTCGTCAAGGTGGAAGAAATTATATCTTTTTGATAATGTTCTTTTTTCTCCAAAGAACATAGAAAATATGTTCTATGAAAATTATAAATTATATAGTATATGCCTTTTGGTTTTCAAAATATAATAAACAATTTCCTATATTGAAATTGAAATTAAGTTAGTTATCCACCGATTGAAGTGGATTCTTCTTGATTCTACTTTCCACGATAAGCTGTACTGTATGAACTGGTTTAAGTAATTTCATACCTCAATCTAGCAATCTAGATTGCTAGTATATTTTTAATAAAGTAAAAAATATTTGTTCTGCATTGTTTTTTTCGGCTGCTAAGGAAACTTATTTCGGCTGCTATCAAGGAACTATACTTTTTTGAAAACAAACAAATTGATTTAAGCTTGGTGGGAGGCTAATAAAATTTTATATTTGATTAGTAAAAAAGCCACAAACTGACGATAATTTAAGATTTTTTGTTTTCTGATAGGTTGATGAGGTTTGAAATCAAATAAATCAAGGAACTTAGCTTATCGTCACAAAAACACGTTGTAAACTACTTTATGATTCCAACTAAATCAGTGGCCGAATCGCAAGCCATAGGTTTCAGGTATTGGAAAAGATAAGCAAGTTGACTAAATTACAGATGGTAAAGCTTAGCATTTTCACTAAATGCCGCTGATCCCCTCCCTCATTCCAATAAAAACCTCATACTGGCTAAGCGTCAAGCTTAAGCTCTGTCAAGACTTTAATATTCCTTTCGTCCAAGATCTCATCTCCACCCGCTTCAAGCTCTTCCATAGTAAACTCCAATTTCATCCTAATCCACATCCCAATCCCTGTTTTCGGACTCAAATCCTTACAATCCTCCCCGGCGACTAAAACGGAGATGGCCTCGCAACCTCCTGGATCTTAATGCTAATAGGAGTGGGGTCGATGGGCCTCTTCTCCCTGCACAGTAGTGTTCACTTATTTATTTTATTGTTATTTTGTGTGTGTATATATATATATATATATATATATATATATATGTGTATTTTTTTTTTTGCGCGCGAGCGTGNGTGTGTGTGTGTGTGTGTGTGTGTGTGTGTGTGTGTGTGTGTGTGTGTGTGTGTGTCTTTATTTTAAAATAATTTTGGATGTATTGTGTTGAATATCTGAATAGTGGATGTCTGTTTCTATGTAAGAATTGAATGAGCTGTTATAAATCAGTTATCAGCGCCCCCCGAGTTTGAGGGGAAATCCGGTGGCTACCACAACAGCTCTTAGGATTTTGGAAAGTTCAGCCAAAACGAAATCGATTCAGCAGAGGAAGGTTGCCTTTTCATGAGAGGGGAGGGGGGAAATGTGCTTGAGCCATGTGTAAGAGGAGGGGAAGTCTCACGGAGGAGACTCAATGAAGGTCGATAGAACTAAATCGAAAATCATTGTTGTCAGCTGTCTGCTTATCTCTGAACGGCCATCTCTTTAAGGAAATGAAGAGTCTCCCAACCCTCCCCCTACTTCCGTTTTTATTTCACCCCCCCGAATAAATACCTATTTAGCAATATAATTTATTTCTTGCTGAATGCCGACGAGCTTTTGCTATTTCTTCCCTCACCAATGGAGTCATTGAAAAATCGTTTTTAAAATTTAATTTAACGTTTGTTATTGTGAGTTATGCCAATTCTTAAGTAGAAGGATCGACCGAAGGGAATACTTTTTTTTTTCTTATCTGTCACAGTCCTTTATGCTAATGGATAACCTAGGCAAATTTTCTATTCAATTTAGAAGCCTGAGAGAACAATTAATATAAACAGTAAATCCACAAAGCTTTGCTAGCCGTGAGAGAAGAGTGGGGGAAGAGTTCACTCATAGTAGTTACATTTCTGAATTTTTCCTTAGTTTTTTATTAAAATATTATTGAACCTTTGTGAAAAATCTTTTATGTATACAAGAAAATTACGTTTATAAACACTTATTACTTTTTAATGAAGATTTTCTTTATCGAAGTTACAATAAAGATATCAAAATTTTTGTCTCCCTCAAATCCCTCCTCTCCCCTTGCTTACTCTTATAAATAAAGAAATAATTCCCTTGAATCATACGGGGAGCCAAACCGGCAAGATATTTTAACCCAGGTTAGGCTCTCTCCAGTGTAGAGGGAATTGAATGAGATATCTAGCGCGTCCTGGTAGCATAACTGGTAAATGTACCGGCCCGGATAGCAGGAGATCCAGGTTCGATTCCTGGCTGGGACAGATTTTTTAAAAATTCTATTCCCTCTCATTAATTGTTTAAAATTAACGTGGGATAAAAGACCACAACCAAATAAAATATTTATAAAGTAAAATATAGAATTTCCTTTATTTTTTTTTATTACTTTTTTTTATTTTTTTATTTGTGGACCCTGGAGTCATTGATCTTTCTAGACAAGAAAATATTTTTAGCATTGCTAATGAAAGATCGGTGATAATCTGTTGAAAGTTTTAAATATCCACACCAGGCAACCAACGTGAATAGCAATATTTCCACAGGGGAAATCTGCTAACACAACCGATGTATTTAAGCATTTTTGACATAAAAACTTAGCATTGATCAGTAGGTAGCTGAAAATGAAGCTGTTATATCTAGGAATCCATTACACATGTATATATGTACACTTTTCTTCATAATTATTAACTTTTATTGCCTTTATTTTGGAATATATGTTATAATAAACAAATGTAATCCGCCATATGCAGCTGGGCATAAGCCAATATGTTTTAAATGAATGTTATTCCTTCCTTTTGCTCAGTGTTGTCTCTCTGTTTTCAATCACTAAATGCTCCCCGAACAAGTAAGAGAAGTCAACAAATTTATTAGAGACAATAGAGCTCGCGTCACTATCCAAGTATTTGATGAGTTGTGAGTTACCATTCCCATTACATAAGTTACTTTTGAGTTGCAGAAAGAGCCCCTCTTGGAATAAGTCTACTATTTAACTCAATATAGAATAATATTATTTATTATTTATATATTTAGAAAAACGAATGTATTGTTTTATTACTATATTTATTTATTATACTTTGTTGCTGAGAATTAGAAATGTTTTCCGCTTATACGACAATGTATTAACTACAAATACAATTTTATTTCCTCCCATCCTACCGCCAGAGTCATGGAAGGGCTATCTATGGATCAGGTCCATAGAAGGAACAGGGGTTGGGGGAAGAGAACAATGAGCGTAAAAGTTGTACCCATAAAAGCTCGCTCTAGACTGGCTGGGAAGAGAGAATGGGATGAGCACTCGTCTATCAGAATTACATTAATAAATTTCTTCCTTAATCACCATTATTCGTAAAGATCTTACAGATCATAAAAGTTGTTATATAAACTCAAATTAAAACGTAATTATTACGGTCATAAATTTTGGTAACATCATTGGTAACATCATGAAACTAGGTAAATAGATATTTGTAAAAAAACCTTTTGTTTTATGTTACAAATTTCTATAAAATTTTGACAATATCCATATTAATTTCCAACGGTAAAAATTTAAAGACTATAATACTGTTAATGCCTTTCTGTCATTTTGTTTTCTTCTTGTTTTATATATATCAGAATATTTTTAATATTTTAATGGATGTAAATTTACTTTTTAAAATTTAATATTAAAATGTAAATGGCAGGAATGAAAATACACTGCCGGACAAAATTAAAGGATCACTTACAAATATTTATATTATTATTACATAAGAGATAAAAATAGAAATTCCATTGCCCCAGACTGGACTTTGTGTTGTATTTTATCCAGTTAATCCTGTACCTGTTTATATTCCCACCCGTTTATGGAGAAAAGGGTCAGTTAATCCACTTCTTTTCTTTCTTCCTATCAGTAAATGGTTAGTTGTTAGCAAAGATTCATCTTATTGAAGATTTTTTAACATTTAAGAGACTTAGTTTTTACTTGTGAGTTTAGTAAGAACGTTGTGATGGCCAACAGAAGAGCATTGACCGAAGAAGAATCAATTCGTGCTGTAGCTTTGAGTGAAGAAGGGTTTTCTCAAAGGCATATTGCGCAACGGCTCCAGCGGTCACAATCCGTAGTGTCCAGGGTGCTTAATAGGCACCGTCGAACTGGAGGGCATACAAGAAGAGTCGGACAAGGCCGTCCGAGGTCAACTTGACGAGAGATTTTTGCAACTGCATGCTCTTCGGGATCGCCGATCAACTGGTAACAGTCTGCGTGGTCTCCTCCTGAGGTTCAGGAATGTGCAAATTCAGCTATGGACCTCTTCTCTCCAGGGAACACAGGGTTGAGCGCTTGAGGTTTGCTCGGGAGCACCTAAACTGGACTCAGGAAGATTGGAGCCTCGTATTATTCAGCGATAAGTCAAGATTCTGTCTCCGATCTCCAGATGGACGGGAAAAGGTATGGCGAAGGCGGGGAGAGAGGTATGCTCCATGCACTTTTTCTCCAAGGGTTGCCTTTGGTGGTGGGTCAGTGATGGTGTGGGGGGGCATAAATTTAAACTCCCGTACAGAGTTGGTTCTTGTGAACCGTGGCTCTATAACTGCTGACAGGTACATTAGGGAGGTACTTGAGCCACATGTAATAACTTTCGCCAGAAAAATCGCAGGTAACTTTATTTTTATGCACGATAATGCCCGACCTCACGTTGCTCTATCAGTGCAAAATTCAAAATTTCCTCAGACAAGAAGAAATTGACGTTATGGTTTGGCCACCCAGAAGTCCAGATATGAACCCAATAGAGCATGTATGGGACATGCTTGGAAGACGTGTCCGCGCCCGAGACCCACAAAATTTGGCAGATTTAAGGGAAATGTTAGTGGAAGAGTGGAACAACATCCCAAAACAACATGTTAGAGCCCTGGTCAATGGAATGGGCAGGAGAATGGAAGCAATTATCAGAGCTAAAGGTGGGAATACCAATTATTGATCGTTTTCCTCGAATTCTTCCTTTTTATTCAGTTTTGTTATTTCATTTCATTTCAAAGATTTACTTTTTCGTTTTGAGACTGTAGGAAATCTTTATTTTTTAATTTGTTTTCCTATTAAAAATTTCTAGAAAATAATTTTTTATTTTTTATTACCCTTATAATAAAGTGTGACTTCCAAAGAAAATAGAATATTTTCAAAAATACCCTATACAGTTCAGTAATTTTAAAATATTGAAGTGATCCTTTAATTTTGTCCGGCAGTGTATTAATTTGCTTGAATATACCAGGTATGCAAGTTTAAAATGTCGTTTTAATTCCAATAGAATGCGCTATTAGCCTATTGAAGGATTTGCTTATCTCTAAACGCTATTTTGTTTGTTAGTCATTTGTTTACGAAAGTCAGTTGTTTTTAAGTCGTTTACGTGGACGTATCATACCTTTCTTTGGTGTTAAAAATGTCTAATTTTAAGCCAAATAAAGAGCATTTGCGGCATGTCATGATTTTCTTATTTAATCAAAAGAAAAAGGCATCTGAATGTCATCGAATTTTTGTTGAGACTTATGGCGATCTTGCTCCAACCGTCAAGACATGTGAACGTTGGTTTCAACGTTTCAAACGTGGTGATTTTGATGTTACTGATCAAAAACGAGAAAATCGACCAAATCGACTACGAGCTTCTCAAGCCCGGCGAAACAGTCAATACCGAGCACTACCGACAACAAATGATCAATTTGAGTCACGCATTGATCGAAAAACGCCCAGAATGGGCGTACAGGCACGACAAAGTCATTCTTCAGCATGATAACGCTTCTGCACATTCAGCCAGATTGACTAAGGAAACGATTTCTTCGCTTGGTTGGGAACTCCTACCCCACCCGCCGTATTCACCTGACCTGGCGCCTTCTGATTATCACCTCTTCTCATCGATGGGACACTCATTGGCGGAGCAACACTTCAACAATTTCGAAAACGTACGAAAATGGCTCGATGAATGGATTTCAAATAAAGATGAAGCATTCTTTTGGAATGGTATCCATATATTGCCCGAGAGATGGACAAAATGTGTAGAAAGCGAGGGCCAGTACTTTGAATAAAATATATTATACTTTTTTTTAAATTACTGTGTATATATTTTAAGAAATAAACGACATTTTAAACTTGCATACCTGGTATTTCTAAAAAAAATGATTTGGATTTTTGCCTTCAGTTCTATATCTATTCAGTTCTATCTATTCTTTTTTCTTCCCTTCAGAGTGAATCGTATGAGTTCTAGCTCACTTCCAAAACGCTGATGTTCAAAAACTATCATAATAGGTATTCACAATATCATTGTTGTAAAAGAGATTTTTAATCATATTAACATATAGAAAGCTCGTTTTAAAAAATAATTGAGATCTAATAAAATAAAAATAAAATAAAATAAGAAATAAAAATTACTTTCAATATTTGCATATTTTTAATATTCGGTCAAGTTCCGGCTTACAAGTTATCTTCACGGTGGCTTTTAATGGAATTACGTCGTTAGAATAAATATTAAATAGAACAGCCATTCATTTAAACAAATACAAATTGGCAGGAAAATATGTATGATAGTATATAAGAATATATTAGAAAATAGAGAGACCTTATATAT
>KZ806960.1:63689-74001 GCA_000696205.2 Oncopeltus fasciatus | reverse complement strand
TATATAATTATAATAAAAGAAATTTCATTACTTCCAGTATAAGAAGTTGGCAGGTGACACTGTCGTTTATGAGGCGATGGGAATATTTGAAGATGGAAGACAATAGGCGTAAGTGGTGCTGACGTACATGGGCGTCTATATGGTGATAAATTGGCCTCGGAGGTGATGAAGGGGAGCATATATTGGTGTTGTCAGATATAGGCCCCGCGCTCTCTGGAGGTTATTATCAGAGCCCTGGGAAGTCCCGCTGATGAGAAAACACAAAGGAACCCCTAAACTGATTTAAGGGAAGCTTAATGTCTTCATTTTAATCAAGGTCTTCATTGACGTTTTACCACCCATATTATCCAAGTGTTTGAAAACCACCCATAAGTGAATCTAAGTGTATGAAAACGCCAGCTAAAACTTCACTACCTATAGGGAATTTATATAATTCGGTAAGCATCATAGTTATTGATAACGAATATGCATTTACGGCACACAGACACAAACAGAAATAAATGGGAAAAATAGGATTACAGGACAATGCCAAAATCATCAAACATTACTGTCTGACATTCCTCAAAAACAGATTTTCTGCACTCATATATAAATAAAAGTTTATACTATTCTCATTTCCTTCAAATCAATTTATTGATTGATCAATATACTCCTATTTTGTTCTAAACAATTTTAAGCTGCTCTATTTATAATGGATATCGAAAAGTTTTTAGTTTTGGTTTTTTCTCTAAAATTCCGACTGATTTCAGCCAAAACTCCAAATTCACGTAAAGGTTTGAAAAAAAAGTATAAATACCTAGTTAAATGTTATTGTTATTAAGTCTAGAGAGCATATTAACTTGTATATATATATATATACACATATGTATAAGTAAAATTTTCGGGATTTCTCGCCCTTCGTCAGTGAGGAGTAATTGTACTGGACCTGACTGGAAGAGAGACTCTCTTCACTTCTCGAAAATTGTACTATTTGCGATTAAGAGTGTGACACTTGTGTATTCATTGTACTCTCTATCCCACCTGTTCTTGATTACTATGTGTAATGTGTTTCATTTTCTATATGTACTTTATAGTATATATATATATACACAGATAAAGATTTTTTTATATAATGCCTATAAAAGAATCTCATTGATGTTCAGTCACTAGGTGGTTGGGTAGTTTCTCTTCAGGAAAATATATATTATTATAGGAAAGGGAGATACCAATTGTAACATGATAATTGATGAAAAAACGGACCATTTTATTCCAACTAATCCTTCCTTACTCATATTGTTCTTTAAAACACATAAACACAATATATATATAGTCTGTTAATTCTTTTCAAACTCATTATATTTTGTGTCTCCATCCCCAGCGATCATTTCAATACGCCACAGAGCATTTCATCAATTATCGTGTTACCTTTGGTATCGATCTCCCGCCCCTTTATTCTCAATTGCAACAGGTTAATGAAAGCCGCCATTATCTGTAAGGGGATGTGACAAAGAGGAGGCGAAGGAAAGTGGGAAGCGGGCCTCAGCGAAGGGCAAAACACGCCTCAACATGGAAGGGGAGTCAGATTAATGGTCGTCTACTGGACAGAGCCACTTGTCCAGGCTGTATGATTGATGGGATCCTAGCTGGACGTCTTAAAGTTCACCACTGGAGGATTTTACAAAGGACTTTCATAATTAACGCCTAGAAAAAAATAAATAAAAAGAAGGTTTTTGTTTAAAACCCGGCGGAGCATTTAGATAACTCATGGTAAAATTCCCTTAGTGAGGGCATTATAAAAGAAGAAGAAGAAGAAGAAGAAGGACTGACCCAGGGGAAAATGTTTAATTATAACTCAAAAGCTGAAGAAGACAATGTAGAGTAAAGAGATGGACAGCGACGATGGCTCTATACTCTTTTGGAAAGAATTGTAGGGGAAGCACATAATATACATAGTTACATTCTTAAATATCTATTTTACCTGTAGTTTTTTGTTCGCCTTTTGTACAATATTAACTTATAAAAATACAGTTATACGGTTTTATATATATATATATAAATTAATTAATTAATCTTAATATTATTCAGGACCAATCATGCTCCAGATTGCTTATGAGCTGTGTAGAAGTAGCAAACACAACAGAAGTCGATGGCGAACTTAAGTACATATTAAAGTAGGAGGACAGATATTGAAGAAAAGTTTCTGCAAATTTGAAATCTTACAATTCCAAAAGAGACGGCTTCACCATTCAGAATGGTTACTGCAGATGTCACAGTGAACCCATTAAGAAATCTTATTGCGAGATTTGGTAAATTTAATACAATTGTAACTCACAATGAACCAACAATCCTGTTCACCAAGATTCAGAAATTTTTAAGATGCTTTGTACTGAATTTGCCACTTCACATCACATCACCCCAATTCGAATGGACAAGTGGAAAAATACATGAGGATATTCATGCAAACAATGAAGAAAATAATGCATTTAAGCGAAGGATAAAAAATATTACAGATAGCCCCCAAAAATTCTTATTTGACTACCGGTCTTCTCCAGATATTGGAACATGGAAATCTTCTGTAGAGCTTTTTGTAGGTAAGAAGTTAAGGTCAAAATATAAAGTGATATCACTTACACATTGAGATATTCTCGAACCAAGGCATACTATTGAAGGTATGTGACAAGCACATTTCCGTTATTATTATTTTTTTTTTTTTTAGAGCAAAGGTAAAGTGAATAGTTGTGAGTTAGCGTATTCCAGAGTCCGGGGGCCTAAAAGCCCCTGTGATTGACTATACATGAGTAATTACCTAGCGAACACTCAGCTGTGAGTGCATATCTCACCACATGGAGATAGTAAATGCTCGAGGAGTTTATCTGCTCTGCCTGCCAGACAGATAACCTCCAGTCAGGCGAACTAACTCCCTCAACTGTAGCCTTCCGCTTCACCTCACTGTTTCTACCTCTGTGCATCCCCTGTCCGACCCTCAGCCTCTTTCAACCAAGCCCTCCGACGAATACAAAAGGAAAAAAAAATTCTCACCCTTGTATATGATTCACTCCAATAACAGTCTATGAAATATTTACATTGTAAGCTCTAAATTATTACTACATAATGCCATGAACCTTAAAAACTCATCGAAATCAACCAAAACCTTTGAAAACATTTTGCTTGCTAAATAGAACTTGATTATTTATGAGGAGGGGGCATGAAAATAAACTATAAATCATTAATGCTACATTTTTGTCATAAAAACTTATCAGTCATGATTCAGTTACCGTAGGGCAGGAGTCTTTCTCCTCATCACTATATTTGCCCTGACGAAGGCCTAAAATTTAGGCTGAAACTTTGGCGAAAACAAAAAAAACAAACTTTTTTCTTTGAAAATAAGTTTTATTTCTTTAGCTTCCAAGACCGAATCCATGACTTCCTCTCCTTACATAAATCATTATTTTTTGTTGGAAAAGTTAAAATGAGAAATTTACATCGCGGGATTAATCACCGGGAGAAGGTGTTTAGCGTGTGAGCACAATTTTCATCTAGTAGATTGGAATGGCACGACTTTAAATATAATAATATGATTTTTTACGAATCCAATGTAGAAAAAAAAATATGATCAATAACACACTCTGCGTAATAAAGGATAAAGGAAATACAAAGGAAGGAAGATCCAACGAAAATAAATAGAAAGATATTGGGATTGGATTCTTCTTAACTCCAGTCACATAGCTAGTTGATATAATAAGAATAAAAATAATTGTTTAAATCTTATTAAAAATGCTCTATTTAGAGAAATAAGTGTTTAATTATTATTCTTTCGGCCCAATTCCTTAATAAATAGACTAAATTTCCTAAAAGAAATTGAAGTGTGCTGATGTGATACCTATCACAGAAAAAGGAAAAAAAAATAACCCAAAGAATTATCGGGTCATAAAAATTTTACAAATCTTCCCTAGAATATTTGAAAGATCTTTAAGGGTAGAAAATTATAATTTAATTAAGGAAATACATATTTTACATAGAGAATAGAATAACTGTTGAAGCGATCATAAAAATTACAAATATTGTTAGGGATGAGGTTGGTAGTGTAGAGTGGTTTATCTACAATGGCTGATTCCATGGTAGTACTTGTTCACAGGTACGCAGCGTCATTGGCTATGCGACATTGAGAATGGCGGTGAGGAGTTCTGCGGATAAAGCACCAATCAGAGAGAAGGTGTACTTACGTGTGCAGTGCTTAGGCTCATCGGAACTGTCCCAACAATGGCTGATTCCATGGTAGTACTTGTTCACAGGTACGCAGTGTCATTGGCTGTGCGTCATTGAGAATGGCGGTGAGGAGTTCTAGGGATAAAGCACCAATCAAAGAGAATGTGTACTTACGTGTGCAGTGCTTAGGCTCGTCGGAACTGTCCCCACAATGGTTGATTCCATCGCAGTACTTGTTCACAGGTACGCAGCGTCCATTTGTGCAGGTCAGTTCAGAGAGAAGACAGGGGGCAGCGGTCCCTACTCCTCCCGTCAACCAGCCTGAAATCACAGTGTAAAATTCTTAGTGATAGTACTCGAATTAGTTATTGTATAAGTATTACAGTTATTTGCCTCCATTAATTTCTAACTAAAAGGCTGCGAACCTTGGGACATTACACTGGAGAAATTAGTCAGGGTTTCTGACTGAGTGAAATAAAATACTTCAAAATTGTTGGGTAATTATTTTATTATTTCCGACGTTTCGACTTAACTTGTAAGTCATTTTAGGGCGATTAGTGATGTCTGGGGAGATCTCCGAGGGAGGTTTATGGTCGCATCTCAGAGCGCAGAACTAAACTGTAAGAAGCATTCATACAACACTATCGCCCTGATGATGACTTACAAGTTCAGTAGAAACGTCGGCAATAATAAAATAATTACCCAACAATTTTGAAGTATTTCATTTTTCTGATCCTGGCCGAAAACCTGACTCATTTCTCCAGCATTATACACGACGTCCAATAAGCCTCCAACCTTGTGACATTACTTTGAAATTCGACACGGATTCCTATAAATGTCTTTATTTATTAAAATATGATAACTTAATAAGCAAAATTATGATAAGCTAACCGTTAGTAACAGTGAGAGGGTATTTGTCGTTTCCGAAGACATTTGTTAAGCAAAATAAGGAAATATATAATAAATAATTAATTATTTATTACAAATGTCTTCGGATACGACAAATTTCCACTCACTTTTCCTAACAGATAACTCATTTTAATTTTAACTGTAAAACAAATGTAAAGATAAAAAGCATTGCTGTTTATTGTGTTAAGATTGCTGGTTTTATTATTCCCGACCTTTCTGTCAGAAGTTGAGTGCTTTTTATATGTTGAATAATAATAAAAAGAAAAATAAAGAAAATGCAAAACAATTGTAACCAATAAAATAAAATAATACTGACTGTAACTAAAACTGCTTGCCTTCACACATTTTTAAGTAAATATAACTGAAATCATTAAGAGTTATATACTCATTGAAAAAAAAAAAAACTGTTTTGGAGGTAAATTTGTTGATCGTCAAGCTTTATGAAGGGATGATTATCAAGAATTCGGTCTTGGTAGTAGAAAAATTATAAACTCATTTGTAACGAAAAAAGTTTTTATTTCAGCTAACAATTGAAAGCTTGAGTGAATTTCAAGCCTTCATCAGGACTGAATATGAAAAAGAAACATAAAAATAACACAGAAACATGACTATATGTCATAATCTAACAAGGAATAAATAAATGAAAATATAAAACTGTGAGTAATCGACTATATAAAATGGATACTGAACATATTGAAAAGAAAAAAAAATTATAATATTCTGAGAGTAACATAGGGTGAAGGGGACTCCTGCTCAACCGTGTCTAAATCATGACTGATTTGTTTTTTTTTATTATCATCTGACTGATCTGCTAAAATAAAAACTTTTTTTTTGTTGTTAAATTAGTTTTTAATTCAACTACCAAGACCTAATTATTGATAACCTTCTCTTCATAAAATAATTATGTAATGGGTTGTTAGTTACAGAAAAATTGCAAATGGGGAAGTAGACATGAGTGGGTAAGAGAGGGAATATTAAGGGGGAATTTTGTGGTTTTCAAAGGGTTTGGAGTGGTAAAAGGAATTAAGAAAGTCAGCTGTGCCCGGCAAGTGTAGGGGATGTAGTACGTACTTGTCCAGTCTTTAGTCTTGCAAAATAAATAAAGTATTAGTAGAAGAGGGATAAATTCTTCTCGGTTTTGAATTTGAATTGAATTTGAACTTTGAAAAGTTTCTTGACATGAATTCAATATTTTCTAGAGGTTTTTTAAATATTTATTTTGTGCCTGGACCATCATACAATGTAAATATGTAATTACCTACTTAAAAGTTGTACGACACAAATTTAACGTTAAAGAACAAAATACGTTCTTAACGTAGATACTGCAGAAATTAAGCAGATTTCCACATGTTTAATTTAAGAAAGAAATTTGATCGCCCTCTTAGATGTGCCAAGGGCTATAGAATTAAGTGTCGTGATCTCTGAGTTTATAATTATATTTATTTTTATTAATTTGTTTTAAATTATCTATTTATCTTATAATTTTATAATAATTATAAGAAAATATGACACTTAAACCTCCCTAACCTTCCCATTCATCTAATTTAGTCATATATAAATATATATGTAATAAGAACGGTTGGGAGAAGAGTGTATTTAACACACATAATGAAAAAATTAGAATGAGTGAAATATATAAAATTATTAGAACTGAAATAATCAAAATAAATATACAACCTGTTAATACTCCAATGTAAGTATCTGTATATCAATATATATAAATACCTTGTGATGATAACAGGCAGTTACCCCATCAACTTCCAATACATTAACAAAGGGAGAGAGTAAGTGGCAGAGGGGTAGGGGGTGATATTTACTTAGGGCGACAGGATATAGGCCTTTGTCCTGACTCGACATCCCATCCTTTGACGATGTCTCTCCTCGCCTCTGTACCGAACCCGCCATGGAGGATTCCTTGCTGAATACTACTTACTCTATTACATTAGCTATGAACTAAAGGCGGGAAAATGATCAAATATTGTCTTCTTCATGTATTCTATAAATTGTTACAGAGCAGCAGGAATGCGATAATTCAGTAAAAGTCCGTGCAGAAAAGCAAAAGCTGTGATTATTTATTAATAAGATAATGAGGTATAATATATTTTTATAAGATATTGGATACCCCAAAGCAGGATAAAAGAACGAATGTTGGAAATACTATATTTGTAACATTTATTGGATTCCCTTTGGCCATAGCTGGAATCGATGAGTGTCTAATCGTTTGTCTCGGTGTCATGATATAACCCTTTGTGTTTTGGCGTGAAATTAACGAGTCAGCTTTTCATGCTTACACAATAACAGCTGTGATTTTCGAGAGTATCCTCTAATTGATCTTCCGGTAGATCTTTATTCAAGTATACTTAATTATGTCCGGCAAGTGAAGCACAGTTCAATACTCTGTGGCGATTTCACAACAAATCAACAATGAAAAGCATCATTTTTCATTAATATAGTAATAAATCAGTCAATGTACCTGGCAATATTAAAAGTATTAGAGGTGGGAAATTATTTGTTGATAGTTCGGCAAAATCCATCTATAGATTATTATTTTTTTTAAAATGTATTAGAGTTGAATTTCAGAAGCATGGAACTTTAAATATTTCTAGAGGTGTAATTAAGTCTCAGCAACTAAAAGTATTTCTAGTAGATGTTTTTTATTGGGGTTCGGTCAAGGTAGATCAGAAAAATACATATTTTAAAAATTGTATTTTTGGATCTACCTACCGAACCTTCTCCCCCCCCGCCACCCCAAAAAATCTACTGATAATCTCTACGGTCAAAACTCTCCATTTAAAAGTATTTCTGTTTATGAAATGATAATGGAGTTAAGTTCAAAATGCTACTGATTTGAGATACACTGTAAGGCCAAAAAAAGCCTTATTCACCTGAAAATATTCTCAATCTGGCAAGTAAGGGAGACAACTTATCTATACAGGTACAGTACAATTAACGCACCCAAGTCTTAGACACTTACAGCAAGAAGTTTTCACACGCTGATCGCAGTGTAATTGACTGCAATCTATCTCCGTTTTGTGTTAAGAAGAACAACAATAATCAAGAGTACTAAAAAATTAACTGGACCATAATTATTTGGCAAAAAATATTTAAAAAAAATAAAAAAAAAAAGAGAGAAGACATATGTACATGTCGACAAATTTTATGTTAACCGAGCTCCCACATTTTGAAAATCACTCGCCCATCAAGTTGTCTATTGTCACGAGGATGCCATTAATCAAGACCAAGATCGAGCCTCAAGAAGCCTCTACCGCGCAGGCGCCGCGAGCCTTCTCCCTCTACGCCAGAAGCCTCCGGGCCTCCCCCCAACCACAGCCACAGATCCTTCGAGGTATGTCGAGGCAGAGGTGGTCTACATCTCAGGTGTACGAGAGTTTCTAGAGATGGCTGCTATAAGTGGTCTCATCCTCTGTCTTCCAATCCATCCAAAAGTCGTCCCTGTCATCAACGTCCTTCACAGTTCCAAAAACGCGAAGACATCACCCAGATCCAAACCAAATAATCAAAGTTTTATCGTAAAATATATCAGATAAATAATCTAAAGAGTTATTGTAACTACCAATGAATATATAACTATCATACCTTTTGTAATCCGTCTTCATTGGTTTGAAGAAGATGGTTTGCAGAAACCAATGAAGACGGATTACAAAAGGTGTGATAGTTAAAATATATCAATTAAATTTATACATAATAGATTTTCCCTAAAGAATAGACTGGTTTCCCTCGTCTCATCTCATTGCAAATTATCTGAGAAATCAGTAGTTAATGGACTGCATTGGTATAGTCAAAAGAGAGGATTTTTTCACAAACGGCATTGTGGGTTTGTAAGAGGCATGGGTTCATTGATAATCTTATTCAATCAAAAGAGAGGATTTATTCTTTATTTATGTGGGTTTGTAAGAGGCATGAGTTCATTGATAATCTCATTCAACTTCAGTTGTATTTGAGAACCCCTTAAGAGCAAGAACCATACAGATATCTTCAACATGGTTTGCACAGTACTTTTGGCGAAAACAAATGTTTCAAAGCGGTGGGTGTAACTGATATTAAAAAATTTCTCAGTGAAAGAAAATTAAGTGCAAGATGTAGTAAATATATAAACCAGATAAAATAGTAACGGAGTTCCGCAGGGAAGTGTTCTTTAAGCATTGCTAATTGTATTGTAATATAAGATAAATTCTCAAAAATAATGAAGATAAATTTGAAACATTGATATATTTTTTATAGGAAATTAGATTATTCGCTGTTCTATAGAATTGTATATATTTTTTTAAAAATTAATTAAAAGATGTTGAAAGGTAAGTATGTGCTTCTTTAAAAAAAGGGCTAATGATAGCTTTAAGGATTCATGGGGAGAGGATATGGTTGAATATCTCTTATTACAAAACCCAGTCTAGTAGCAGTATATCATCTATTGTTCAGGAACTTGTGGAAACTAGTCATAGATGGACCGAAACCTCGGAATTATCTGTGTTTCTCGCATTGCCTTCGTCACCTTAAAAAAAAAAACTGAGAGAGGTTAGGAGATACGGTAACGTTTGAAAGCTGTGAACGGAATAGGAGGGGTGGCTGGCTGTATATGCTGTTCGAGCATGTAGTACCAGGTGAGGACCCCAAGCTCCAGATACAGCTGAGCAAGCATGTCCAGGCTTATCTCTGTGTGCGCTCGACCGCAGGCTGCTGTCCCGCCAAGCTCCTCGTCTGTACAAGAGATTTACATAAAAGCCGGACACAAAATTTCCACGGTTTTTTATTTATTTTTTTTTTTTTTTTGAGGTGGGTTACTTAGATGTTGATTATTGTGCTCAGGAGTACAACAAACCTGTATTTGTAAAACTTTATTATTAGAGGATTTTAGTTGGGGAACCCCAAGTAAAATCATCTAATAATAATATCTATGGTAAAAAAAACTCTCCTTTTGTAATTCTTTATTATTTAATTTTATTAATTATCTTTGGGGGAACTATCATATTCGCCGTAGGAATTTAGAAGAATTAATATTAATATATGTCTCACTTCGCACTTCCTTTAAATTTTACAATAAGAACAGTTTTAACAATGAACATAATAAAATAAACAAATGGAGAGTTTTTTGACCGTAGATATTATCAATAGATGATTTTAGTTGGCGTTCGGTCAACATAGATAAAAAAAAAAAAAAAAAAAAAAAAAAAAAAAAAAAAAAAAAAAAAAAAAAAAAAAA
>KZ806960.1:50916-61439 GCA_000696205.2 Oncopeltus fasciatus | reverse complement strand
TATATATATATATATATATTCCATCCACATATAATCCATATATTTTTCATGATTCCTATTATTTTCAACTAACCTTCTATTTCTCTTTTTTTTCATCTTTTTATTATGAAATAAATTATTTTAAACCATGCTCTATTTATTTCCGTAAAAAATGATTCTGGTGTTATTGACCTACATGATAATGACCTACAGGTTGGCGCGACTTATGAAAAATAAAATAAAGTTTTACTGAAGATATTAACTGATGGTTCTGAATCCATTAGCGGCTGTGTCGTATTTTTTTTTTTTTTTTTTTTTGTAAACCTTGCATTTTTTAGTGAATTCCGAAAGAATGTAGATAGCTATGTAGATGAATATTTTTTTATACATTCTCCGATCCTACCTACTATAGTCTAGTAGTACTATGGTCTAGTAGTGCCACATGCTACTTATTTCAGTTTTTCTGCAGTTAAATGAAAAAAAAAAAAAAAAAAAAAAAGGTCATGTCATGTGTAAATTACTGCGGATTGGTAATGTCGTGCGAACAAACGGCTGGAGTCCTCGAAACTCGGAACAGGGTGAATAGCCTACCTCTACCTCGGAGAGCAACTCAATAAACGTCAATGTTCGACTTTAAGACTGCTGTAAATTCATCACCATATTTCACCATGAAAAGGAGCAGTATGGTAAGAAAAGAGCATTTGTTGGTGATTTAAGACATAATAAGAAATTCTATTTATTCTTGGATTCTGACGATAATTTCCAAATAGAAATAACGAAGGACTGACGAGCTCTTCCACTGTATACAGGTAAACACAATCACACACACAAATACACTCAAACAGGGTTATATATATCCGTTTGTGAATTACTGGTGAATAACCATCGATATAAGAAAAAATCACAAAATCGATTACATAAGACCTGTTTGAATGAAATTTATAGCAGATTCCAATCCTCATTTAACATTATATAAAAGGGGGGGGGGGAGGGAATAAATTTCCCGCTGACAAAACATTTCCCTCGTTATATAAATAGCGCTTACACATTTCTAAATATAACTATTAGCTGATAAAAGTAAGGATGGGCGGGGGACCGAGGCGGGAATCAATACTGGGAGCCTTGACCTGAATACTGGACTTGGAGCTTCCCTTCCGAAGCTATTTCTTCGCAATGCATCTTTGAAAGGTCTTGGCCTAAGTGTCCATAAATTAGGTATACATATATACAGCCACATTATTTGAAAACAAGAAATAAATACAAAATAAATTCAATGATATAGTCTCCACTTTAGGTCTACCGTACCCAGGCAGGATTCAATCCTTCCAATTATTAATTTAATTAATTATTTAATAATTAATAATAATATTTTCTGTTATATTATTAATCTCTCTCTGTTATATATTAACAGTTATTATTATCTCAATTTATAAAAAATAATATAAAACTTATTTCACAATAAAAAATGATAAATCATTGACGCAAAACGATCCATGATTATGAGGGTTCTTCTCTTTTAGGGAAACATCAGATCTGATATGTAAAGTTTTATTTTAAGTTATCCTGTATTTTACTGTTGAGGTTATGGTTCGTCAACTGTGTTCAGATCAACCATTGTTTATGGTGTGCCGTTATAGATTTCCTGAAAACAATTTTACAAATTTATGGTATGTGTGGGCTGTATTTTATAGCGACAAAATATAACAAAAAAGCATTCAACTTTGAAAATTAACATATGTTTCGATTAAAAAAATTAGTTAAAATGTTTGGATTTACTTTTTAATAGAAAGGGTTCTGACAGTATACCGGCCTTCCAGCTTCTTACATATCTTGAGTAGAACTAATCTTTTTAAAGGTTTCGAGTAGAAATCCATTCAGATTTTTTTTCAATTTAATGAAACTACATATAATTTCTCTCCTCATAGTAGGATGATTTGGGAAATTTAAGACCTATATTCCCTAATTATGTAGTTGGAAGCCCAAATAAGAAATTTGTTTGGTCTTAAATGTTTTATTCATTTATTATTATTTGTAAATACCCAAATTCTTTTCTTTTGACTAATATGAACGCAATAAAATGCTTAATTATAATTACTAAGGATGCAATTGTATTTCTGACTTATATTCCATTTCCGAACTACTCACCTCCCACTCCTCTCGAACTATTATGACATAATACTATTCCACAAACCTGGAAAACCACAACATAACCCACCATCCTGCCATTCAATCAATCTTCTTCCTTCACTTCCTAAAGTCTTCGACAGAATTCAGTTAAAACGACTCATACCATCCATTGAATCCTTCAATATTTCCACGTTTCGTGTCTCAGACTACATTCCTTTTCCCAGTAAAGAATACTGCCCGCGTGTGTTTTTGGACGTTTCTCAGTCAATCAATCACAGTGGTCTTTTATTTAAGCTCAAATCTATACTTCGTTATTTACTTAATTCTTAGTCATACTTATCCAACCGTTCCCCTAAGGTCCGGTAAGGATAGGAAAGAAACGGGACTTCCACAAGGTCGTATACTCTGCAGATATCCCTACCTATTCTAAGTACTCTCCTATAGCACTCTTTTACAGATTCATGAACAGGAGCTCCAATCTTACAAAAGAAAGTCTTTCAACATACAAAAAATCCAATGCTTTTAATCCATATCTTTTATCCAGAATAATAGCAAAATGCTCCCCGTTATATATCCAACTCATCCCTTCACAATGACTTCAATATTCCTTCAGTCAACTGCCATTCCACCCAAATCTATATGCACAGGCCCTGACCTCCAATAGTAATCCTTATAACCCTCTCCGCCGGCTCGAATGAAGATGACCGCGAGACCTCCTGGATACATAGATTAAATTTAATTAGAGTGAAGTGTCACTGGACACTTTCTCTTCTCAAATGTAATTTTATTATTAGCTAATTTTTCTCACAATGAAATACATACGATGAAAAAAAAATCAATTAAATTAAATTGATATTACAATATAATTACTTGTAATTTAACATTTGTGGAGTTCTTAAAATCTTCTTCAACCGTCCTGTAAGCAGAAATCACTTCAGACTGATTTAGTTTACAGTAAAAACTAAAGTTCAATACTACTACATTTATCATATAAAATTAAAAGTATAAAATAAAAAAGTCCCTCGCTAATGAGCTACTCAAACCAAACAGGTTTCCCATGTTTTATTAATGATGGATATAAATAAGACTTAAAGAGAAAATTTAATTTACAAACCACAAATAACAATAAAATAAATGTTTTACTTTTAATTAAATTAAAGTGTGAATCAGGAACCGCCATGCTCAGTAAATAATCTATATTTTCCAAAACATATTCAGGATTGACTGTAGCAAACCTATAGAATTTATTATATCGTCAAATGTTATTAAAAAGTACATAATTTAATCTGTTCATGCTGACTAGTAACACAACTAATTTTGTTTCTAA
Organism: Oncopeltus fasciatus; assembly: GCA_000696205.2. Classification (NCBI taxonomy): domain Eukaryota; kingdom Metazoa; phylum Arthropoda; class Insecta; order Hemiptera; family Lygaeidae; genus Oncopeltus; species Oncopeltus fasciatus. The sequence goes on along the minus strand of KZ806960.1, from coordinate 58,006 downwards.
TTATTTTTGGGAACATTGTGAAGGAAATTCGCTTAGTTTATGCCACTCTCCCTCAGGAGCTTATCTTATCCGTTTGGGATAGCTAGGGATTTCCAAGCCTGACATTGCGGGATTTGTTCCGGATGGATATTTAGCATAAGGCAGCTATCTACGGGTATGTAGCCAATCTCTGTGTGACTCTAGAGTGTTAGAGCATTTGAGGTAAAAAGAAAGACCATACCACATCGTTAAATTTTAAGTAAGGAATTCTGACTCGTTCAAAATGTTTTTTCTCAAATGTAAAGTTATTTTGAAGTTCTACTGGTAAAATTTCATTAAATATGGAAGATATTTTCAGAGTTTCAGACAAATTTAATTACAATGCAATTGAGAAAATTGTACATTTTTCACCTTTCAAAAGAGAACACCAGAGTGGGTTAGAGCAGCCATAAATTTTTTTTTTTCGAATCTAGAAATGATAAAAAAAATTGTTTTGTGAAATTTAATTAATCATACTCACGATATTTTCGGTTTTATATCCCCAACCGGTCAATTTTCTCTAGTCTCAACTACTGCCCTTCGGCCCCCACAATAAATTCCCAAAAAAGAACTGTCACAAATAATGAAGTGCTCTAACTTTTTAATGGAGTGATTGACCAGACTCTACATACTTTGTCAGTGATTGTATAGGCCGAACAGAAAGACTAGTATTCTCGAATTAGAAAAGATGGTAGAATTTTAAAACTAACCAAGCAACAATACATAATTATAAATTAAAAAGAAAAAAAAAAAAGAAAAAAACATTTCATTTAATGTTCACTGAACAACACTTTTTCTAACAGAAGTTTGTAATCCACTTCCAATCAAAAGAATATTGGTCGATTTCAGGTTGATGTAACCCCTAAGTTATACGTACAAAAGCTCAACTCTACCGATGACGTCTAATCTAGGAATCTTTCGTGGATGCATTTTAAATTACTAAGAGTAATCTGCAGATTTAATTTATATCCAACGAAAAATGTTGTTGAGTTTATAAGCATTTAACAAGAGAAATATAAGGAATCGCGAAGAAATGTCGTTGAGGCTGAAAAGTGTTATTTCACTTTTCAGTCTCAACGACATTTCTTCGCGATTCCTTATATTTCTCTTGTTAAATGCTTATAAACTCAACAAAATTTTTAGTTTATTAAAGCTTGACATTCTTAGTTTATAAAATAACCACTGGTTTCAAAACTACTCCAAGTCTTGTGGTTTAAGTTTAGCACATAAAGGATTACTGATAGACTGAACATTTCTGACTGGAGGGAAATGGGTTTAAGAGTGAAAGAATATTACCTAATGTTATTAATAGTACTTATATGATATACCTCGTACTTCTTCGTATTTAATTGGAACATATTAGAAAAACCGATCTATCGCAAGTAGAAGATAATATTTTCTGGAAAAAATTGTGGGATTCTTTCCAACATTTGTAGGGAAGCAGCCTGAAATTTCCTGAATGATGGATGCGATGGAAATGGTCGTATCGCGGAGAGCTTGGTTCCTGGCTTGACAGCCCGGAATCGATACAGATATGTGGGATCAGAAAAAACAGTGTTGGCTGTCAGGATATCAAAGCCCTTCCAGATGGACACAACTGGGTCATCAATATAACTTCTTTAAATAGTACGACTTTGTGTATGTTATAATCTAATCCTAGTTGCTAAATCTGATACATTGCTGGAAAATTCAAGAGAACATTAGCATATTGATGTGAACTTTTTTTGTGGCACGAACTTTGAACGCAAGGCATTGAGATCCTTTGCACCCCGGCAACTGAAGCCTGAATAACCAGGACTTCCATCCAGTCTTTATTGACATGGAGTAAACGTATGATTCATTTTACGGTGAGTTCAGAGTTTTTACTAAGGTGTACTTAGTTAATATTGGGAGCTGTCTCCCTGAGCCCTTTTCTGCGACAAATAGGAGGGTGCAGCCAGATAAATGGGTCGTCTACGATTTTTCTACGAATGAAACAATGGATATGACAATATATGAAGTATATTTTGACGAAATAAGAGCTTAATCTCTTTTTTGCGGATAATCAAATGGTGTTTGGTTGAAAGCTTACATGGAGATCCTTTTCTCTTATAGCCGAGAGAATTTTATAGCTGGTTTCAAGATCCACTTATTTGATACTGAAAAATGACATTTGGAGAAATTAAGAGCAGTGAGAAGTCTTGAAATCGATAATCTAGAGTGCAGTTACAAAGCAGAGTCAACAATTTTAAATACCTCGGGTCCTTTCTGGAAACTGTGAGTCCGTCAAGAGTAGTTGTCCGGATGAAATGAACATGAGCTTATATAATAAACCAGCAAGCCATACTTGATTAAATGCTTGAGTGACGTCTAAAAATGCTCCAGGAAAGAATACAATTCGCTCAAGGGAAGAGAAAATGAAATTTACAACGCGAAATGCCTGCTGGACAGGAAAATGTTCGGAATGGAAGCCAAACTGACACTTTGGAAGCATATTTAAAACATTTATGATGAGCATAATATTTATTTGAATGTTCTTCATTTTTTTTAGAAGAACATTCAAATAAATCAGATAATAAAGTAAAAAGGTTAAAAAGGATGGTTTCAGAAAATTTTCTAAAGAGTGGAAAGTGGGGGGTTCGAAGGACACAATTATAGAGGTAGGTGAGAAAAGCAATTGCTTTTTGGGGTAGATTTCGAAGTATTAGCCCGGTGATAAGGTCATACCCGAGTGCTTTGCAATTCGGCAGATGGTTAATATTATACTTGACCTCAGAAAATGTTACTAACTTAATCGGCAAGGACTTTGGTAATGGAGTGTCCAGTGACTCCTAAACCTCCGCTTTATTGGACAAGTTATCAGGATCTGAAGGAGGAGAAAATTTTTACTTCTGCGATGGAGGATTACCTGAGGTAATTGATTGCGAATATGCGGGGTTCTCATTTTGTTTACTTCAGGTTCATAGACGAATATGCTTTCCAGACTATTTTTCTTTGGGGGGGGGGGGATTTGTGAGCCCCTCACTGAATGAGAGCGCTTGCCTTAATAATAAATCGTAACAATAAATAAAAATTGTTTTTAATATGCCTTTTCTTAATCAATATTATGTACTAAAAATAGTTTCGTTATCCTAAAAATAAAGAGAATATTGCAAATTTTATTTTTGGACTTTTTTTCCCCTTTCTGGCTGAGAATTGGTCGGCTGGACCAATTGCAGCAATTAACGAAATAAACAAATGTTTTCCAAAAAATCTTGTTTCTTTATTCTAATAAAATTTTAGAGCGAGTAAATATATATACACAGGTATATTCTTTTTAACAGACCGTATTTTTAGCTTCATCTAGAAAGGATTGTGCAAATGTTTCAAAAGCCTCGTCATAGTAGGAAGGCTTGGCTTTCGTGCGGTAAATTTTAGACAAGAGTGAAGTGCCAAATAGAGAACAGCAATTGCTTTAATTTAAAAAAAAATAAAATGAAAATAAACTTCCGGGACTAGCTAGCCACCAATAAACACTCAAGTGATAGGTAACGGGGCGCCGCTTCTGAAAAATGTATTTTTTTTATACCTATCAATTTTAATTCTACACTATATAAATAAATAAATATATATGTATAATTTACTCATTTTAATACTGTGATATCGGTTCCTGCTAGTTGAATTTAACAATGGCTAGAACCGCCATGGGTGATTGTCATTCACTCATTGGTGATTGCTGGTCAATACATGGACAGTGCACTTTAGACCGCAATTAGCCGATTGTCCTGACCACTAACGCTTCCCCACATGTGTGGGCGAAGTTCAATGACCCCACATCAACCCCCTCTCTTCCCACAATCTTCCAAAACGCAGTGCGCTATTTTCAATTAGTCTCCATTGTTTAACATTCAAATATTTCACTGAAATTTACTTTCTAGATCATGCCGCTAAGATCATGCGAAGAAAACCATTGGACACTGTTCAGAAAAGTTTAGAACACAATTCAAGATTTTGGCAAATGTCACTCCTGAGAGTCTGTCACTTTTATGAAAGGCTATAACTCCCGTATTATTCATCAGATTTAAATTAATTTTTTTTTGTGTTATTTTAAAAGTTGAACTCTTCATCAGTTTGGTAGCGTTTGTGGATGTTGTTATCTTTACTGAAGACGAATATAAATTACAACTGTGACGCTTTCAGCTAATCTGACCAATAACGACGTGCGGGTTGAAAGCCGAACTAACTCACGCATCTAAAAAATATCACTAGGGAAATAAGAAATAAAACACTCAGAATGGAGACAAGCTACTCACTGAAGGATATAAGAATGGCAAGTGGGAAAAGATAAATATGGAATACACAGGACCAGGTTAGACAATGACTTAAGTGATGTAGCTGCCCACTGATTACTGCTGTGTGATAGCTTATAAGTTTGATACAAGCAACAAGAGTTGTTTCCTTACATATGCATACATTACTCAAAAGTGTAATGTCATCACGAAGTAGGAGAGTAAAATAAATACATGCCGATTATTTCATTTAAGATGAACAAAGATGAGTATAAAAAGTATAATTCCATCTCAAAAGCCGAATTAGACAATGAAGAAGAAAATAAAATCTTCAAATCTTCTAAAATCGCTCTGGTTCGCACAGAGCGCAGTGGACATATTTTGTTGTTTTCGAAACTGCTATTGTTTATATTCAGAGAGAATATTTGAGCAGGGGTGGACGGGAATAATTTTAATGTAATTGTTATGTGTTAGTTTAATTTATAAACTAATTCCTCTTGTTTTGATTTCCTAATAACATGGATAAAGATATAAAAATCATACATGCAGGAGTTGCGTAAAATAAGCAGGTTTACAATGTTTCATTGAAGGATAGAGATGAGAATAAAGTAATGAAATGGTCCTTAAAAAACAATGAGAAAGGTATCAGGTTAAATGCTCACAGTGCACATCTTAATTTTTTATATATTTATTTATTTATTGTACTTCTGTATTAATGACCCAGAGGATTCCTGGTGTGCTCCTTGGGAACACTCAACCTTACTGGGTATAATTCTTCATTGGCAGCCAGAACCACACGACTCCTCTAGTGTGCCGTGGATCAAGAATAACATGTGTTTCCCTCCTGGGTCAAATAATCTGAGAGAGGGGCGATGGGACGCCGCTCAGCTAACCTATCTCGTTTTAAATATCATCATATTTTTTTTTTATTTATTTTTTTTATGGCGTGTCAACCTTTGGACATTAAAGTCAGGAAGATATTTTTAAGAAGAAGAATTTCTTAGCAATAGGTCATGGTGAAGTATAATGAATAGTTAATCCGAACACTTATTATGTGGATAGACATAGCAATTTCTTTGTGCTTGGAAACTATGAGTTTATTATGAAATTTATAAGAAAGAAAAAAATTGAGAGAGAATGGAAAAGAATCATACTGAAAATGCATGCAGATAAGATTTAATAGCCTGCCCTCTTTCAGAAAGTTCATTACGGAGTCGATGACTTTAAACTCTGGTCTCTCTTCCAAACGAATAAATCTTTCGCCATTTACTAAATATCATCTTTATTATAAAATTTAATAAAAAAATTTCGGAAAATAAATAAGAATAAATTCAATTTGACATCTATTTAGTTATATATCCAGACCTGATAATAACGGTGATTATATAATTTGGCTTCTATTAGATGAATTACCTTTCCACCCATCATGTAAAGACCAAGTCCTTCATGAGCCTTACTTTACCTAAATTAGACATAAAAAGGCTTCAATGATTCTTTATCGGACTAACTAAGAGAAGTAAGCTGATTAACTGTCCTTCTATGCGCTGTGGAGCTAGAAGAAGGTGGCTCAAAGAAGAATGAACTGTTTCCTCTAACTGAGGTGAAGATTGGTGAAAATTTTTTCACCATCTGAAAATTATCGTTTGAAAGATGGAGGTAGTAGTAGTAGTAGTAGATCATTGGAGGGCAATCAACTTCTAGGTTATTACCAAGAGACCAACTCTGGTCTCTCTTCAAAACGAAAGATGGAGGTCTCACGATACATCTGTGTTATCTGATTCCTCTGACACAGAGGAATGCCATATAAAAACCATTTCTTCTGGCTAGATCACCCATTCTCCATACTTATTAGAAATAAAATAGAATTGTGTATTTTTTCATAATACTCTAAGGACTAAGGCTCTGTGCAGGCGTGGACTGCAGTGTTGGCAGGGTTAGTTTGTGAGGAGTTCGAGCGAGTCCAGGCTAAAGGGTAGTTCTGTCTCACCCCCCACCTCACACATGAGAGACTAGCACCCCCATTTAACTTTCTCACAACTTTATAATTGCCAGAATTTCAGGGTATTTCAGCAGTATTACTTTTGAATGTCTAGCAATCCAACTACGGTTTAGTACTGTCTTCCTCAGTGTTTATTCTAATTCGCGATAATAATGTCTCCTGCGGACGGAAATATCTAATTTAGCTTGTATAAATAATGAATATGTGAAAAATAAAATTTGATTTTATGCAAAATAAAATATTGAGACATTAAACTGCGAAAAAAATAATGCTTTTAAAATCCTGTTTCCTGTTCGGGAAATTAATTGTCTCAATTTTAAGAAGATAAGGAGATGACAATTAAATTTGGAACTTTCCTTACGTATGGTCTAAGCAGCGCAGCATGTAAAAAAGGTACTAGTGAACAATACAATTTTTTAAATTTTCTTCTTCCTTCATCACGACTTTAATATTCCTTTTGTCAAAGACCTTATCTCCACCCGCTTCAAGCTCTTCCATAGTAAACTCCAATTTCATCTCAATCCATATGCCCAATCCCTGTCATCGGACTCCAATCCTCACATTCCTCCCCGGCGACTAAAACGGAGATGGCCTCGCGACCTCCTGGGCCTTAATGCCTAAACTTATTGAGAGTGGGGTCGATGGGGCCCTTCTCCCTGCACAGTGATGACCATTTATTTGTTTTATTGTTAATTTTTATTTTTATTTAATTATATTTTTTCTTTTATTTTATTTATATTTTTATATATATGCATATTTATTTTAAGTCATCAAATTACAAGATGTTAAGTAACAGAATGTAATAAATAAAGATTTATTAAGTAAA
>KZ806960.1:17039-34940 GCA_000696205.2 Oncopeltus fasciatus | reverse complement strand
TATACATAATATTAATTATATTATACTATATAATTTAGATAAATACTTTTTTTTTTTTTAGCTTGCATTCATTATGATTCTCTTCTTGTTTTTTCTTTTATTTTGCAAATGATAATAATTAGACTGTCCAACTTTAATGAAGTCCAACTTGAATTTTATTTGAAAAATGTAAAACCATTTTTAACTTGCTATATTCCCAGGAGAAATCCCCTAATTAACTTTTAGCCTCTCTCATTAACTAATTTGATAATTTATCTTTAAACAATGCAATATATAATGTTCCGGGGAAAAGGAGAATGCCATAAATTACGATCCCCTCGCTTCAGGGGAACCGAGGAGACATGAATGTTTTCAGCTGTACGATATTTGGGAATATCGTGGAATATTCGGGATTGACTCCACCAATCACGCAAGCCGACGGAGAAATCAATCAAAAGTCCACAGTAAACCCAATATTGGTTCTGGAAAATTTCCAATATCCGTTTTAGCTCCAGTTTACACTCGAGCAATATTCTATAAAATATATTTAAGCCCCGAATAACAATTAGTATCTTAACCACTGGATATTTAGGTCATTCTGAAATCCAATTTATTATCCTAAATACTCTTTACTTATTTCACATATTTAAACTATTCAAAATCTCTCCTTTCAGAACAATTAAAAGTTTTGGCTGACTTTTTCCATGTACATTTTTAATAATGTTTTTATAAATCTAACTCTACTCTTTTTCTGTAATTATTTAACAACAATCGATCTCCCATAGGAAAAGCTAAATATAAGGTCAGTTCAAAATTTTATATGTGTATATACATATGTAGGAATTTGACCAAATTCAATGTACAAATATAAGTAGGTTAAAAAAGGCAGTTCTGGCACATACAAATGGGAAAATGGCGATTTTAAGACCTCCTGGTTTATATATTTATCTTATATTCCTTCTTTCCAATACATAACTGACATTCAGAAATCATATTTAAGAAATCTACTAGACCGGGTGTAGACTCATAGAAAAGGGATTTCACACCATATACTGCGGTTACAATCAGCAAGACCTCATTGACGTTCGGCACATCATTGTGAGAGGAAAGACAAGGCAGCTCCTCATCGGTGTAACACCAATATTAATGAATGCCATTGCTTTATGTGAGTGAAGAGTACTTTAGTAAAAGGATTGAATGGATTGTATTCCCTGGATGTTGGATGGTTTAGCGGCAACGCACAGTTTTGCACCTGATCGGTCGTACTAGTGTCTTGTACAGGATCAGTTTACTCTCTGTTGTGAGCTGTAAGCACCTATTCACAAGGCTGTAAAAGAGTTAGTTAATATCCACTGTCGTTTAAGTTTAATATGTCTACCCCTGTTGCCTATTAGCATATTTGAGCAGAAGCTGCGTAAACTAAGCAGATTTCCCGTATTAAATAAATAAATTAATAAACTTGAGTAAATGACGAATCATATTATGAAGATAGGCATATGAGTGAAAAATGAAAGACCACATAGCATGGCTCTAGACTGACCGGGAAGGAAGAGAAGGGGAAAGTACTCAGCCACGATGGCTCACTACGATAGTGATATTCATAATTATCTTCCTTTAAAAAGCTTTTTTCTCAGGTAGTTTATATCGTGTGAGATCGTCATTGAAAGTTTGAGGCTTCTGGGACAATCCCCGTCTGAGGAAAGAGAAATTATTTGACGATCCCGATATAGATTCGAGGGAACCAATGGCTTCCAAGGGGAAGGAAATCTTGATCGACACGAAGCCTATCATCAGTCATCATATTCATTAATCCTTCTTCCTAGACTTCTGACCCACTGGCTATAAATTATTTTTATATGCAAACTAATTTCTCATTATTTTTCCATTCAAATGGCTTTGCGTTTGTGTTTCTCATTAATTACTTTTTTGTTCTTATTTATTCTAGTAATGTCTTTCGGATAGATCAGTACGCTGTTTCGCCAAGTCTTAGAGAAGTTGAGCTGCCTAAAACAATTTAAAATGTTTAAATTTGCAATAAATCCATTCTCTCTGCATTGGGTTACATTTCAAATTTATTTCATCCCTTGTTTATTTTTCTTATAATTATATAAGAAGGATCGCCATGCCTTATATTATTACAAGTAAGTGAAATATTTATGCATTTCTTATTTCCATGTGTCTTTAATATAATACATATAATTTTTAATATTTTACATTATCGGTGCATAATTATAAATTAAACATATCGTACATCTAATTTCCTTTTGATAATATTCAGTTATGACTAATAATTGACTTAAAAGTCTAAAATAATTAGTGAAATGTATATCATAATTGTGGTAATGTAATCTCACATTTCGTTATTAATTTGAATCGTATCCATATAGCTCCATAGCTAGAAAAAAAACTACCTCAGCCGGGGATCGAACCCAAGTCCCCCACTGAACTTAGTGTGGGTTCGATTCCAGCTGAAGTAGTTTTTTTTCTAGTTCCCTGTACGATTCAAATTAATAATAAAATTGATATTAAAATATAGGGGGACTATCATACCAAAATTCCAAGTAAGAAGTAGAAAGCAGTCAAATTGATCCTCTGTTGTCTAAAAGTTGTTGGTGAATTTATGTGTAGGATTTACAAGTGCAATACTCAGCAACAGCTGTTAGATTTGGCCGGCGGTAATGGCGAGGATTATAAGCTTCATGTAAAAGCGTACATATTGATCAGATGGTCGGCCATTAACTTTAGGGACAACAACGATAGATAATCTAAAAGGTTATTTTCACTACCAATGAATATAGAACTATCATACCATATATTATTCACCTTCATTGGTTTCTGCAAACCATCTTCTGTTGGCGAGCGCTTTCGGACATTGTCCATCTTCTTGGCCGAATACATGTGTTCACTGTCACTGTCTGTATCCAACTGTTGAGTGAACACATGTATTCGGCCAAGAAGATGGACAATGTCCGAAAGCGCTCGCCAACAGAAGATGGTTTGCAGAAACCAATGAAGGCGGATAATAGAAGGTATGATACAACAACGATAGTACTACTGTCGTCAGAACTTAATTTTCTTTATTTCGTCCCAGAAGTCAATAATTTACCTCACTAATATCAGGTGTGAACTGGAGATAAAAGGTAAAATAATTTTAAAAACTTAACTCGTCATTGAGGTTGGATTGACACCAGTAGAATTTCACAACTGAGCAGAAATATTTGGCTACATGGAGAATGCAAAGTGACAAATATTGGTCCAATTAGTCCATGAGATGGAACAAGCAAATTGGATGTAATTCGATTCCTGATTTGGAAAATGGAGAAACCCCTATATAAATGCCCTTCCATTTCAGATATTGATCTAATCTGGAGGCGCAAACCTACTGTAAATTAGTTCTCAACCCACAATCTGCGAGATGGAAATCATAGACATTAGCTCTGTGTGCTATACGGACTTTGTTGCAATCTCTTCGGCATTTTCATTCCGTTCCTCACATTTAAGTTCTCAATCTCTCAAATTAAATTCTCCTTCAAGTCGTAAGTTTTCATTAGTCATCATGAAAAAAAATTCAATACATATTTTGAATGTACAGATAATTTTTTTTTTAATAAATAGTTAATTCAGAATTAAAAAAAAAATACATATTTTGGCGAAAAATTAAGTAACAATATCCATACAATTTTTGAATCATCTATTTTAAGTACAAGTAAATGATGGATAAACGACAAAAACAATGAAAAAAAAAATGTAAGATTTAGATACTTTTGTGAAAAGGGTTAAACCCTGTTGTCACTATAACTAGGTCGAGAATTTGACACATGGTTTTCAGCAGATGATTTATCAATTTATTTCAACGGATCTTTCCCTGTCCTACATTTGACGTGTGTTGTGCTATAGAAGAAATTTATTTGTTTGTATGTACAATATGTCCGAAATTAAAAATATTGTGACCGAATTCCATATTAATGCTTCTTTTTGAGAACCGTTTGATATGTTCATAAAAATTTTAAATGTTGGGTAAGGGAATAAATGGGAGACAAATTTTGAAATCCCAATATTTTCGTTATTATTATCACTTCGGAAAAAGAAAAAATTGTAGAACAAAATAGGCATGCCTCGAAGAAATCGCTTAGACATTTACGACAGGCAAAATTTATTGGGGTGTTTGTTTTTATTATTATTTTGCAGCTCCCTTTCAACATGTTAAGATCATGCAAGAAAAGGCAATCTTCAGGCCGCCACCCTATACTAAACACATCAGGCTTTTAGTACTCGATAAAAGCCTGCCCAGTTCAGGATTAGAACCCGTTGACTCTGGCTTGGAAGACCGGCTTTTATGGATATTAAAACTTTTAACAGTCCACCATCTTTTCTCCTTCCACCATCTTTTACTTTGATGCTTCAATTTCTTTTCTTCCCTCTGGAAAAAATGAGTCAATTCTCAAAGGTCAACCTATGGGGTTCATCCGAACTTTGTCCTCAGTACCATTACGGATAAATCTCTTTCAATTTGTATCCAAAAATAATATTTCTCATTAGTCCCTTGTAAAAATTCCATAGTATTAGTTACATTTAGCTTTTATCTTTAGATATTACACACATAACGATAAAACATAAATTTAATTAAGGTAAATTAAGTTTATATGATATATACCTGTAATTAAAAAAAAATGTATCTCCGTATCACAATGTGTAAAAAAAAAATACAAATATTAAATATTAATGGGTAACAATAATAATACCTATTGATAGTTTCCCCATAAGATACTGCTAATATACCAAAAAGATGGCCTCGTGGTCTCCTGGGCACATAGTCTGTAAATAATTTGAGAGAGGTGTCATTGGCCACCTTCTCTCCTCGTGTGATTGTCATTGAATGTCATTTTTAATTTCATAGTAATCAAATTACAAAATGTTTTATTTAACAGAATGTAGTAAATAAATAAAAGTTTTAAAAAAATGTACCAAAAGCAATAAGTACCTAAGGATGCGGCACCACCAATCAAAGGGATGACAAGCAATGGAGAATAAAATTGGGGAAGAGGGCTGACGAGCGAGATTGGAATTTTGAAAATTTAAGCATATAGATCCTTGTCTTGACTCTCATTAATGAGGAGTGTGGATCAACGTGTATTCATTCCTTTTTTTCATAGGAATGACTAGAGGCGAGGAGAGACATCGTCAAAGGATGGTATGTCGAGTCAGGACAAAGGCCTCTATCCTGTCGCCCTAAGTAAATATCACCCCCTACCCATCTGCCACTTACTCTCTCCCTTTGTTAATGTATTGGGAGTTGATGGGGTGTAGCCCTCCACCGCCAAGTATTTTCATATACTTTACATACCGACACTTTTATTCGAGAGCTGTAATATAAGACTAACTTGTTCAGATTATCCTAGTACTTCCTAAGCTTCATTGCATTTAGCGTGTTTCCCGCGGGGAAATGAAGCTATTCACCTTCTTACTTTATATTTTTCTATTTACTTATACGCGAACTATATAAAATAAATAAAACTAAATTATGTATTTAATGATATACTGAAAAACATTCTATGAGTTCGCTATTACTAAATCGATCGAGGAGTAGGTGAGTGGTTCACAGGGAGACGAAAATTTATAATATCTATATTTTTGTTTTTGCAGATTTTCCATAGGAAAATCATGCTACTCGTGTTATTAACACGATGCAACGTATATATAAATATGTTTGCGTGTTTTTGTGATATGTAACTCAGAATAAAATTATAATTTAGATACCTTCTTTACTATGAGCGTTTTAAGTAATTTATCGCAAAAAATATATGTAAAGTGGAATTTTATAACATTTGTAACATTTAACAACAAACCTCATATTAAGAAAAATATTTAAGAATATAATTTCAAGTGCAAGGCGCGACTTCGATTTTTCAAAATATGCTAACCAAATTATGTATTTATTCTTTTCATTGCAAGTCTTTAAAATCCTTCATTTTCAGTTGTAAGAAGATTAGGGAGGGCTTAGGAAGGGACAAAAATTTATATTCCTCACATTGTCGTTGTTATTTTAGCTGTGAAAAAATGGTGAAATAATTGTAAAGTGTAATGTAATATAATACTTTTTTTAACGAAAAACTCATAATAATCATATTAATAGGAATACGGATTAGATTACTCCGATTTCTACCAAGTGGAAGAGGGAGTTCCTTAAGGTAGTGTCCTATGACCTGTCCTATTCATTCTGTACACTGCTGACATCCCTACCCATCCAAGTACCCTCTAAGCTCTATTTGTGGACAAAAAAGCTATCTTATCCTCCCATCCCGATCCTAAAACTGCTTCTAAAAACCTACAAAATCATCTCGAAAAATCAAACAATGGTGTGGCAAATGGAGAATAAAAATCAATGAAGTAAAATGCGTTCAAGTTAATTTCCAAGTGCAGAAAAAAGACTTCCCTGAAATTGTGAAAATTAACAATATTCCTTTACCACATTCAAATTCCATTCGTACCTTAGGTTCCATCTTGACTCACGACTTACATGGGGCGAACACATTAAGATTAAAAGACAAGAACTCAATCGACGATATGGACTTCTATACAGACCCATGAATAGGAACTCCAATCTTACGATTGAAAACAAACAGACGCTCTACAAAACCTTATTGTGACCAATCTGGACTTACGGAGTAGAAATCTGGGGTGCCCCCCAACCCTTCCAACATCTAAAGAATCCAGTCCTTTCAATCCAAAACCCTCCCAATAATTGCAAACGCTCCCTATTACGTATCTTATTCCTCTCTTCACCACGATTTTTATATTCCTTTTGTTCAGGATCTAATTTCTTCCCGCTTCAGCCTTTTCCACAGTAAACAGCCATTCCATCCTAATCCAATGGCACAGACCATGTCTTCCAACTCCAACCCCTACAACCCTCCCCGTCGGCTCAAACGAAGATGGCCCCGCGCCTTCCTGGGGACAGATTCTGTAAATAATTTGAGAGTGGTGTCACTGGTCGCACAAATACGAGGAGTGAGCACCTCCCCCCCTCTATCTTCCTTGTCTAAAGAAAACTTAAGTGGACATACCTTTTACGCTCATTGCTCTCTCCGACTCGCAAATTAAATTTCCACATTCCCTCTTACTTCAATCCAATTTTAATTAAACGTGTGAAATCTGTTTAAATTACACATTTCCTATTTAACATATTCCTTTTTTTTTAGCTATGAAAAGATAGATATTTATGATTTTTCAAGATATTTTGTTTTCATTAATACCTTAATTGATAAAAATGCTGGGGGATTAAAATAATCTATCTGTCGAAAACTCATTTGAAATCTGTGAAAAATTGTTCATTTATCTATTTATTATTGAATGTGTGAGAAATTAATATATCCAGATATACGAGGATTCCTTTAGAACATAGAAATTATGTGAGACAGTCATAATGCCATTTTGACGACTCTTCTTGTAAGCCAGAAACCATTTCTTCCTCTAGGCTATTCCCAAAGGTGCCGAAAGAACTCGCTTCTGAACCATTGGTAGCTTGAACATAACTTGCGAGCATTACGTTGGTTTAGTACTGTATTTGCCAAAATTATTTTGGTTATTATTCGGAATAGGAATAGAGTCGGTTCAGGAATCAAGCTACTTGAAATTCCCCTGAGAAGGTGGACTGTTGTCTTTTTAGAGCCTCTTCAAGGTAATCTGTCTACACCCTGCTCGTTGTAAGTAATATTCTTCATGCGATGGGAAGATTTCTAGGGCGTGGAACGGTCTGATTCAGTCCTGAAGAAGCCATCAAGGGATGTTCGAAATCTCTTATAAAAAGATCTATTCAATATGGAGAAGTCCGGAAGAGGAATCTATGGAAAGTCCAAGTTGTTTCTTCCATAGTGTTTTCATACAAACTTAAACGTTTTCGACCTCAGAAGGTCATCTTTAGAAGTAAAGAAGGAAGAGATGAATTAATATATGATACATTCCATATAAGGTATAAGGCTTGGGGCCTGTATCAAATTAATATGTACATTATTGAAATCAGTACTCGACTTTTATTTAAAACTTGATTTTTTTTTGTCAACTAGGTGAATTGTAAACAAATTCACTTGTTCTTTATTTTATTTTATTTTAAAAAAAGAAGTAGTTTATTTCATTTTAATTCATAATGAGAGAAAACGTCTATTTTGACACTAGTCATGTTTTCGAGTTAGACTCTGTTATTTAAAACAGCTGATTCAGCGAGGGATTGGATTGTGATAGTTTCCCATGAGTAGAAATTGGGAATAGCTTGGGACGAGAGTAGGGGAGGGAGGGGGACAAACAGGCTGCAGTACTGGTCGATAGGGAGCGCAGGGCGGGGACTTACCTCTCGTCTCTCTTCTTCCCTTGTCTGTACAATGCTGAGGGGGCTTCGTTTGAAGGGTGATTGGGCTAAAGTGGGGCTGGGGAATGTAGAGCATTATCAGGTTTGCTTGCTAGAACTGCTGGAGAAGGGCTGGAGACTGTCAAGGCCGGATAGGGGGTAGTGGAAAAGTGGTCGTGCACGCGACCAGAAGGAAACAGCTGCTAAGAGTTAGGGTATACTGGCAAAGGCTCATAGAGTTGACGAAAGGTGAAGGAGGAAGGTAAGGCTAGAGAATGTTTTGAAAGTAGCTTGGGTATACAAGTTACAGAACAGTATGGATGATTTGGAGAGAGTTATGTCTCATGTGGACGTCATGAGGAAGGGCTGAGGGCCTCGAGAGACCAGTATGGGTTATGGCTTGTGACCAGTCTAGGAGGCTTGCATGGAGACATGGCTGACATAAGGGTTTTAAGGGCGAGCTGTTTAGCTAGTTATTTACAGGATGGCAAGAACTAGTTACTGTTGAGATGATAAAGTGGCTAGCCCTTATGAGATGAGATTGTTTAGGTGATTGGTGAGAGATAGAGGTTGAAACGACTGAAAAAGAAGATGATCATGTTAGAGAATGGTATGAGCGAAGGTAAGGTAGTATTACAAGATAGCTTGACATACTGGGAGGCGAAAATAGCGCATGTACTTTGTGTGGGGGACATCCCCCATGGACTAAAACTGCTGAAGCAAAGGAAATATTGGCCAGCAAGAAGATTAGACAGATTATTGAAAAGAGTGATTAAAACTGGTAGTAAAGAACAATGCTTCACTGGATGCTAAAGACTGGAAACTGTGTCAGCTCTTTGTGACAGACTAGCAAGGGTCGTGCAAGTAAAACTTCAGACGGTAGAGTCTTGCTAGGATTAGAGAACGTTAAGATACACAAGATACGAAGGATAAATACATAGGATTTATGTATTCTTATAAAAATATAACATATACGTAAATATGATAATCTTTTATGATTGGAAATTATTATTTTGAAGTCAGTGTCTTCGGTCCCACGGAGAACATTCTCGTATCACAATAGGAGCCTATCTTATAAGTATATACATTTTTGTTCAAAAATTTTCTAACGTCAGTTCCAAAAGGACATTTAAAAATATCACAAACTGATGTTTATTCGATAAAAAAAAATAGTTACTTCATTATTAATTACTAACTATATACTTTTATCAATTAAAATTTTTTATAATCCTTTTGAGAGTGGTGTCATTGGTCACCTTCTCTCCTCATGTGATTGACATTGAATGTCATTTTTACTTTTCAATGTAGTCAAATTACAAAATGTTTTTTTTTTTTAACAGAATGTAATAAATAAATAAAAGTTTAAAAAATCCTTTTGAGATAAATAAGTTTTTGAATATAAAGTCCGTTTTGAAGAAGCTGCATAATCTAAGAAGTATTTTTATGTTACGTTAAAGATGTATATGAATAAGTGTAAATGAGTGAATTTAATGTAGGCGTCAGGGAAAAGAATAAGCTTAAAAGGATTGTCTATTGATGTGTGCTGCAGTCTGGCCAAGAATTTTGAGTTAGAAAACGCTCAAATTTCGCAGCTTTATTCGTAAATTTCTTCCTTAGTAATAGTTTTTCAGAGAAATGTTATAATTTGTAAAGGTAATTTTTGAAAAAATTCTGCTGCACTGCAAAATATCTGTAAATATGTGTATTATACTTATAGACAAATCATGGATATGTTCCAGAAATCATAAATGCGCTAGCAATGGGTCTAATATAATGCAATAAAGGTGCTTGGACAGTTAGATATGATTAATTATTATTTGCAGAAATAATGAATTCTCTTCAAATCTTTCCAATGTTAATACACATTTTACCTCTATTATTTTTCTTTTTAAAAGGAGTTCTAAGGTTATTCTAAATATACATGTCTACATTTCATGTATTACTAAAATGAGATAAAAATCATACGAGCTACGACAAAGTTACAAAATATGGATATACTTTATTGTTGCCAGATTCACACACACTTCACATCAGAACATCTGATACCTCTGGAAGGCACTTAGATGCATTTGTTGGCCGCCTGTTGGCTTCAGCATTAGGTGTACATTCCCCACTCCTAGAAACATTGATTCCCGCTAATGGCTGGCCCCATGTTCCCCGTGAAATCCCCCAACCCTGCCTCTCTCAGAGGAACATTTAGCTCTTAAATACATTGTTTAGTACACTACATACTAAATCGTTTTATATTAAATTAAAGTTTTACATTCAGGCAGTAAAATAAAATAATTAACACTAGCACTAGGCAAACTAATCAGGTTTTCCGCAGCAATAAAATTGCTAGACAAATATGAATATCTGGTTTATTTTGTCTCGTAAATTCAATTAATTACAAATTATGGATAACTTATGAAGCGGGCACTCATGATTTTACATTTAGAGGTATTTACCAGTTGTTCTGAACAAATAGGTACCAAACAATCATTTGCTGATAAATAGATTGAAGCTGTTATAATTCATTGTATATTATATACACGTGGAATGTGATATGGCAAAATGGATAAATGTATATGGTACATGTACATAGGAGTACACGAGTGGAATCTCTTTTATGGTTTTTAAATGTAGCTTATATACACTTTCAGTATATGATTGCGACGAGAGTATATTTGATGTATACCATTCGAATCATTCCTAACATAAAATATTTTACATTTAATGAGGGTTTGTTATTAGGTCAGCCTATAGGACAAAGAATATTCTTGGGATCGGGTAAAGAACCCTTACGTCAGCCTATCTGTCGGGGAAGGCGCGTAAGGCTCCGGCGGGCAGAGGTCTTTTCGGGACTCTAATTCTCACTGGGGAAAAGATGGTGTTAAAGAAATTATTCAGAGATATCTATGCTAATCAGCATACACAATGAGTTTGTTAGTGATTCCGCTAGAGCACGCTGCAATGCACTTCCTTAACTTATTTTTGCGCCATTTTACCCCTCTTCATTATAATGTCTCCTTACGATAAAATGACCCCTTCTAGCTATTGTATCAATGGCAAAGAGACATACGTATCGACCTATGCTGTCGTTCCTTCACACCAAAGTGCCCTCATTACTTTCTTATATTAAATTTAAATGTTTTCTATGGGGGCGCCGGGATAGCTCAGGGGATCCGTACGGGTCTCGCAATCCTGACGCCGCGGGTTCAAATCCCGCCCTGGTCAATCTTTTATTTATAATATAGAAGGTTGTCCTGAGCCATGGGTGTTTAAAATAGGGTGGCAACCTGTAGATAGCCCCTCCCTCCAATGACCCTTAGTGGTTGCAAGGGAGGCTAACACCGCAAAAAAAAAAAAAAAAAAAATGTTTTCTATGGTAGTTTAAACTATCGAAATTTTCCTGACATCAGTTGTCGAATTTTGCTTTTCAAAATGAATGATATACGGCGGTTCAAGAAATTACAGGATGTGCAGATTTTCACACAGCGGTGAAGCAGAAATCTCGAACTAGACGAGATCCGTTCCCTTTGATGGAATTTAAAGTGGGAAGAGCTCCGAACGCTGTTTTTTGAAATCAAAGAAAAGCCAAAAATTGAGTGGTTTTTATTTAATTTAATTTATTCAAAAATAAGGCTCCAAGAAAATTTAAGACAGAAATAAAAAACTCATGGTGTCCACGAAACATCGGATATGCCATCTATATCATAATATTCGAACCTCCTCAGAAAAACACAAACATTGAAGGTGTTATCATACCTTCTATTATCCGTCTTCGTTGGTTTCTGCAAACCATCTTCTGTTGGCGAGCGCTTTTGGACATTGTCCATCTTCTGGCCGAACACATGCTTTCACTGTCACTTTCGGTATTCAACTGCCCAGTTGCAGAAACCAATGAAGACGGATAATAGAAGGTATGATAGTTCTATATTCATTGGTGGTGGATATAACCTTTTAGATTATTTATTGAAGGTGTTCTTTATTTTTTTATGTTTTAGTGAAATCTTTTTTTCTATAGCATAGAACTTCAAAAGACTGAAGTAATGAAAACCAGCACATCCCCTGTGGTGCCAACACATTTCCTCGTAAAAAAAATTGTATGTTGGATTTTTGTCTTGATATCTCTTTAGTCTACTTATTTCTATTAACAGCTACTAGGGACCGAAGGTCTCCATTAATGATCCTCCATCACAGAATCCAGAAATCCTTAACGGAAGCAGTGTTTCTCTTCTACCCATTAGCCATGGAGTTCATGAAGCTTCCATACCTACACATTATATCGCAGAGAATTAAATGCTAAATATTCATATTTCTGAAATTACAATCCTTTCAGCGGGTTGTATTCATAACGGTATGCGGGAGATCTAAATTAAGCCAGCTATTAACATAAATATATATATCGGCCGTTTCTTCGAATGGAGGTGCGTTAACGTTCGTTAGGGAGAGAGAGAGAGAGAGAGAGACAGAGCTATTCTAAATGCGCGCCGTTTAAGCCCCGTTAAATTAAGCCTAACTAAATTTTCCGCCAGCTAACGAGTTTGATGAAAATCGCTAAATCGATTGTGAGAATACAGGAGAAGGTAATTCCACTGGAGCCATATCACTCCAGTCAGAGATAACAACACTTTCAGACAGGTTCATCTCCGTCAGATGTCTTTCGTCTTCCACTTATTTATATTTATATTATAATATCATTTTTATATAATTGTGACGTCATCACAACCCGATTCCACTCTGACCTTTCCATGCATCCCAATCTATTAGCCGGAACGCTATCCAGTATTACCCATCCTGATAACCCTCTACGTCACCTTAATAGGAAATGGCCGCGTGACCTTCTCATAGCCAACACTTCATAATAATAATATTTAAAAAAATATATAAAAATCCATTNAAAAAATATATAAATATTGTAAATAGTGATTTAAGAGTACTGACATTTGGTAGCTTCTCCATCAAGCGAAGTACAAGCTAACTATTATTTATAAATATTTCTTGTATGACAACAATTATATTTATTTTTAATAAATTATACATTTTTTTATTATTCATGAAGGAATATCATTGCCATAGTTTTTATTTTATTATGTATTGTTTATTTGTTTTATTTTTTTAAAATGTATTGTGTTCTTGATAGGAGTAGGATATTTGGCTGGTAAAAGCACCCGTTCATATTATCAAGCCCAATAATAAATATATTATAAATTCCTCTCATGAGTAAAGTAGCTCTTCCTCAAATGTCAAACATGTCCGGCATCTGACAGAGCCAGGAGAAAGGTCCTCGTGTAATCACTTGGGTTATCGCTGATCTTCAGGAGTTCCTCTGTCACCTCTCCTTATCGCGCAGAACTTTATTCCCTCCAAGTTTGCGGGCAGCGTGAATTATTGAGGAGTCAGGGATAATTTCGTGGTCCCTGAACATCAACAATACCCGCGGCCCTTTGAGTAACTTATCTCCGGTCAGATCACTTTCACACATTAAGGAAAATTCGTCCATTATTAGTAGAATCCTTCGTGAAAGACATATCCACAACAAATCTGTGACGTGACCCTTCAAATTACCTTATTTTTTTAAAAATCATAAAGCTACTACATAAATACATGACAATATTTTACTAATAATTGATAATAACCTAATAATTAATATTAATTAACCTAAATAACACTGTATGGAGGCGTAAAACTGAGCTCTACGTCATCACATTCAAATTCGAATAAAATAAAAGTAAATGACTGAATCTTTAAAGTCGGAGGGGAGGAAGGAATGTCTGCAAATATTAGGTATGAACAGTCCGAGAGTGAAGAGTGAGGGAAGTGCTCATGCTTCTTAGTTAAATTAGAAAATATCTTCCTTATAGATCATTGTTTGAAGATTATGAATGTTAGAAAAGTAAATTTTATACCTAATTTGTTTAACAAACGTTTGCAGTTTATTTTTTAACACTAACCTAAAATAATATTATAATTAATAATTACAAAGTATAAATTTTCATTGCCATATAAATTACCACGCCCTGATTTGATATATTACATGAAATCTTTTAGCGGTTTCTATTTTTAAAAAAACAACCTAAATGCACAATTTGATTTCAATATATAGAAAAAGAAAAGATAGCACCTGTAAAAATACGGTGGAATATGAATTTACACTCAATGGATTTATCTATCTTTTTTCCTTTTTATCTGTTTAGTAACTCTAACATTAATATAAATATAGTAGATTTGTGAAATTAGTCTTTGTTCTACCTCACTTGCTCGACTGATTTAAACCATGCACTAACGCATCTAACCGATTGCAATTTTGTAATTATTAAAATAATTCATAATTAATAAATTTCGGAAGCTAGAGCGCCAAAGGCAAAATTTTGAAGCTTCTCTTAAGTGGGGCAGATGAAGGATTTTATTTCCATCAATGGGGTAATGGCCCTATGTTCATTTAACTCACTTGAAAGATGGAACGGACAAATTAGTTAAATATCAATCTTTCATCTTTCATATAATCTATAATTTATAATTAATTTCCAAATAATTTATAATTTCAAAATATCTACAGTCTTATATATCATATAAAATTTGGGAAAACATACCCATAATATGAAATTTGCTACAAATAAATTAATTTTGATATACCTATTAAACCCAACCATTAAAAGGGGAATCCCATATTATTAGTGTTGAACACAATTTGGAGGATATGCGATCTATTTGGCATATACAGATGAACCGTGCAAGCTGTATAGTTATTGCGTTCAATTTTGTTAGCATTGCATGAAATAGAAGTATGGTAATGCAGCGAGAATTAGATAAATGAGAGAACTACTGTTCAGAAGTGGATAAAAAGTATTCCTAGATCGTTTCACTTCCATGTACCTATTATGTAGGAATTAAAGTGTTTATATATATATATATACTGTTTCTATGTAATGTATAGCTGAGGGACCTCTGAAAATTACTAAATATTTATATCAATCAGAGAGTATACTTAACGTGTCCGATAGGCTGGGACTACCGCCTGACAATTGGGATCTTAAGGGCCGGGTATATAAAGGTGTATATAACGAGAAATGGGTATATGAGAAAAGTACTGGACATTGTTCAGATATGCTTAGAAAGTGTTTCAAGACAGTTTTACTTTCATGTTCCTGTTATATAGGAATGGAAGTATGGTAATACCATGAGAAATGGGTGTATGAGATAACTACTGGACGTTGTTCAGAAATGCCTAGAGAGTGTTTCTAGACAGTTTTACTTCCATGTTCCTGTTATATAGGAATAATTCGATTTCTAATATTATACATAAGGTGTATAGTTCATAAGTCTAATTTCATGTTACCACTGTATGAAACGGAAGTGTGGTAATGCAGTGAGAAATAGGTATATGAGAAAATTACTGTTTTTACATAAATACATAGTAAGCAGTGATTCTAGACTACTTTACTTAATTTTCATATTACATGGGAGGCAACAGGAGTTCACTTCTAAATACGTACGTAAGAATTCTGTAGAACTTTGTACAGATTCGAGAAGAATGCTTTGTACTTCCTCTAAAGAGAGAGAGGGAGTGAGACAGTTCATTCCCTATCGGAAAAACTTCACTAACTCTCATCCGATTTTAAAGTTTCTTTTTGTCGTTGTGTTTCTTGTCAAACTCTCCATTTTAAGAAAAAATTGGGAGATTTCAGGTGGAAAATTGGTATAACTTGCTTACAATCGTAAATTACATTTATATAATACAAATACTTTACAATTCGTATAGATATTTCTGAAAAGATTATTTCTATTGATTTGAAGGTTTATCTATTTTTGTGTGTGTGTGGTTTTGCAGGTAATATGTTTCGTCAATGGTTTGCATCTTTGTTTTCCGTTATTAAATAATTTTAGCAGATTTTCCAAAGACAATCAAGCTATTCACTCTGGTAACCATCACACTTGCTTACAATTGCAGATGTTCACCTAACCTACATCGCAGAAGCTAAAAATAAGATCCGTTCTAAGAAAATAATTATGTTTTATGTCTTAACACCCTCTGAAGTATGCAATTTAAAAAAAATAGAATAATTTGGTATTTAATTAAGTATTTAAGCTTTTAATTCAAACCGTTGGATGAGTTTGATTATTCCTCATATCGAACGGAACAGGGAGTTTCGATGACGTCCAAATTAGAGATCCGATATTTATCCAATGTTTTGTAACATACTATATGTAAAGAAATTGTTTTACAAAATTATAAAAAATATGCTTAGTAAAAAAAATATATAATAGTGTAATTTACTTGTTAATTAAATATAGCAGACATATAAATTTTTATATGTTTCGGTTTATATATTTTTCTTAGTAATTCCTTATATTTTATTTTTTTTAACCTTTGGTTGAGGATTTTATTTTTTTTTAATTTCTTAATATTGACAATACTTAAAAATTAATATTTAAATACATTTTAAACCATTTAAAGTGTTTGTTGAGATTTAGGGATTTAGATGAAACCAAAGATTTTGCTGGAACAATCAATTGGAGTGTTTTTGACCGTGGAGATTATTAATAGAGAATGTGTTGGGGTTCGGTGAAGTTTGTCGCAGCTTGATCAACTTAACAATAAATAAATATTCATTAAACGATTAAATGCAAGGGAATAGAATAATAAATGGAACTTTCCCAGCCAGGGCTCGAACCTGGATCTCCTGCTATCCGGGCAAAGGCGTTATCCACTTACGCGTTCGATTTTTTTATTATATTCCCTTACATTTTTTCTTTTAAAATTTACGTAGGAATAGCACAATAAAATTAATTTGCATAGTAGAAAGCAGTGATGGAAAATGAGGAAGTTGCAGTCGGGATTACTGAGAAATTCGGTTGGTTCGCGCAGCAGTTGCGTGTAAAGAATTAACTATCCTCTAAGATCCCCTTCTCCTCTTATTATTACTCTCCCTCCAATTCTCTTTATTCCAGCTGAAAATCTCCCCCCTCCAGTTTCGCTTTACCCGGTTAAGACTCCCCTCTCCGCCCATAACTTCTCTTTGTGCATTGGAAAATTCTTTTCCCTAGCTTTCCCTTTATTGAGAGAGAAAGAGAGAAAATTTTTTCTCTAATATTCGCCCCCTCCCCCCACCCCCGGCCACATTCTCTTTATACTAATATTCACTCTTCCACATATTCTCTTTATCCTACTACTCTCTCTAGCGAGAAACACTCTCTTTCATCCCCAAAGATTATCCTTATATAAGTAACAATTTTCCCTTTCCTCCAAAATCTTCTTAAGGGAGTAGAAAAAAAAACAACGCCTTCCCTCACTCAGATACACTTTCTCTCCACACAAATTTTCTTCCTTTTATAAAAATGGTGACATCATCTAAATACATTAATTTAAATGAGAAATCTACAGAATTTTTTTTTTTTTTTTGCTGTGTCAGCCTCCCTTGCAACCACTTAGGATGATTGGAGGGAGGGGCTATCTACAGGTTGCCACCCCATTTTAAACACCCATGGCTCAGGACAATCTTCTATTTATAAATAAAAGATTGACCTGGGCGGGATTTGAACCCGCGGCGTCAGGATTGCGAGACCTGTACGGATCCCCTGAGCTAGCCTGGCGCCCC
>KZ806959.1:1004985-1016097 GCA_000696205.2 Oncopeltus fasciatus | reverse complement strand
TATATTATTTATTTATATTTGGCATACCAATATACTTATCTATGCCTAGAGGATGTGCTGAGTATAGTAAGAAAGATATGCTCAATTATTTTTAATTTTTATGATGAAGATAAAATGTTTTCCCCATCAAGTAACAGGGAAACTCACTTTCGCCGAGGCTTACATTTTAATATAAAGAAGTTCTTTGTGCAACAAATTCTAAATGAGCTCGAAGTAAAGAGAAGATTCTTGCTTACGAAGAGGTTTGAAGAAATATGCAATGTGTCTTGAAAATAGGAAGAACTTCAGAAAGAATATAATTTCTTATGTCGAGGACTAAAAATATCATGGACAAGTAAATCTAACATATTTGTTCTAGTTCATAATGCCCCATGCCCTTTAAAAAAAGTTGATTTATTAAATGTATAATAGTGCTAAAAAATTATAAAAATATGTAAACCCAGCCCTTTACCCAGAAATACTCGTAATACTAAATTTTAACGATGAACGGATTTTCAAATATGCACAGACAGAAGTAAAGATGGCGAATTTATTGAATGTAGCAGTCTCATTTAAAAAAAATTAATTCTCAAAGATATATATTTAAATTCAAATTAGGACCAAATTGCACAAAAAAAAACAACAACAGGATGGACAATTTGTCATCCTGAAATCACTGGACTACATACACACATAAGGACCGACAAATATAAACATTAATATATTAACTGACATCCAATCATCGTTCGATATGATTATAAATAGACAATGCCCCTATCCCATAGTCGAAGAAATAAAGAGAATTTTACATAACTTACAGACAATAGGAAACAACCGGATTAGCTTTGTTTGGATAAGAGGGCATTCAGGTACACATGAGAATGAATTAACTGGCAGAGCAGGGAAATCTGAATCCAGAGATCCTTCACTGACTGTGTGCTACGAACATATTTCAAAACAACACCTAAAACATCTATTACACAAAGGTGCACTAAAAAAAAGACAATATAGAAAGTTCACGTAGGCTTCCACGGTCGTCAGATGTATATACAGTTTCTTCTTCCGGGTTGGACCGTGTCCAGTAGTTGATAGTTGCCGAGCTTTCGCACATCCTGTGATGGCTGAAGAATGTGCGAAATGTGCAGGATGTGCGAAAGCTCGGCAACTATCAACTACTTGACACGGTCCAACCCGGAAGAAGAAACTGTATATAAATATAGAAAGTACAATATACACAAATCAAGACACTTATACATATTTATACCAGACGTAGAGACGTACTGTAAGAAGCGAAACAATGACTTCTAACTGACTCAAGTCATTACAGGACACGGTACAGTCAATAGTTATTTTTATAGATTTAAAATACTTTTATCTATAGAAATAACTATTTCTCTATTTATCTATAGAGTCTTTACTCTCCTTACTGTCCTTGAGGAGGACATCAGAAACATTTTCAGTTAAAGGTTACAGTGTTGTAACTAGCTTTTGCAGATAAAACGATAATCACGAGCAGTCATTTATTTCATTAGGCGATAATATGTACAAGAATTAAGCAGTAACCTATTGTCAAAAAGTGGCAAAAATAGCATTATACGCTACCAAAAACTTAGTATAATCAGCTTGGAGTGTAAATACCAAATCAATGCTTCATTGTTTTTACAGTTTACTGATCAGGGTGGTTATGATTTTTATATTTAAAGAATAAACAAAAGAATTTATTTTAAAATTATCAGAAACAACGGAAACTTCTTACATTTTAAAAATATCATTAATTTTTAAAATCATTTTTAATTTATTAATTAATCAGTAACTTAATGTCAATTTTATGGATAAAAGTTCAAGAGGGAGGAAAATTCTCTCTACTGGTTATTCTAACCGTCCAGCGATTAAATCGTTTTTAAAATTTTTTAAAGTAAATAAATACAAAGAAATAACTCATAAAATCTTTAAATCTAAATAACAATATTCTAAAAATATATCTTATGGAAGCTAATAAATGCTGATAGTAACCAAAAAATAAAAATAAATGACCTCGTACAATTAAAGAAAAGAGAAACTATCTTAAATAATAAAAAGTGGCCATTATTTGTAATGAATACAAATAATTGTTTTTAATCTTCCCCAAAATATGACATAATGAAACACAAAAGAAGAATGATTCCACGAAATCAAAATATATTGACTATAAAAGTGATAAGTTTGTTAAATAAGAAATGTATTCAAGACTTTTTTCTGACTTACAAGTATAGTATTCTTACTAATAAATTGTAAGTTATGACAGGAAGAAATGCATTACAATTAATGCAATCTTATTCTTTACGATGACTCTAACAAATTCATTGAAATTCATATGAATAGAGGCGTAAACAATAGTCCACTGTTGTGACTATTATACATAAATGACCCTTCATCATTTTTTTAACTTGAAAAATATTTGTTCACGGAGGCTTCCATGGTACTCAGACATATTTACCAATACTTCTTCCGGGTTCAACCGTGCCTTTGTCTCACTCTCCATTCAGCCCTGAAGAAGCCATCACACGATGTGGGAAAGCTTGGCACCTAAAAACTCTAAGACACAAGAAGTATTGGTAAATTTGAAAAATATTTTTTAACAGTAGAATACATTTTCCAGTAACCTTGTATTTTGAAAATGCTAAAAAGCTTGCGTAAAATCGAGGATGTGCTTAAAAATACTAAATCTTTATAGTATTTCTAGAAGTAAGTCAATGACCGGTCAAATCTTAGCGGGAGAACACGAAGAAGAAGGTGGTGTAATTCCTCGCTAGACAAACCGGTGTCACTCCCTGGCTTCCCCGTTCCTCAGGGATAGCACCTCCGACTGTCTCTGTAAATATTTACCCCTGCGAAGTATAGTCTTCTTGTTCTGGGGGTGGAATTCGCGCAATAATTCACCGGCAGTACGTGACTTCATTCTAGCCCCCCTTCATCCCTTCTCTCGCAACACTCCTCTCAACCACAAAATAAAACATTATGGGGGAATTGAGAATTTCTCTATTTTATGCAATTTACTCAATATGGGCGCTAGGCAATCTGGGGTACGGCAGAATGACATTTAGTGACTAATAATGAGTGCTTTAAGATCCGTCCTAATGTGAGGGCATACACAATAAAATTTGGATACTGTCAAAATAAATAAAGCTATCTATTCAACTAAAGGTTTAAACAACATTCAAAAATCATCATGATAAATGATAGTCATGATGATAAAATAATCCCACATTTCATTATTTATTTGAATCGTACAGCCAGAAAATAATCTCACTACGTCCACCGGGAATCGAACCCAGGTCTTCCACTTTTCGTTCGAGCGCGCGGAAAGTGGGAGACTCGGGGTCGATTCCCGGCTGAGTTAGTGGATTTTTGTCTGGCTCCCTGTACGATCCAAATAAATAAAGGTTTAGATATTTTGAGAAAAAAATATTTTACAAAATATGTAAATTAAAATGTATTTTATGGCATGTTTTTGCTAAATTGAACTCACATTGTTTGACAATTTTTGAGAAAATGTTGAGCTGAGCTCTGGCAATTTAAAAGCAGGCAAACAAATTATTTTACCAGTGATATAATTTATTCTTGCAATCCGCCCCTGTGATGTTTTATTTTCTTAAATAATAAAATATTGGAACTCACCTGAAACATTATATTTTGGTAATTGGATTTTTAGCAGATTTCCCTTTGAGGAAATCAACCGATTCACGTATACACCATGAAGCAAGTTTTGAAATATATCAATAAATCTTTACGATCTTACGTATGGTAAAAATATACTCCGCTAACACCTACACATAGAGATATTTGTATGAAAGCACTCTAGCTTCTAAAATTTTTAAAACATTGACAACAAATTCGGTATTAAACCGTTCAATGATTTCGTTTATAGTTTAAATCAGCGATAGAAAGAAGGGAGTTTAGAGGATATCAAAATTTATAAAAATAATTTTTCTTTATTATTTACTTTACTAAAAAANATATTTTTTATATATAGAATAAATATTTTGAATAATAAATATAAGTAAAAACTCAAATGAACACAACAATGCATACAGATATAATGACTTAAATGTTATAACATAGTTCCCTGAAAAAAGGAAAAATAATAATAAATTTTGACATGTTTCCAATATTTTTTATGACTAATTTCTTCGCTATATCAATTGTACTTTATTTATTATTAACTGTTTATACTATGTGCCACATTCATAAAAACTTTGTGAAAACTAATTTTTAGTGAAGCTGCTTTTGACAAAATTCTTAAACTAAAGCGCCTTTATGTTGCCAAACTGATAAGGGAAAAAGTAATCGATACGGTTAAGCAACATATTTGTGTCAGTATCGGTGTCATGACCCTGTTATCAGATGTATATCTTTCAGGGGCTCTAACTCAATCTATCGCATGTCCCTCTGAATTAAGACGTAAGAGGCGATTATACGCCAGTCAGTTTATAGTAGTTCAAACCAGAACTTTTATCTTCTATTTAACCTCTTTTTCAACAGCTTGGGGTCACAGGGGAAGGGGCTATCTACAGGTAGACACCCTATTCTAAACACCCATGACTCTGGTCTTGCTTTTATTTCTGGATAGAAGCTTGCCCAGAGCGGTTTTCCTCAAACACAGGATGCCAAGATTGAGAGACCCGAACGGATTCCTTCGGCTATCCTAGTTCCCCTAATACCAGGATCCCATGCCAGAATATAATATGGCTAGTTACTTTAAATATGTTGGTGTTACACGCACACACACACATATGAGTTTTTAACCATGGTGATTATTAGTAGAGAATTATTGTTGGGGTTCGGTAAAAAAAACACAATTTTTAAAAAATGTGTATTTTTATTATCTGCCAACGTTTCGGCTTACATTGTAAGCCTTCTTCAGAGCTATCATGAAGCTGAGAGGTCCCCTCTATGTCCCATGTGGCCACCTGGATCAAATGTTCTTGACTGCACATTTGAACATTTGATTCAGGGTCAAGCATCTGGATTTTTTTTTAAATTGCTTTTTTAAAGTTGTTTTTTATACTTTTTGGATTAACCTTGATTGAATCCCAACAAAAATGTTTTGCTATTATATACATATATATATATATATTTAAAATAATATGACCAAATTTGGTACTTAAGCATAATTTTTCAAACTCTTTAGTTCGTTAATATCTGAAATAGATCACGGCGGAGGAGGTATTTAGAGGAAGAAATTTAAAATCTTGTTTTAAATTTTTTTATCCTCAGCGGTTAGTAAAAAAAAATGTATTAAATTAAAAAGTTTTAAAATGTAATTTTATATATCATTTAGCATTTTTTTTTTTAATTCTTATTAATAATGTAACTACGACTGTAGGGAGGGTCTCGTTATTTTTTAAATATGGAAATCAAATTCCCGATATTTAGAGTATTCAGTGCAAACCTTGAAAATAATTTTTAGTTCAAGTAGATCGAAGGGAGAAAAAATTGAAGAGACCCGTGTTAATAATTGATTATTGGTTTTTAAGCTGCGAATAATTTTGTTGAACATGGAAGAACAAAATGTAATTATCTAACGCTTATTATTCTGTAACATTTTTACGAAAAACCCTTATTAAGGAAGGCATAAAGGAGTGGAACATTTTCTGACACTTTCTCGTTCCGACTAGTTCAGAGCAGAGATTAATGGTTGGCATCTAATTGTCATCTCCTTATGAGAGATTAAATGTTAATTAAATATCCTAGTCAAATTTCAATCAATTTTCAATGAAACTAGGAATATCTGCTTAGATTACGCAGATCCTGCATTGCAGACATTTATAAATATATCACTGATTGTATTATATTTTATCTAGAACTTTATTTCCAATTTTATATTGTATAAATTTTATTTTAAATAGACCAGATAAGCCTTATAAGTTTACTTTTATATTTCTTGAAGATATAATTCGCCTCAGAAGCGATAATTCGCTTTTCATGTCATTTTAAATTAATTGTTTGCTTTCCTGAAATTTCAGACGTTAACAAATTGAAAAAATAAGCACAAAATCTGTTTCTTCATTAAAAAAATTTTGGAATCTTAACAGAAAACAGAAAAAAACGTACATAAGACATGTATTAAAAAACACGTTTATTTTACCTTTTCCCTTGTAGGAGCTGTGAAGACTAGACGAAATAGGCACTGAACGGTGCCCACTTTGAGATATATCTGTTAATAAATAAAATTGCTGCAGATTGGTGTAGCTATTATTTTACGTCGGAAGAAAAACGTCTGACAATTGCGTCCTCCCAATTACACAGGATCCGAAGGCCAGAGCTTGCGCGGGAGCAGAAGTACTGCCTCGTAAAGAGATTTAATGTTCGCCGAATGAGGCTCGCGTTTCCCAACGTCCTGTCAGAAGTAAGTCGCATTTCACGGGACATTCCAGATCCTTTCTAAAGTCTTACCCTCGGAAGCGTTTCAGCGATTGGCGTACTTCTTGTGGGAAAGGTCTAAGGCAAGGAGTTTAATTGCGTTCCTGAGTATCTCCAGAATGCGTTGTGAAGTAACACCTCACACTGTAAGGCCCTTCCCAGGAGAAGGCTGAATTTAGTGAGAGATCAATAATTCAATTTCAATAAATTTGTTGTTGTAATCAGCTCTCATTCTCTATTCAGCCCTGAAGAAGCCATCACATGATGTGCGAAAGCTCGGCAAATATCAACAACTTGACACGGTCCAACCCGGAAGAAGAAACGGTAAATTTAATAAATTTGTCATTATCAACGTCACAAAAGTAATGTGTAGAGCAGAATAGGTTAAATATATATTTTTATGATATTTATGTTGAGTATTATATTTCAAAGAAACTCAAAATGAATAATAGAATGTAAACTTCAATTTTCAGGCTCGTAAAGTGTTAAATATTCAATAAAAAAGAATGAAGAGAAAAAGAGGGTTTAGGGAAATAACAAAATTTAATATTGCAATATCTTTATTGTAATTTTAATTTAAAAATTTATAAAACAACAATTTTCTAACTTACATTTTTACTTTTCTTTTTTAATATTACTTTAAATGATAACTCTTAATAAAGTTTAAAACAATCGAAAGGGTTTTTTACGGGCTGGTGCATTGCGTGAAAACATTCTGACCAAGAATGGAAGAACACGCGCTCGCCATTAAAGTGTGAAATATATTGATTACCAAAAAGTATTGGACTAGTATGAAATTTTATATTTTTTATTTTTGACATGAAGGGTTAGTGGTTGAAAAGCCATAAAACAGAGTAAAAGAAGAAAAAATAGGATATTTGATTGCTTGCCCTTACGGCTACAGTGTAAAGCTAGTCTTGGCCTATTTTATCCTGTGAGATCAGAGCAGTAATTTATTTTTATTCATGTCCATCTTCAAGGAAATCTGAAAAAAAAAAATTGTAAAGTTTACACAACTCCTACATGATGTAAATCAATTTTTAGTTGACATTAGTCCATTTTTAAAGGAAATCTACTGAAAGCAGCTAAGGAAATCAATCTCTTAAGCAGGATTGTCTGCCTAGGGACGCGGCGTGAAGACCATGGTATTCACTTGGGCAAATATTTTGACACAAGCACAATGGAGTACTTCCATTCATGATCCCCTCCCGCAGGCAGATTGGTGAAGAGTCTGGACGTATCGGGAAAACCTCCCCTACAATGGCGGCTCACATTCGCAAGTGGCGGTCCTTCAAATCGATGTTGGCGTCCTCATTCAACAAGAAGGATCCTTTCTCCTGCCCGCGCCTTGCAACCTGCGCAAGACTGACGGATGGCGGACTGCTCCTCTCATATCTTGGGAACAACTAAATTCCACGGAACAATCATCAGAAATAATTTTAAAAAAACTCCTTATGTTTTTTCTTTTTTTAACATGGATTTAGATGACAGTAAATATCAAATTATATATTATAAGCCGGGAAGGAAGAGTAGGAGAAGAACGCAGCTTTGCAGAACATATTAGGCAACAAACTTTTCCTTAACTTAGACATTACTATAAATTTTGTCTTTCCTCAAAACTCTTCTCTTCATTATTTAATTTCAACCATAAAGATTTAACTTAACATTTTCCAATAAAATATCTTTAATACCAAATTTGGTTTTTATATTCGAAAAAATTACTTATACACACATAATCGAAAATATATGTTCAAATATCTTCCTTTATATGCGATTCCATGAAAAATTGTATATATCAAATTACACTGTACTCTTATTTTGCTCTCTGTTATCAAGTCTTAAAAATTTTATCTCCCTCTAAACCCCATTTCTCTTTGTAACGAACAATTGAGGAGCTCATCCAACGTTTTACAAAATGAAGTATTAACACTGAATAAAATTATGGACTAATTTTATTTCATTTTTAAAATATTTATTTTTACATATCTGCTTATACAGAATTTTAAATGGACGATTAGGATTAGGATTAGGATCAGGTTATAGAGCGATAAACATCATGGTTATTACGCCCTGACTGTTGGGGTTTATCTAGGGTTAAATCTGTTATCTATTCTTTTAGATGTTTTCCGTTTTTTAGTGCTTGTTTGCTAATGTACCGTTATATAGTGCTTGGTGTGCAATAAGTTATATTCGTACACACACCTACCCACAGACATACACAAATATAGATACAAAACCATTTTAAAAGCAGAAATATAAATTATATAACTTAAAAAGTAAATCAACAATTAANATATATATATATATATATATATATATATATATATATATATATATATATATATATATATATATATATATATATATATATATATATATATATATATATATATATATATATATATATATATATATATATATATATATATATATATATATATATATATATATATATATATATATATATATATATATATATATATATATATATATATATATATATATATATATATATATATATATATATATATATATATATATATATATATATATATATATATATATATATATATATATATATATATATATATATATATATATATATATATATATATATATATATATATATATATATATATATATATATATATATATATATATATATATATATATATATATATATATATATATATATATATATATATATATATATATATATATATATATATATATATATATATATATATATATATATATATATATATATATAACTGTATATTATAGTCATTATAACATTATAATAGCAACAGACATTGCTATACATTATAATCCTCTTCCCCAAATAAAATAACCCACCCAAATATCCCACTTCTTATTGTCTTATAAGCCTACCTATCTTATCGAAAATAATTCTTCTAAAACGAATGTTCGTGATCCTACAGTCCAGTAAACTTATTCCCGACCATCAGTTTGGATTCTACCCCCCTCACTATACATCCCAGCAAGAGTTTCGCGATATGGATCGCATATCGTTATCCCTTGTGAAAATGGAGTATTGTATGGATGAGTATCTGGGTGTATTATCACTGGACTTTGATCGTGTGTGGTACAAGGACCATCTATGCAAGCTAAAGCGTATCATGCCCAATACTCTTTATCTATTATTATTATAACTATATTTTTTCGGCTCTGAAGATTACTTCAACAACTGCCATGTAGAAGCGGGAGTTCCTCAGGACAGTGTGCTCGGTCCCATTCTCGACATACTATATATTTCCGACTTTCCTACGATAGTAGATATACATTCTGCTATAGATCATCATTGCATCCAATCCTGTTAACACGGTGCCATTAATTTCCTTCAAATATTTAGATAGCATTTTATTCAATTGTTTTCCTTGTATACTTGGGTATTTTTCTCTATTTTTATTTCCACACATTTAATTACCCAACTATGGGAGACGTCCATAGAAGAATTGAAAGGGTTTGGGAGATCCCTGGTGGCCCTAACTTATATATATATACTTAAAGAAGTATGCTGGAATATTATAGAAATAGAAGTATCCCCTAACACGTGAATATAATTAAGGAAATTAAGAAATTCATAATTAAAGAGAATGTCATATTTTTAATGTAAATTAATTTAAATTTTGTAAAATAATGTACAAAATAATTAAAGCTAAGTGAGAAGGAGATTCATCAAACATCCATAAATACGGGACAGTGAATTTAATGGTTTTTTTTTAAAAAAGGTTCCCATAAATAGGAAACATTACTTTTCTCACAGTTAATAACTAAGAAAGGACTATTTTTTTCATACTCTTTTCTTAAATTTATTTCACATATTTGTAGAAACTCATAGTGTATTTCAAGTAGGAATAGATTATAAACTTTTATAATAGTAAATAAAATCAAATAATAAATATCTTACAATTTATAAATATACGTATATTGATATATTTCCAGAGAACCTTGCACTTCGTCAAAAAACATATTGGTTGGTATTAATGCTTTTTGTGGTGGAAATAATCTCGTTCTAGAAGTGCATCAACATGTAAGCAGACATATTCTGAAAGGAAAAATACGGTGCAGGCTGTTGCAAGACAAAACACGTTATTTCGTCTCTTATTTGGCTTTGCCTATTCGCAAAGGATCTCCCTATAAGGAATTAATTAATCGAATGTGAGTATTTACACTGAAAAATAGTTGATTATGATAGCTTATTTTTGTTTAAGAAACCAATTACACATTTTTAATAGAAAAAGCCAATAAATATTTTTAAATTAGACCCTTGAGGTATTAAAAGATACTTAGTACATTAATTGGAATCTTTAAGGAATCATATGCTATTTTAATACTTATGCACTCCCACATTAACACAAACACACCC
Source organism: Oncopeltus fasciatus (assembly GCA_000696205.2). Classification (NCBI taxonomy): domain Eukaryota; kingdom Metazoa; phylum Arthropoda; class Insecta; order Hemiptera; family Lygaeidae; genus Oncopeltus; species Oncopeltus fasciatus. Next base: position 1,005,326 of record KZ806959.1, on the reverse strand, counting down.
ATATGTTACTCATAGAATAAATTTGAACCGAAAATACAAATAATACAATATATTTGAATAAGGCAATTAATTTTTTATTTAAATACCTAATTTAAATACATGTATTACAATTATATTTTTATGTATTCAAAGTCAGATAAAAATACCAATTTCATATTGAATTATATTTTAATCTGTGACCAGAAAAAGCTGCAAATGAATGGACAGAAACGGATTTACTGCATGATATTCTTTACTCATACAACATCAGTACATTACTGAATTACTTGTGTCACTTCTGTATGCAAATTTGCATTTTTTTTTCCCTATTTATTTTTCTATTACTAATAAAAAAAAATTTT
>KZ806959.1:946069-995007 GCA_000696205.2 Oncopeltus fasciatus | reverse complement strand
ATAAATAAAATATTTATCTATGGCCGACAAAGCAACCGTTATAGCTAAACGACTCTTATACCTGACGCATCTGACCAACCCACAGAATACAAACGCAGTATACAGACAGTGACAGTGACCACATGTATTAGCCCAAGAAGATGGACAATGCCCAAAAGCGCTCGCCAACAGAAGATGGTTTGCAGAAACCAATGAAGACGGATAATAGAAGGTATGATAAATTATATATATATATATATATATATATATCTTATTTTGCAAGTGAACCCACACTCTTATTTGTTCTTTCTCTGTTTAACTCCTGAAATATAAAATACTACATCTTTATAAAGTTTGAGAAAAAAAAAAAAAAAAAATCATTCAGGCCATATGGGCTCAGGGAGAAAATACATGTTAAGGGTTAACTTATTCTATACTCCCCGGCGCATTAGGGAAGATGAGTGGCCAGCACACCATTCTGGCCGCCCGATGTTTTCCCATTGACTGAGGAATGGTACCGAATTAGAACTAAGAGCAAACCAAGAACCCTCCGAGTCATTACAAACAGAGACACAGAAAGAAATAAGCAACTGTTATGAAAATGGTACCTTTGACTGAGGATTCCTGTACCATAACCACCACTGCACCTTAATAAAATTAGAAATGACTTTTTTAAATAGAATACGAAAGGCTTTATTCATAATTATATAAAATCGGACTAATATGAGTGGGGGATTGCACTAGTAAAAGTAAAAATAATAGACTGTTTTTATCGCAATCTGTGACAACGGGTGACTGTGAAAAATATATTGTCTCGATCGAAACCCGGAGCACAGTACGCGGAGTTTCTCATATACGGCTGAACCGAATCCAATGAGTTCTATCAGACCACATGAGCTTGCTCCATCCGCTCTGAGAATTAAATTAGTGAGCGAAATGTTACACCTATTGGACCTGGGTTAAAAGTATCCATTTTTGTTGGGGAAGACGGAAGTATATGCTCACATAATAATATTATGGAATGTTGTACAATTTTTTTAATTAATATATTGTGAAAAATTATTATTAAAACAGATTTTTTAAACGTAAGAAAATAAAATATTGTAGAATAACTAGTTTGGATTTTTTATTTACTTAAGACTTAGAATATTTTGAGAAGGGTTTTATGCTTCAGGTTGAGTGTAAACCTTATAAGGTTACTAATATTTTTATTTAAAATATAATTATTCAATTTATCATTTTTTTTTTTCTAACAGGAGTCAGCTGAGTATGAGACTCAACCCCAACTCAAACAATTTCTTGTTTTACTTATCAACATGGTCATCGTCTCTTTGGTACACATGTGCAGCATTTATCCTTCTACTTGCAATAGCTTCATGTATAATCACAAGTATTAGGTATGTTACAATTAGCATTTCTAGTGTAAGAGGAAAAAAAGGGGGGGGGGGAATAACGCACTCATGGTTTCAAGCCAAAAATTCTCACTTAAGTAGGTTTAGAGGTGAGAATTTTTGGCTGGAAACCATGAGTTCCCCATTTTCCCTCTTTGTGTGTGCCAGAACTGCCTTGGTATTTTTTCGGATGTCCGCCATTTTTTTGCATTTTCGTAATCCAGAACCGTCTTCTTTTTGTTTTACCCTACTACGGATACTTGCAACTCCATCTTATATTGAATAGCAAGGTTCTCGAGACGATGCAACATCGAAACATGCATATTCTAAGTCAAAAAACATCTCCGCAGCATGAATATTTATATTATGTATATAAATAAATCGTAAAGTAATTTTATTAACTCTGTCACCATAACTTTAATTATATAATAACAATAAAAATAGAAAGAGTATTACTTTTTTTTCAATTCTTTGAATAAACATCCAACACAATTTAGTAAAAGCAACAAATAAAAACTCCGTTTTGTAACACCACTGACTAACATATCATCGATCAGCATTTAGTTATTTACATTCATTAATTTATTATAGTAAGAATAAAATGGTAAATTTGTTCCAACACAGAATCATAAAACAGTATGAGTAAGAGGCAAGTTTAGGAAAGTTCCTGACTTGTTAACTGGACATATTTCATCTATAACGTACAAAGATGGAAGGCAGAAACTCTTAAACACTACATACCTACTAACACTACTACGAGTGCAGCCTAACATAGCTCGACTACTTATTGGAACTCTCAACAGAAAATTTTATTCCAGACATAAGTACGTCTTACAGAAATAAAATAACTACATTAGTTCAAGTGAATGCTCTTGACAGGCTTTTTAAGGCCATTTGACTTTTATTATTTTATTTTTAAATATTTATGAATAGTTTCAGGCTAAAATCAGGGGCCTATAAGAAGCATTACCAGTCTATAAATTATGAGGGATACTTTGGAGATAAGTCATATTTATCCTTATTATTAAGCGTATGGGGATGTGTAACAAATAATGGTAAGTTTTATATTATTTCACTGATATAAGTTCCTCAATTAAGTCGAAAATGTATCTCATTATTGAATTTCAAAATTGTCATTAATAGCTATGTTTAAATGCATTGCTTAATTACGAAAGATAAGAGAAAAAGTATAGTTTCTAGAAAGTACAGCCTCATTCATTTATTTGTTAAGTAGTAAAGTTTCAGAAAATATAGAATGTATGAAAAATAAAAGTAATATGTTGATGTACAAAGAGAACTAGTAGTTCTTTAAATTCAAGGAATTTTATATTGAAGTATATATAAGCAGTATAAGCAGGATATGGGAGCGGATCTACGAGTATATAATCAAGTTAAAGCCACATTAAAAATTGAGGGAGATTCTAAACTATTTTTTAAAAGAATTCAAAATTTCTAAAAAAATCATCCCTTATACGTAAAGTAGAATATTTTAAATATGTAATAAATTGTTGACCGTCAAGTTTTATGAAGAAAGGATTGTCTGGAATTCGGTCATAGTAGTTCAACTACCATTACCGAATTCCCGACACTCCTCTCTTCATAAAAGATTCTCATATCATCAAATTCTGCGACAGATATTCAGAAACATATATTTATAAATTACTATGTTTTATTTTTTAAATTGGGTTTTTCTGTAAGAGTACAAATTTGTTTATGTTCAGTTAATGAAATTGTTTTACTGTTTGACGTTAGTTTTCTTGAAATTAGGTGGATGGGAATTGAGTTTTGTTTATTTATTTTTTTAATTATTTATCTATNATTTTGTTTATTTATTTTTTTAATTATTTATCTATTTATATTATAGTATATTATTGGTATTTAAACATCTTTAAGAGTATTTTATATAACTTTATGTTATAATGGTAATAAAAAGCAAATTTTAATTAGCTTTAAAATAATTAATTAATAATAATGTGAGTGTGTGCGTGCGGGGGGGAGGGGGGGCACTCCATTATAGAGCAAAAAATAAGTAATTATTGCACTCCAAAAGGGATTTGGAGAGTTCCTTAGAAATATTCATTAGTCTGAAAAAAAAAAAAAAAAAAGTTGTTGCCGTCACAAAATATAAAAACATCGTTCACAACAAACTTTATTTTGGCCGAATCATATACGTTACTATTTTAATTTATTAAGCAAAACACAATACATTTTTATTCTATATCCCTCCCAGGATCCCTCCACTTTCTTGTGTATATTTTTTTTAGACTTCAAAAATTCTATACTGAAAAATGTATACGGTCATGAGGAGTTTTCATATCACCACTGCCAAAAGTATCTCAATTAAAATAATTTTTTCTTTTGTTTAAAGGATTTCATGTAAAGCCTTTTACTAATTCCATGAGAATAATAACAACTGTAATAATTATTTATGGATATTTGATGATCAATTCATACTCAGCAACATTAATATCATATCTAGCCATAAACCAACCCCCAGCAGAAATGGAATTAAGAGATTTACTTGTGACAAAACAATACTCCTTATGTGTCTCCAAAAATGGTATTGAATATACGCATTTCAAGGTTCGTACAGTGTTTATAAAAAATGTATTAAATATTTATATTATAAGATCAATAAAAATAATAAGCAGAAAAAAAAATAACAGCTTCTTCTTAAAGAATTTTTTTCACTTGCTACAATGTTTCGAACTTTTGATTTTATATAATATAGTATGAATTTTTTTATGTAAATACATAGTTATTCAAACAAATGTATGAAATCCTACATTCATTAATAGAAGATAAATATTTATGATAACATTTGAGTTTTAGATTAAATCTCCGATCTTTGATTAAATTCTATTCCTCACTTATCAATGTTACTATAATTTATGCCACGTTATGACTTTATTCATGAACTTGTTTCACCTAAAAACCCTAAATAATATCAGCCCTTAAATTGAAATTGCTCTTCATCATGTAATTAGTCCTTGAATTATATTAATCTTCTTCATGTGTAAGAATTTTATTAACATTGTATATAAATTGGAATTCTTAAAATACAACAAATTTTACATTTCAAACGAATGTATGGAAGTGAGAGGAGGGTTATAGTAAATTTGCGAAAATAATGATCACAAAAACATTTACTTATATTAAAAACTTTCAAAAAAGCTTTAAAATTATTACAAAATGAAATCCTATCAGTCATCATTTACACATATATTTTTAGACATAATGTATTAATTTGACAAGGTTATATTCGCTTAATTATTAACTAACTGTGTTGGTTATCATATAAACTTAAGTAATAATAGATTTATTTATATTTTTATCTGTTACTTCTGAATTAATTAATTAATTGCTTATTTCTTTATTTTTGTTTCCTGTCTTACAATCACACAAGAACACATACATACATATTATCTCTTATTAATTTTCCTTACTGACTATGTTAGATACTTAATGTAAAAAATAATATATTAAAGATGGCAACCTTTGCAAAGAAAAAAATAAGCTTTTGTATATTTATCCATTTTTAAAAGTTTTTGTAAATAATGTATAGGGAATAACAAGTGCAAAATTAGTGTTTACAATTTTTATAATAAAATGAAAATCTCTAATGAACAAATTAAAAATTTTTTTTTTTGTCTTCTCTCTGAATTAATTTATTAAATTTTTCTTTGCATTTATTTAGAATCCGAAATCAAACGAAATAATGGATAGCTGGAAGGAAATAATTAACAGGTCAAATGCAAATTTTTATTTCTTTAAACAAACGTTAATATTTAAATTTATTTTATCTTATTGGAACTCTCAACAGAAAATTTTATTCCAGACATAAGTACGTCTTACAGAAATAAAATAACTACATTAGTTCAAGTGAATGCTCTTGACAGGCTTTTTAAGGCCATTTGACTTTTATTATTTTATTTTTAAATATTTATGAATAGTTTCAGGCTAAAATCAGGGGCCTATAAGAAGCATTACCAGTCTATAAATTATGAGGGATACTTTGGAGATAAGTCATATTTATCCTTATTATTAAGCGTATGGGGATGTGTAACAAATAATGGTAAGTTTTATATTATTTCACTGATATAAGTTCCTCAATTAAGTCGAAAATGTATCTCATTATTGAATTTCAAAATTGTCATTAATAGCTATGTTTAAATGCATTGCTTAATTACGAAAGATAAGAGAAAAAGTATAGTTTCTAGAAAGTACAGCCTCATTCATTTATTTGTTAAGTAGTAAAGTTTCAGAAAATATAGAATGTATGAAAAATAAAAGTAATATGTTGATGTACAAAGAGAACTAGTAGTTCTTTAAATTCAAGGAATTTTATATTGAAGTATATATAAGCAGTATAAGCAGGATATGGGAGCGGATCTACGAGTATATAATCAAGTTAAAGCCACATTAAAAATTGAGGGAGATTCTAAACTATTTTTTAAAAGAATTCAAAATTTCTAAAAAAATCATCCCTTATACGTAAAGTAGAATATTTTAAATATGTAATAAATTGTTGACCGTCAAGTTTTATGAAGAAAGGATTGTCTGGAATTCGGTCATAGTAGTTCAACTACCATTACCGAATTCCCGACACTCCTCTCTTCATAAAAGATTCTCATATCATCAAATTCTGCGACAGATATTCAGAAACATATATTTATAAATTACTATGTTTTATTTTTTAAATTGGGTTTTTCTGTAAGAGTACAAATTTGTTTATGTTCAGTTAATGAAATTGTTTTACTGTTTGACGTTAGTTTTCTTGAAATTAGGTGGATGGGAATTGAGTTTTGTTTATTTATTTNAGATAATTAAAAAGAGAAAAAGAAAAAAAAAAGAATTCTAAGCCTGACTCATTTTCTTTTGTCTTTTTACAGCATCTTGAAATTTTATTCTAAAGGACTTATTCAGAAATATCAGAGTAAATGGATCCCAGGAAGTGAAACAAATGTTGAAAAGCGTATTTAAATGTTCAAGAAAATTATCTATTGTGGACTAATTTGTAGCAAACTTATATTCATTTTTTTTTAATTACACGTGACTTAAATAAAACATCAAATTTTAAGGGGGTCATCATTTATATAAATTATAAATTAATAAATTATGAGTCAAATAAAGTGAAGACTTCCCATCCAAATTTCAAAACGGCTTCCAACAACCTGAAAGCACATTTTGCAAGTATCCAGCAGACTTCATGGGGCTAAGCGATCCAACATTTAAATAATTCAATTCTTTCAATCCATAACCTTCTTTCTTCCTTATGCACCTTCATCTCAATAATCCTATTTATACATTCTTTGGATTCCAGACTTGTACACTCCTTGTGAATCATGCTCCACTTAGTCGTACTCCTGGCTGCTGTAACAGTAATACACTCGTTATCAAATAAGGGGACCTACTTAGACACTTACTCTAGTTACTTTTGTTACTTGCTACCTTACTTTTCAACCATCTTCTTAACAGTACAGCCTTCTGTAGCTTCCTTAAGCTAAGCAAAAATAAGTTTATACTAGTTTATGAGTATGTAGCACTTCTGACATGGTTGTCTAAGGTTTTCATAATATGTACAGCAGTTTAAAACATTGATCAACAATTAAACTAATTGACTCGTAGGATCATCCTGAGATGAGTCCAGGCACCAAAAAAGTGATTCTTCATAAATAGCTGACAAAGAAAGATCTCTACTTACTTTGGCTATCAATGTGATCAAGTCAAAACTAAATGAAATGGTGATATAAATATAAAAAGTTAGTTCATTTCCTCTAATTCATTAATTCCCTTTTATTTTATAGTAGTAATTACAACTTGAACGAGCAGTACCACACTTATCAGCTCAAAGAAGAGTGGGCTGTAAGAATCGTGATTCGACATCTACATCACACCTCTTCGCCAGAATTTATCAAGAAAACTTGACTGATCTCGAATTTTGTGTCAGGAATGCCATAAACGGGGTCATAATCTGACTGTTTTTCATGCACCTAGAGCCAATACCCAATGTTCAAGACATCTATAGCTTGACCTTGCTCTTCTACTGTAGAATGAGAGTTGAGAAACCTCATCCTTGTAAAGATATAGTACAGTGCCACAAGTGCCAGGAGTATGGGCATGCGAAAGCATACTGTGAACACATTCCACGGTGTTTAAATGTGGAAGCGCTTATATCAGTGCTGGTTACTCAAAATCTCAAAACACCCCAGCTATCTGCTCACTGTGTAAACACAATCATACCGCCAACTACAAGGGCTGTCAGGTTTACAAGAATCTGAAACAGTGGACCCTACCTACTTGTCAAGTACAGACTACAACTCAAGTCAGGTAACAAATTGTGTAGGCAGAAGGGAAGATTACTAAAATCTAGGTCTTCTGTTTAAACAAATCCATGCTTCCTAATAACACTTACCTTATCCTTAAGTCTTACTCAACCGTTTCTTTAGGGTTCGGCAAGGATTAGATTACTCCGATTTCTACCAAGTGGAAGTCCCTCAAGGTAGTGTGCTTGGACCTATCCTATTCATCCTGCACACTGCTGACATCCCTACCCATCCAAGTACCCTCTTAGCTCTATTTGCGGACGACAAAGGTATCCTATCCTCCCATCCCGATCCTAAAACAGCTTCCAAAAAACCTACAAGATCACCTCAAAAAATCAAACAATGGTGTGGCAAATGGAGAATAAAAATCAATGAAGCAAAATGTGTTCAAGTTTATTTTTAACTGCGGAAAAAAGACTTCCCTGAAATTGTGAAATTTAACAAAATTCCTTTACCACATTAAAATTCCGTTCGTTACCTTGGGTTCCATCTTGACTCGCGCCTCTTATGGAGTGAACATACTAAAATTATAAGACAAGAACTCAAACGGAGATAAAGACTTCTATACAGGCTCATGAATAAGATCTCCAATCTTACGATAGAAAACAAACTGATGCTCTACAAGACATTACTTTGACCAATCTGGACATATGATGTAGAAATTTGAGGTGCTGCCAAACTTTCCAACATCTAATGAAATAAATCCTTTTAATCCAAAACCCTCAGGATAATGCTATCGCTCCTTATTACGTATACAATTGCTCCCTCACTATGATTTAATATCCCATTCGTTCAAGACCACATTTCTTCCGGCTTCACCCTTTTCCACAGTAAACTGCCATACCATCCTTTTCCACTAGCAAACCCTTTCCAAATCTAACCCCTACAACCCTCCCCTCCCCATTGACTAAAATGAAGATGGCTCCTGGGGGCATAGTCTATAAATAATTTGAGAGCGATGTCATTGGTCACCTTCTCTCCTCATGTGATTGTCATGAATGCCATTTTTACTTTCCATTGTAATCAAATTACAAAATGTATTTATTTAACAAAATTTAATAAATAAATAAAAAATTGCAACTTTTGACATATAAGTAAAAATACTAACACTTAAAATTAAGAAAATGTAAGATAATTAAAAAGAGAAAAAGAAAAAAAAAAGAATTCTAAGCCTGACTCATTTTCTTTTGTCTTTTTACAGCATCTTGAAATTTTATTCTAAAGGACTTATTCAGAAATATCAGAGTAAATGGATCCCAGGAAGTGAAACAAATGTTGAAAAGCGTATAGATAAACTAGCAAAAATAGAGTTTTCTCAAATAAAATATGTTTTGTTAATGTACTTGTTTGGAATTATTATATCAGTAATCATATTATTTTTAGAAATTATAATGTTCTCAAAAAATAATACCATTTCTCGGAATTCTACTTTGATCTTTAACAATTAGATAAATTATTGTATTCGTTTATAGATGGGTACATTATGTATACATAGATATGTATCAGAAGATATAATTTATTGTATTAAGAAGCATTTGAAAGTGAGTTAAAATCACTCTATGAAGATTTGACAGTAGAGAAAAGTTTTTTATAGGCCTATTCTTAGATCAATGTAATTAAAATATTGCAACAATGCCTAATTATGTTAATAAATTAATATAAATTTCCCATCCCAACTATCCTTTGTAATTGTAGCCATATATTGTCCTCCAAACAAACCCTTTACCTTCATGCCCTTCCTTTTCTCCTAAGGAGCAAGATTCAATGCAAGAGAAGATAGATAGAGTGATGAACACCAAATGTTTCACTCTCAAAGAGGAAACTGCTTGGAAGAATCCTGTAACTTCGAAGTCATCTTTCCTCTCCTGAAGCTTGCCCCAGAGGACTTTGCCAAGGTGGGGAGAAACAGGTCAAGACTCGACGACTCTCGACCTCCTGTTATCTTTGCCAAGATTGTTCGCCAGTCAGTGAGAGACGAATTTGTGAGGCTGAGAAAGGTCAAGCGGGATTTCTCTACCAGGCACATAGACTGGGAAGAAAATGACAGCCACGCTATTTACGTAAGCGAGGAAATGAGTAGCATGGAAGCGTCTCTACTACCTTGCCAGGCAAAAGAGAGCGGCAGGAAAATTTAAGTATGTCTGGTTTGGAGGAGGAAGAGTTTGCTGTCCACGAGATGACGGCTGTCCAGTCGTTATAGTCAGCCTCCCTGAGGTTCTGGACATCTTCGGATGACGCCTTCGCTCTCCCACAGGCTGGCTCGGACATACCTTTCCAACATTGTGCTCTCTTTGCTGTATGAATCATTTTCTTTAAATTTATATTTTTATTATTTGTGTTGTATTATGTAAGTTTTCCTTTAAGTCACTTTCAAATTTCAGAGGCTTTCATTTTTTAGTATATTTTCTCTCTTTTTTCAACAATTCCATATTACTCTATGTGTATGCTCAAAACTATTATAGCGCTTTTACTTTTACCCTATCATATTCCCATTGCTCATTTTTCTTTAGCCTCTTCCTTACCTTTGCCACATCAGTTACCCATACCTAATGGCCCATCCTTCAGTGACGAAATCTTTTATTTTTCTTATATTACCCCCTCCGACATATTGTAAACCATTATGAAAATCCAAACGAAGGCTGTAGGACACGATGGTCTCCTAATTCATTTTATAAAATTATGCCTACCAGTCATCTTCCAGTACTCGTCCACATCTATAATTTTTCATTACAAAATTCAGTCTTCCCTAAAGCATGAAAAACAGCCATTGTTAAGCCTCTATGTAAAATCCCTACTCCTTCTTCGCTCAATGATTTCCGCTCAATATCCATACTCTCTAATCTCTCCAAACCACTTGAGAAACTAACTTAAATCCAAATGTCGCTGTTCCTAGAAAACAACCAGCTCATCGATCCTTTACAGTCTGGCTTCCGACCTGGATTTTCCACTCAGTCCGCTCTAGTGAAGATCACTACTGACATTCAGCGTGCGATGGAATAGCAAAAAGTCACAATCCTCCATCTTATTGGTCTTCTCAAAAACTTTTGATACACTCAATACTCCATACTCCTATCCATACTTGAATAGCTATATAAACAAAAAGCTCATTATCAAGAAGTCTTTTTAGAGTGTTAATTAAAAACAAAGGTATCTTTTAACTTGCTTGGTTAACTGAAATATATGTGCTTAATAAGCTACAAATTATATCATTTGTTCATTTTCTTAAGTTTTATTCCCTCAAGNAATCATCATTATTGAATGTATTTCAGAATAAATTTGTTGCTATAAGAAATCTATGCCCTACGTTTCATTCACTTGAATTATTGCATAGAGAAAAATTGTTATTGTCAAGGAGGTATGCATTTTTAAATTTGAGATGAAGAAAAAGAGTTATGTGATAATTTACTTGTGTATTTATTATATAAAGAATAATTCACTTGCAACTGGTAGCATAAAAAAAAAAAATATATATATATATATATAATGTAATTTGGTAACATAGTAACCATATAAAATATACATGTATAACATATATATGGTTATATTAATCTAAAGCTTAGATTATTATATTTGGATACAATAATTTAATATTAAAATATAACATTCTAAGCTTAATTCTAAATGAAGAGGACAAGAAAAAAAATTACATAACTACAAATTAACAGACTTTATTAAATTCAGATAAGAATAAAGAAAGTTTTTAAATCAATTGAATATATACAAATACCCCAAATATAGTCTATTAAAAATGTAAACGTAGAAGTTAAATGAATATACAATAAAATAAAAGAAAAAGATCACCAAATAAAAAAAAAAGAAGAAAGAAAGAAAGTTAGTCACTTCCTTCTTTATTCCTTTCAGACTTTTTGGACTTCTTCTTTTTATGGCTCCTATGACTTGGGCTTCTGCTTCTACTCTTGTGTTTCCTTCGGCGTTCAGAGCGTTCTCCACTTCTGCTCCTAGACCTGTGTCTATGTCTGCAAATATAAAGCACATAAAATAATTTATATTATAAATTAAATAATGGCAAAAAATCATTTATACTATTTTTTTTAATGTATTGAAACAAAGTAATTCAAGATATAGCTTGAATAGCTAATATATATATATTAGCTTAATCAAGCAATAAAAACAGTCAACTTCACCCTAAATTATTATTTATCTTAAAGAAAAAAAGTAAGACCTTTTAAGACATAGTTATTCTAGTTTAAAAGCCCAGAATTCTTTCAGTTTAGAGGAAAACAATCAATTTTCACCTGGAAGATTCCTGAACCCTAAGGAGGAAACTATATGTTTTAAAACCAATCAGTTTTTTTTTTTTTTTTTTTTTTTTTTTTTTTAAAGGGAAAACAAAGAACTTGGAAGGAAGCTGGCTAATCCAATAATTGCAAATACTTTATTTAAACCAAGCAGACAAATTATCACAATAGTTTATTTTTTTACATATTTAGAAAGCTATTTTAATATTATTTTTATCTGGTAACAGGAATCACTAGAAAAATAAGTAAAATTAAGTTATATGAATTTCTCTTGGAGGTACAAATGGTGAAAACGATAAACATTAAAACAAAAAAAAATTATCTTTAACAGACCTATTGCATAATAAGGGGCATATTCACATAACTTCCTTATCATGAAAAAAATATATACAAATACATTTATCAATGAAATTGGCTCCTTAACATTCCTTTTGTCATAAGAGGATCATCATTTAAATTCTATATAGTATAGGACCATTTCATGCGAACAAAAGATTCAAAATACCTAACCTGCAAAAAAATTTTCAATTATATTTACTATTGTAAAATAAGAGGGTAAACCAACTAAATTCTGAATAGGACCATAACAATAAAATATATTTTGGAAACAAAAATTATAATATTGCTACGGTTCATTAGCTTTGAATCAAAACAACAGTCATATTATGAATAAATTTCCTTAGACACAGGCCTCTCACCCCTGCACTAACTACCTCTTTATGGGATACACACTGGAGATAGATAACAAAATAAGAAATAAATAAAATAAGGTTCGATGCAACAGCACCTACACCAATAGTGTAATATTTTAGCTGTATTTAAAAATTAAACCCTCAATTGAAACATCCTATTAATGAAGCATACTCGTATAAAATTGAACACTTTGTCAGAAAGTACAGAACCTAAATCCTAAATTTTATCAAAATTGGTTCTGCAGTTTCTGAAAAATTTTGTAAACTGAACATAGGAACAGACTAATTTTCTTATTTGAGCTTCAGATTCTTAATGTCTTGCAATTTGAAACATCAGATTTTTAGAAGTGATTTTGATTTTTCAGATCGATTGCAAGTTTTTTTTTTTTGAGGAAAATAAAATCTTTAGAATTAAGTCTTTATTAAGCTTTTCACTCTACTATGTTTGACACAAATGCCTTGGGACAAAGATATTTCTTTCAAAAAATCTTTTAAAAAATTTCTTTTAAAGTTGTTGTTAACTTAGCTGTTGGGACAGGAACTGTTGGGTTTAATTACTTTCCATACTAGTTAACATACAAGCTACAGAAATTACAGTTGAGGATTTTTGAGGAAGCACGCAATGAGAAGACCAGGCACGTATGGAAAAGGCCACTTGAAGGCAGCCCACCTGCTCCTAGATGACACCACTACCACTTAAACCAGGAAATACTATTTTCCAGAAGATCCAAAATCGCCTAGATTTTAAAGTTTTTTACAGCTCGTCAGCAGCCATCAAGTCATACAGATAGCGCGTCAGAGAGCATCGGGCTGGTTGTGGCCCTTGCCCACTGCATTAAAACAAAAAAAACCGCACTGTCTAATAGCACAATGTTGAGTGACAGTAACTAGGGAGTTCAGATATTTAGTAGACAATTTAGACAGTTGTTCTGAAACCTCTTAGTAAATAAGCAATTTACATTTATTTGTATTTAACTGAAAGTAATTCATTTTTGTTTGATATGCTTAGTTAGTAAGGGTAGTAGATTTAGTTGTTTTATATATATATATTCGATTCACCTGAGGGACAGGTTGCAAGGTGGATCGAGCGTTACAAGAGTATGATTTTAAACATCATCCATCTATCCAAGACAATTAACAGAAATTACAATGGGCTGTTTAAAAGACCACACAAGGAAGACTGCAAAACCTGCATCCACCAAGAAGCCATAATATGAAGGACAACAGTCATTGCTGGGGATTGGCAGCCAGTATAAATACAAATAAAATAATTTTTATAATATAAACACTCACCTTTCCTTGTGGCGCTGTTCCCTATCTCTTTCTCTCTCCTTTGTACTTTTTTCTGAAGGTTCTTGTTTAATAGAAACTGCTCCAGGAACTTCAATGTCTTTGTTTACTGGATTGCTCTGTATAAAATAATTTAAAATAAATAGATCAAAAGGGTATAAATAAATAAACAAAAAATTTAAAAAAGTTAAAATCAAAAGTTTCATTCACCAAAAATGTACTGTTTGAAAATGTTTGTTACAATATTTCTTCCTCCTGTTTATATATATGTATACATATATATAACAAACGAACGAATGCATGCACGCACCCATGCACACACACACACATATGAGGGTGGGTCAATAAGTGCGTGACTTTTTAAATGAAACAAAGGTTTTTTGATAAAAAGTAATTTTATTTTTCAACATAGTCTCCTTTGAGCTCTATACACTTCGTCCAACGTTTCACCAATTTTTTTATCCCTTCCAAAAAATAAGATTTCTCGAGCTATCCGCAAGATGGGTGCCGCATTTGCTAACAATCGACCATAAATGCAATTGTATGACAACTTCGATCGAATGTTTGGCGTTGTTCAACCGCAACAAGGACGAGTTTTTGTGCCGATTTGTAACAGTGGACGAAACATGGATACACCACATCACGCCAGAGACCAAGCAGCAGTCAAAATAGTGGGTTTTGCCGGGTGAATTAGCGCCGAAGAAGGCCAAAGTGGGTTTGTCAGCCAATAAAGTCATGGCTACTGTTTTCTGGGATGCACGAGGTGTAATCCACATAGATTACCTTCAGAAGGGAAGAACAATCAATGGCGAATATTATACCAACTTATTGGACCGATTTAATGAGGATTTAAAGAAAAAACGACCGCATTTGGCCAAGAAAAAAGTTCTTTTCCATAAAGACAATGCAAGAGTCCATATATGTGTTGTTTCCATGGCAAAATTTCAAGAATTACGCTATGAATTGCTCCCTCATCCCCCGTATTCTCCAGATTTAGCCCCGAGTGACTATTTCTTGTTTCTGAACCTTAAGAAATGGCTTGGCGGAAAGAGATTTTATTCCAAGGATCAAATCATCTCACAAACAAATACATATTTTGAGGAGCTCGAGAAATCTTATTTTTTGGAAGGGATAAAAAAATTGGAGAAACGTTGGACGAAGTGTATAGAGCTCAAAGAAGACTATGTTGAAAAATAAAATTACTTTTTATCAAAAAACCTTTGTTTCATTTAAAAAGTCACGCACTTATTGACCCGCCCTCATACATAAAAATAAATGTATATGCATGTGGGTACACACACATACAATTAGCATAAACAGAACTTACACAATTTTGATTTTATTTTGTGAATATAAACATAATTTTATCAAATGGTAAATATTTTATCAATAAAGATCTGAATTTATCAAAATTATTTTTAAAACAAATAAATATAGCTTTATCTTATTCAAAACCATTTGTGCCACACAAATCTCTTCAGTAACAAAGAATTTGCCAAATGGTCCTGCCAGTCTTATTCATCAATCTAAGTAAGAGACAATTAACAATATGAGACAAAGACTTCTTAACTATTTAAAACATGAAATTTTCATGAAATCTTTACCCTTACATGACCTGTATAGACAAAAGCTTAAATAACAATTAAACAAAAATAGTGCAAATACAAACAAAAACCAAAAAGTGCCAAAATTTATTTTAGCATGGCATAATTAATTATTTTAGATAAACACACCGGAATTAATCTATAATTTGATAGACAACTACACATATTTTGATTAACTTTTCAAACATTGTAATCAACAGGTTGAGGATGCTATAAGGTTGTTGCAAAATAAATAGCCATTGTAGAGTAAAGGTGACTCCTAATTAAGGGTTAGAAATTATCTCATCCTACAAGTAACAATCCACCATACAATAATACTATAGGATGGAATAGATATGATGTCTTTCACAAATCATGGAGGCTAATGGTTTTATATAAAATGCACTCCAAAGAGAGGTAAAACAGCTTTTATTCCCACTTGACGATGCAGGTAAATACCTACACTACACCTATTAATTAGCTTTGAAGATTAATCAACTCAGCTTGATCATTTCATGCTTAAATGATAACCCAATCCTAAACACAAACATTGGATTTACATAAATGTTGGCTGACATTTATTAACAACAACCTGTAAAATAAGTAGCAACTTCAATGATAAATCGAATTATGAAAATTAAAATATTCATAAATTTTAAAAAGAAACGGTATCATAAAAAAAATTTTTTATCCTTCTTTGGCAAAATTTGACTTTCAAATTCATTATTTAAACTAAATATAATCAATAATGCCAAAACTAAAATACGAAAACTACACGAATGGCCTTCCAACACCAATGTTATATGTTTCAAAGCATAAAAGATGCGTTATAAGCATTTGAAGCTCATAAAATAGTTCTTAAGCAAGAACCGTTTCACAAGAAGTTAAAGAATATGAACCTCGTTTACAACTCTTTCTACTCTAAAGAGTAAAAATATTCATCATTCATTAACAATCAAAAATTAAATAGTTTATTAGAAATTGATCATTAAGGTAAACCATATGTAAGTCTAAAGTATTTTTCTAAGATTTTTCAAGAATTTAGAAAATGAGTAATTTTGAAGAAAAAAAAAGTAGTGCCTGTAGTAAAAAAGAGTAGACTAGAAATTATAGTACATGTCAATTCAGAACAAATGCTTATCATTCAATGAAACTATCTCAGCAGCCACTCGATACTTTTATCAAATAAAAAAAAATGTGAGTGAAAATAATGGAAAAGGTTCTCGACTCTCCACATGATGAACCATCAAGGGGCAGGTGATTCAATGACCATGGTTGGCACATCACTTATGATTGTTTTCTCCAAGCTTCAAAGAAATTTGAATGATCAGCCATTTTAAGGAAGGGTTATCAAAGTAAATTAATCCAAGATTTCCTGCATTCAAGAATTTAAAACCATATTTCTACTGATTAATTAGTCTCGATCTACTTGGATTTTGATTAATTCCCATGCAATAACAGTATCATGGGAGAGGGGCTACATACAGATTATGAATTTATTCTAAACATATGGCTCTGAACAGTCTTTATTCCTCAATAAAGAATTGCTGGGTGGGAGGGGGGAGATAAGTCCTTCATTGGTGTTGCTTTAGCTTATCTAAATTTAGTCTTTTACTAAAGCTGTTGCTTTAGCTGTTAAATATAGTCTTGAAGAAAGTTATTATGGACACAGGCATGCAAATGACAGGAACTGTCGTTAGGCTGTTCCAACCTCTTAAGTATGCAGGCAACCTGGGTATCATAGCTAAATCTTTTATGAGTGTTGCTACTTATGAATCCGGAATAATAAAGAAAAAGCAAATATTTATCATTGAAAATGGTGTTATTATTTTTCAAAATATTCTCCGTGATGATCGATACATGCGCCTGAACTAATTTTCATAGCATTTTTTTCATTAATTTTGAATGTGTCAAACACTTCTTTTGGCATCAAAAGTTGTTCACTACATAGTTTATACTTTACATACGGGAACAAAAAGAAATCATTGGGTGCCAAATCAGGACTGTACAGCACATGACACTTCAATTGGATGTTCTTACCAGTGAAATATTGAGATGTTTGGACCATGTGTGAGAGCTCGCATAATCATGGTGAACAATGATCCTGGGTCTTGGGAGTTTTTCTCCAAAGATTTCTGGCAAACAAATGGTTGTGTACCATTCATAATTGACCTTTTACAATCCTCTAGTGGCATTATAGCCACAGTCCGTTTATACAACAAAAAAAACAGGCAACCATTTGCTTTGAAGTACTTCTGGTGCAAACAACTTTTGTTGGGTTTGGCTCATCTTGGAAAATGAGTCACAGTCAAGTGCTCTTAACTCTCGGGTTCAAACGTACAGATCCAAGATTCATTATCTATACAGATGTTACAGAGGGCTTTTGACACAGCACAATTGTACTTTTTGCTTGCACCAATAGACAAGAGCCTTTTTTGAGAGATTGTTAAATTATGCGGAATCCAACACAAAAAAATCTTTTTTACGGCTAAAGGCTAAATGTTCATGTAAAATCTTCTATAAGCTAGTTATACAAATGCACAGAGATGCCTCAATTTCACGACCAGTGTTACCACAACAGTGGCAAACCAGTGTTGCCAGTTCTGGATATATAAATAGCAACCCTCGTAATGCTATAGAGAGTGACTCATTAGCAGAGAGCTGTGCTTTCCAAGGGTCTCATAATAAACAAAGAAAAGACAATGGAGTTATTAGAGTACATTGCACAATTGTAAATGTGAATTTAGCTACTTTGGACCACAAGTTGGAGGAAATCAGGAAGAAACACTTTGGTAATGATATAGTACAGACTAAATTACACCAATTATATATGGAGTTACAGATTATTTAATTTAAAATAATGGGATTTTGTGGTCATTATAACCGATTTGCTAACAGAGGCTTCAAATTCAATTATATAAATATTTTATATGGAATCAAATTAATGCAAGGCTCAATTTAATAAAGTCTTTTCTTTATACAGAATACATAAGCATTAAAAAGATAAAAATGTGTCTCTGGACTTGAGAAAAACATGATTATACATATATCTATATCGTTAAGGAATGGGAGTCAAGAAAAACAACAGTGGTTCAAATTGAGGGCGTTCAAAGAAAGCATCAACCAGACAGTTTGCCAAGTGCGTGAATATGCCTCATGCAAAGGACACTCTACACCCTCCCCTTTTAATAACTTGTTTTTCCACAAAAGCCTGAAACTTTCCTTTCCCCTTTATATTAGAGGTCTAAGGATCAAGAGAACTAGTTTGAGAGCCCCTTATGACAACTTTATATTTAAAGTTGAAACTGTCAGTGACTTTGATATGAATTATCTATGAAAATTAGTGATCTGAATGATCAGATATCTGATCATTTATCAGATGATCAGATATCAGATTGTTGACAGTGTTAGAATCATTCATTTGCCATTCAGCCCTGAAAAGACCATCACACGATAAAGAAAAAACTCGTCAAAACCACCTTTTTGACAAGTTTAAAACCGGAAGAAGAACTAATAAGTAAAAGAAAAGTAATTCAAAACTTTTTTTTTTTAACTGCTTCACTTAGCTTTGGGGATATAGAAAAAAATAACAATCATAACTAATTCGACCATTTTTAATTGGAATTTATTTAAAAACAATTATAGATTTTTTTTTTAAATCTTTAATAAGTAGCATAATTTATAATCCTTCAGAATATATTTTATAGTAAAGTAGTGTTAGGAGGCCACTCAACATGATATAAAAAAGGCTTACACTGACACTTGAATATTTTGTTCTTTTAGAATCAACAGAATGAGAGGAGCTGTGGGACTTTTTATCCCGGTGTCTCGAACTCCAAACCTGAAGTTAAAAATCTCATTATTAGGGGAAGGAAATTGTAGTTTAACATGTTGACTGGGATCTGTATTAAATTAAAGAAAATGAAGTTCTCAAATGATGAGCTGATATACTTTTTCTGGCCAATAATTTTAATTCATTTTTATGCATCATACGTTAGAACACTTCAGAGATTGCTTATTTTCTTCTGGAAAACTTTACCTGAGCCAAATAAGAGTTGAGATAAAAAAATTATATCATTGGATAATTAATATTTGTAGAAAAATTATTAAATAATAAAATACAAAAAATAAAGCTAAATAAAAATATAAAATTAATCTAAAAAATTTTATACAGAAAAATGTCCTGATAAATTGGTGCAAGGACCTCATTGGCAAAAGCATTTAGTGAAAACTAATAAATGAACAACTAAACAAAAAATAAGAATGAGCAAAGGTGAATACTATGCTAATCCAATAATTGCAAATACTTTATTTAAACCAAGCAGACAAATTATCACAATAGTTTATTTTTTTACATATTTAGAAAGCTATTTTAATATTATTTTTATCTGGTAACAGGAATCACTAGAAAAATAAGTAAAATTAAGTTATATGAATTTCTCTTGGAGGTACAAATGGTGAAAACGATAAACATTAAAACAAAAAAAAATTATCTTTAACAGACCTATTGCATAATAAGGGGCATATTCACATAACTTCCTTATCATGAAAAAAATATATACAAATACATTTATCAATGAAATTGGCTCCTTAACATTCCTTTTGTCATAAGAGGATCATCATTTAAATTCTATATAGTATAGGACCATTTCATGCGAACAAAAGATTCAAAATACCTAACCTGCAAAAAAATTTTCAATTATATTTACTATTGTAAAATAAGAGGGTAAACCAACTAAATTCTGAATAGGACCATAACAATAAAATATATTTTGGAAACAAAAATTATAATATTGCTACGGTTCATTAGCTTTGAATCAAAACAACAGTCATATTATGAATAAATTTCCTTAGACACAGGCCTCTCACCCCTGCACTAACTACCTCTTTATGGGATACACACTGGAGATAGATAACAAAATAAGAAATAAATAAAATAAGGTTCGATGCAACAGCACCTACACCAATAGTGTAATATTTTAGCTGTATTTAAAAATTAAACCCTCAATTGAAACATCCTATTAATGAAGCATACTCGTATAAAATTGAACACTTTGTCAGAAAGTACAGAACCTAAATCCTAAATTTTATCAAAATTGGTTCTGCAGTTTCTGAAAAATTTTGTAAACTGAACATAGGAACAGACTAATTTTCTTATTTGAGCTTCAGATTCTTAATGTCTTGCAATTTGAAACATCAGATTTTTAGAAGTGATTTTGATTTTTCAGATCGATTGCAAGTTTTTTTTTTTTGAGGAAAATAAAATCTTTAGAATTAAGTCTTTATTAAGCTTTTCACTCTACTATGTTTGACACAAATGCCTTGGGACAAAGATATTTCTTTCAAAAAATCTTTTAAAAAATTTCTTTTAAAGTTGTTGTTAACTTAGCTGTTGGGACAGGAACTGTTGGGTTTAATTACTTTCCATACTAGTTAACATACAAGCTACAGAAATTACAGTTGAGGATTTTTGAGGAAGCACGCAATGAGAAGACCAGGCACGTATGGAAAAGGCCACTTGAAGGCAGCCCACCTGCTCCTAGATGACACCACTACCACTTAAACCAGGAAATACTATTTTCCAGAAGATCCAAAATCGCCTAGATTTTAAAGTTTTTTACAGCTCGTCAGCAGCCATCAAGTCATACAGATAGCGCGTCAGAGAGCATCGGGCTGGTTGTGGCCCTTGCCCACTGCATTAAAACAAAAAAAACCGCACTGTCTAATAGCACAATGTTGAGTGACAGTAACTAGGGAGTTCAGATATTTAGTAGACAATTTAGACAGTTGTTCTGAAACCTCTTAGTAAATAAGCAATTTACATTTATTTGTATTTAACTGAAAGTAATTCATTTTTGTTTGATATGCTTAGTTAGTAAGGGTAGTAGATTTAGTTGTTTTATATATATATATTCGATTCACCTGAGGGACAGGTTGCAAGGTGGATCGAGCGTTACAAGAGTATGATTTTAAACATCATCCATCTATCCAAGACAATTAACAGAAATTACAATGGGCTGTTTAAAAGACCACACAAGGAAGACTGCAAAACCTGCATCCACCAAGAAGCCATAATATGAAGGACAACAGTCATTGCTGGGGATTGGCAGCCAGTATAAATACAAATAAAATAATTTTTATAATATAAACACTCACCTTTCCTTGTGGCGCTGTTCCCTATCTCTTTCTCTCTCCTTTGTACTTTTTTCTGAAGGTTCTTGTTTAATAGAAACTGCTCCAGGAACTTCAATGTCTTTGTTTACTGGATTGCTCTGTATAAAATAATTTAAAATAAATAGATCAAAAGGGTATAAATAAATAAACAAAAAATTTAAAAAAGTTAAAATCAAAAGTTTCATTCACCAAAAATGTACTGTTTGAAAATGTTTGTTACAATATTTCTTCCTCCTGTTTATATATATGTATACATATATATAACAAACGAACGAATGCATGCACGCACCCATGCACACACACACACATATGAGGGTGGGTCAATAAGTGCGTGACTTTTTAAATGAAACAAAGGTTTTTTGATAAAAAGTAATTTTATTTTTCAACATAGTCTCCTTTGAGCTCTATACACTTCGTCCAACGTTTCACNGGAGAGAGAGAGAGAGCGGGGGAGAGAGAGAGAGTGAGCGGGGGTGAGAGGGGGGGAGGGAGAGAGAGAGGGAGAAAAAGAATAGGGGAAGAGTTACATAAAAACTTGTGATATTTATTAAATTTTTAAGTTAATTTCTACACCTTGTTTTAATAGTGAATAATTTTGGATAATTGAATTTACTAGCAATTTTTCTTAACTAAGTCTAGGCTTGAATGATGTTAAGTTAATATTTAAATATTTAGCAAATTTTGTAGATGATTTACTACATCCTGTGCTTAATTGTGATTTTCTTTACAATCTCTGCTTTAATTTGTAGTACACAGTTAGTAATAGTTAAAACTAGTGATATTTAGTGAATTCTGTTAATAGATATTACAACTAATGTTCAATATTTAAGTTTCTAAACGAAGTATGATTCAAAATGTAATATAAAATTTAAAATAAAATAATGTTAACTCTTGTGATCTTTTGTGATTTTGGTGAATAATTTCTAAATCATGAGTTTAAAAACAAAATTCCTTAAATAAACAGAGAATAAAAAGGGTTACAGACAGGGAGGAAAGAAGAATGTAGGGAGGGAGGAATGTGGATAATTAACTAATAAAGACTGTTATAACTAACACATACAATAAAAGTTGCCATCACATAAGGGTAGTATAAACTCTTCTGCCCATTTCCTGTGTTTTACTATAAATAAACATTAGCAATATCTTAAAGTAAATGACTAACTTCACCTTAAAATCAAAAATCAACTAGAATAAATAAGTAAAATTTAGGCTGCCAAAACTGGCTTAAAACAAATGGAAGGATACAATATGTGGAGGCAATGAACCTGAAGTTACTTTTATGAACAGCTTCCTTAACATACATTTTTTTTTAAATGTTACGAAATTTAAATTTTTCAAAATGACACATTTTATTTATGTTCAATATAAACTAACAATTTCTAAGATATTAGCGATTATTCAATCATTCTTTCTCTAAACCCATCTTACCTTTAATTTATTCAGATATTAATATATTTTAGAAGCTCAATGAACAGTATGCCCAAAGCTCAAATATCGAATTTTATTTCTAATTTTATTAGTTACATTCTGTTTACCATTCCATTCTTTAGATGCACTAATTCATAAAAATGTCATAGAATGTAAATAATCAAATATTAAACTTTACACCTCCTAATTTTTTTTTTTTTTTTCTCAACTCTAGCAAAAACAACGATTTTTTCATTAGATCTTCCTTTAAACCACTTACTTCCCTTCGACCTATTCAAAATAATTTAACATTAAAAAAATATACAAAATGAAAGAAAATCAGTTTGTGAATATTCCACTAAATCATAGATTAAGTGGCCTTCAGTCTCTTGTTCAGAAGAATTACTTTTTTAGGAATATTTTCCAAAACTGAGATATTGAACACAGTGAAATAAAAGAGTACAGAATCCTGTATGTATGAATACATTACTGCGTGTATAGTATGCCAGCCATATTAGTTAAACTGTAACAGTAAAAGGGACAAGGATGAAGCAGCTATAATGTTAATCAGACTAGGGGTGACTATTTATTTTAAACTATAAAACTTAGTCCATTAAAAAAATCTTCAAGGGGATAGAGATCCACAGGCAACATGTTAAGTGAAAAGGACGGCTTGCTGGGAAATGAAGTTCTCAGTAAAAATATGAACTAACCGGATTGATCATTTGTCCTCCCCACTGCATGTCTTGTGAAGGCTCATAAGCACCATAGTAAGGATCCATTTCAGGATTGTAATAATCCTGGCCATATCCCCCATGAGTTGGATAACTGAAAAATAAAATCAATGTATCAAAAAGGTGAAAGGAAAGAGTTATTATAAGGCAAGATCATTCTTTACCAACACAATATACATTCTTAATGTAAATTATTACATTAATCAATGGGTTATATCAAACTCTTAGATATTATTAATCTGAAGGAATTGAATTACTTTTCACCTTAAAATCACAATTTTTATTTTAAAATAAATGTCAGGTGAAAACCACTTTTAATGACTTAATTATTCTAAATAAAAAATAAATTATTTAACATTAGTTAAGTTTAAATAATAATATTAAATTAATATTAAAATGTTTACAATGAAATTAGGGTTTACATGTAGTCACTCATAACCAACCAATTATGCTGGTTTATAAAACAAGAACTTCATTGATATGTACTGAGTTATAGTATATTTTAATAAAAATTATAGCCTTAATGAACATTTTTGTTACCCCATGATGAAGTTTGCTGAATTTTATATTTAAATATAATACATCAAGTATTGTTCTAAAAGAGTGTGAGATACCTGAAATAGTGTTAATTCTTGAAATTTTAGTTTCAGGAAAAGCTCCCTTTCTATTAAAGTTATTCAACTTGTTTATACAAATGATTTATATTATCATTTTAATCCCTTTCACAAAGTAATACTAAGTTTTAAAAAAGCTTAAAATATTATTCTAATCAAATGTTAGGGGACTCCAGATTATCACCATCTCCAATGATTAAAATTTCCCAAGATTAGCAAAAAAAAATTGTAATTATTATTTTCAAAAANGCTCGGCTTAGTTCTAATGATTGACGTGACGCCGTTTCGCTGTAATAATAAAACTTCAGACAATTTACATAAGAACTATCGTCAATATAGATAAAACTGACAATAGTTTAGGAAGTTATTATTAGTACACGGAGGCAGTGAGTTACTAACTACTAGGGGATTTGTAAAGCGCCCTTTAGCAAATAGAACATCTCACCCTAATGCTTGTATCATTTGTCATGAAATAAAGCAGGAGATAAGATATCTGAGAGAATGGAGTGGTCATTTTCTCTAAGTGTACGAACTATTCGCGGGTTTAGTGGCATAGATCTAGGCCACGATTTGGAAGGCATTAAAAACACATTTACTCAACATCAATCGGACGTCACAGGTATAATTCTCCACAGTTTTTCTAACCTCTATGTATAATTAAATGATTTCTTTTTTCTTTATTCGATGATATTCAAACGTACCAGATTCTATGGCCAGAGGTCTACTTAAAAAACAAACAACAGAAGGTAGAAAATCTTTTACATTAAAGGGCAAAATATTATGTTTATATTCCCCTAAATTACTTAGTAATAACAACAAATAGCAATATGACGTATACACACATGAAGATCTGCTAAAATGTTCAGGTCGCGTCATTCTACCAACGTAAATAGCTTGATTTTCCCACAGAATATATGCTAAACCACTATTTTATCCAAAGAAACAAATAAAGGAAAAATAAAAACAAAGTTAAATAGATAATAGTTATAATGTGTAAGAATTTTCTCGATTCATATATATATATATATATTGATAATTAGGAGGAGCTTCACAGAAAAATTGAACGAATACGAGTGGGGGCTTAGCTATACCAAAAATTCCCATTGTAAGCCCCATTAGTTGTTTTTTTAAAATTAAATTAGACAATTCGATTTTATTGAAAAGTTAAATTTGTTTAGGAGGAAAATCAGACCAAGAAAATAGAGAACTAAATTGGAATGTCATGTAGAAGTATAAAAATTCTTTACACTATAGAAGGTGTAATATTTAGTTTAGTGCTATGACTCTGTTTTGTTTGTTTGAATTTGTTTACTGATAAAATATATTATCTAACCATTTCATGAGTAATGGATTTTAGTTTCCTGAACTAAAGTATTGAGGAATTTGTTTAGTTTATGCAGCTCTTGTGTGACAGATTTTATTTAGTTGGAATCAGGAGGGTTCAATATTTTAAGTCCTTTAAAAAAGTACAATAATAATTTTTAAAAATAGCCTAATTTTTAAAGTACATTCAGCATATCAATGATAACTATTATTATAAGAAGACAATAATGCATATACTTACTTAGGTACCATGGACATAGGAGGCGGTGCCTCAAAACCAGGAGGCGGAACAGACATATCAAAACTTTTTCTATTGTAGTCACGACGGCTATCACCAGTCATTACCTTAACACAAAAACTAGGTTTACAATTCTCCCAAACAAAAAAAAAAAAAAAAAAAAAGAACCACTAAAATTAACACAATGAATGGATATAGAAGTTTTTTTCCTCATAAATCATTAATAAAAGTTTAGATGGCCTTTGACAAAGATGGGAGATAATATACCTGTATTAATGTAAAGTTTTCAAAACTCAGGTCTGTAATGAGAATGGGTTTTTGTTTCAAGGTCTAAATTAAACATAATCAAAGATAATCTTTAAAAAAAAAAAAAAAAAAAAAATTAAAGCATGTAAATGCCAGTTGCACAGTTTACCATGATTTGAACATATTAAATTGATTTATTTTATTACTTCTATAAAGCATTTTGTTTTTCATAATAGTTGAACAGAATTTTTGTAAAATATTAATGAATTAAAAAAGAAAAAAATATTTTAGATAAATCAAAGGAACTCTAATTTACCATCTTCCTTGGCATCTCTTGATCTGTACACAATCAATCAATTTTATTGTTTTATTTTTATAAATTTAAATATANTTTATAAATTTAAATATATATCTAAAATCAGAGCTAAAATCAAGAAAATTTAAATAAATTTAAGTAATTAAGAAAAACTGTGTAAATTATTACTCAATAGTATATTTTCTTACAATTATAAAATTTATAGAAATATGACTATAAAATTAAAAACCTGTATTGGATTCTCCTTGGGAGGAGATAGGTCAGACCTCCTGGAATTAACTGTTCCTATGACATCAATAACACCAGCTCTTCGAGAAGAAGAAGTTGGCCCAGACTTCCTCTGGCCTGGGCCAACCCCTGGAGCAGTTCCTCCAACCAAAATTGCGCTTCCTGTACTGGCATATTTGGAATTCTCATTAACCACAGTAAGGGCTGAGGCTCGAGAAACCCCCAGTCCACCTAAACCAACACCTGATTCATGCACTCTCATCTGCTTCTGTCGCTCACAATATGCCCTCCAAGTATCTTCATTGAAACCATAATTAAAATAATCTGAAATAAAAAAACACTTATAATTCTAAACTTTTTTCTTCACTTTAAACATTTTTATTTTACATTTTAAAATTGTTATTCGACAATAGTAACAGTTGATTAACAAAATGAGAGTTAATTTTAATATCATTGGTAATATCATTGTTATTTATACCAAAATAAAAACTATAAATTGACAAAATATGTGCTAAGTACATTTAGTCTTGGCCAGACAACTATGAGGGGGAGCCAAATAGATCTATAGTTACACTTTATTCGAGTCATTCTCAACAAATAACATTAATCAATGAAGAGCAATGGAGAGATGTCTAAATAATGGAACTCTAATAAACTTTACAGAGAATAGGTCATTCTTTACAGAGAGTAGATAAATATTTAATATGCATAATTTAAATATTACCTGTTATGTCAGCTCCAGGTTTTCGCCAGGGTTTCTCATCAAGTGCGTCAATACTAAATTCATGAGCAAGAACTCCATTTATAGTACCGATACTCTCAAACTCCTCAATTGAAAATTTTCCACCTTGCTAAAAATATTAAAAGGAAGAACTAGATTTAGTAATTAATAGCTAACACTACAAAGAAATGTACAAAAGAATTTTTTTTAAATACCTTATTCAATTTTTCAAGTCCCGAAGATAGTTGAGCACCCCTCTTAATTAAATTAGGATATTGTGGAGCAGTTTTTATATCTCCAATAGTCACATGAATATCATCCTCACTGTCATCATCCTCATCTTCTTCTTCTTCTTCGCCCGCTTCTTCTCCATCTTCTGTAAAACAAATTGCAGAATTGACAGGAGGAAAAAAAACAGATCCATATCTTATTTATAAAGGACCAAAAAATTAAAATTAAACATGCAAAGTTCTTATATTTTTATAATATGATTGCTATCAATATCTAATAATTTTACAAGAGATGTCAGTGAAAGTATTTCTCAGTTTCCCATTATGATATGCTGTTATCCCTATGAGACTTTTTAAACTAGAAAAACCAAATTTGGTATTTTAGAATTTTTATTCTTCCCCCTACCAACAGGTCGGTATTTCTTTACCAATAGCCTTAGTGATCCAATCCTTCATTCTCATTGTCTTTCCAATCCATAAGAACAAATTAGTCATTTATTCTACAAAGAGCTTCTGGAATAGCAGGATTAAAAACTGCTTAATTACTCCACTTCATTCATAAGCATATTAAATAAGTATAAATACATTATAATACATTGCTAATAATTAATTTTAATTTACAAGCTTCATTTCATTAATAATAAAATCATTAAACATCATTAGATTAAAATCTAATGAATGAATGAAACTTATATACTGCCAAATACAGGGGATTCATCACTTCGAGGAAGTGAAGAAAAACCAATCTATGAAAATTTTCTTTACCTGAGAAAAATATGATTTAAGAATATTTAATTAATTGTATATTTAATAAAGTATACATACTATTACTTAAAAAACAATTATTCAAAATCCAGCTTTGAGACTAATAATTATTTAGCAAAAAACGGACTCATGGTTGAATGCAACATTATGTACAAAGTTAACTCCATTATCTAATTTCACTTTATGAATCAAATGCAATAATTAAAACTAAAATTAGCTCTAAGAGAAATATCTACGTAGTGAAGGAAATATCAACTGAATGCACTAAAGATAATTTATTAGAAGAAATCCTAGCATGTAGATTAAAAAGGTATAATACTTGGGGCTTCAGAGACACCATTATCCTGGATTGGTTGTTCAGGTTGTAGTTCATCATCTTTTAGTTCACCAGGTTCTGCACCATCATGGCTCGCCTATAACATAGATTTTTTTTTTTTTTTTCAATGGCAAACAACTAAATATCAACAGCAGAAAAGGAACATACCTCATTACTGACTGTATTTGACTCCCCGGGAGGTAAAGGTTCGCCTGGTGGAGCAACATCGTTAACGCTAGAATCTGCTTCTTTTTTAATTTCTGAGGTCGGCAATGTAACAGAATCACCATACAGCCAAGATTCTTCATCTCTAGAATCGTCTGCATCGGCCATTTATGTAACGTTTCACAAACAAATACTGCGATGAATATTCACAATAACAAAAACATTGCTAGAGCCGCTTAAATAGCAGCTACAAGTAACCTTAATAGAAGTAACCTACCTGAGTATGTGATTACTTAATATTAGCGATTACTTTGATAAATGCAGCAGGCTACAAATAATTTTAAATTAGATAAATTTTAATAGTAAATTTAGAATATTAAAAATCTATTGCTACTTTTAATATGTACAAACGCGCACACGTATATGAGTGTGTATGTTTGAGTGAGGGTAGAGGCACTGGGCTTCTGAACCACCAAGGTCCATACCCACAGTACTCAATAATTTTTTTCTTTTAGTGCTCCTGTATGTAATGCCCCAAAGGATTTCTGGTATTGCTTCTAGCAACACCCAAATTCTAATTGGGCACCATTCATCGTTGAATGAGAAAAACATGGGTGCCCAGTACGGTACACAGACCATACACCTCTAGTGTACCATAGGTAGTTATAGATACTAACATGTGAGACCCCCTGGGCAGCCTATTTGGTAGGTTGATATAAAATATGGAAAAAATTAACATAAATTCTCAATAAATTCTTCTCAAGAGCTACATTCCCTCTGTATTTTAAAGCACGTAATGTCAGAATGCCATTAACTAGGATTGGAGTAACCGTTTGCCTATGAAAACATTTTTAATCCTTTATTTAACTTTCTTAAATTTATTGTAATGTTTATTGTCCACATCTATATAAAATTACGCATAGAGTCGAACCGGATGGAACTTGAATCCCAAATTTCATCGAAATCGTTTCAGCAATTTCCGAGAAATTTTGCGTACGATACACGCGGACAGATATTTCTTAAATTTATTATCATAGAAAATAAATTTTTAAAATTTGATTTTCAGATTCTAATTGTCTTGAAGCGTAAAACATCAAATTTTGAGGAGGTCATGATTTTTATTTTTCAGTTTGATCTACGAAAATAAACTTTGATTACATTATACTTTTCATAAAATTTCACGTAAACAGCTGAACTATTTTCAATAAAATTTGGGATTAACATTCTAACTTTCCGAAGATGCGCCTTTTTTTCATTTTAACACGACCATTAACTTTGAGGAGGTTATTTAGAGGGATAAAAATTTTAAATTGCTTTAACTGGCCAACGGTTATAACTTTTCCTCTTTGTTTGATGCCATTTTGATAGAAAAATCAATCATTTAATTTTTGCTATCTTGGTTCAGTTTTTCGAGTCTCCAATGGTTATCTAGCAATGAGATGGATTTTCCAGGAGAGGGAGGGATCTTTAGCCAAAAAATTGAGTCAATTACGTCTGTTATTTTATTTTATTCACATTTAACTGACAGCAGTCGTTTAGTAAAATTATAAATATTTTTTCAAAAGTTTCAATTAATGATATGAATTTCCGTCGGTAAACTGCCGACACAGTGGATTCTACAACAGCAGATTTTGTTGAGAAATGTGTAGGAGGTTTACTACTTTCTTAAATAATGAAGGGTTCAATATGAAATTTCGTTTATAAATCCATTATGACTCAATTAGTGTGTTAGAAAAAAAAAATTCATTTTCAAGATACCAGATGTGGATTTCTGGGCATCCCAAAAATATATGAGCCTTTTTTAAATTAAAAAAAAAGTTTTATGATCACTAGCCAGACCTCTGCAACTGTGGGCCCCAATCCCACTCAAAAACTTCTCCCTAGAAGCCTCCCAGGAGTGCAATTTAATTAGGCACAACCGGTGGGAGGCAGGCAGACTAGAAGCTGTCACTTTTATGGAGACCTCTAATGTCGGTATGTATTTATCATTGTATTCGTTCGATATTGAACGGTCTTCAAGCATCAGTATAGTTCTTGTATTTAAGTATTTTAATAAGAGTTAAAAAAATATGTTAAAAACAGGTCGAAATAAAAGGCTCAATAATTAAATGAAAATGTAAACGAACAATGGGTTGAAACAAAATAAAAATTTAATAAATGAGAAAAGAAAATTCTAGTAAGTATGCTTAAAGAAAATAAATGAATAAAATCTCTTTAGCTGTATATATACACAAACACTCACACTCCAAAATTAGTCCACTAAGAAATCGACAAAAAAAAAAGAACAAAGCAATTTGAAACAAGTAATTGCTTAATTATCCCTCTTCTTTCAGTAAAATTATCATTAAATGTTATTAATTTTATTGCGAACAAACTGACAACACTGACTTGGATACAATTCATGGTGCCCTTCAACTTGAAAGGTACAGACAATGATCGTGAAATGAAGATATGTAG
The DNA here is from genome assembly GCA_000696205.2 of Oncopeltus fasciatus. Classification (NCBI taxonomy): domain Eukaryota; kingdom Metazoa; phylum Arthropoda; class Insecta; order Hemiptera; family Lygaeidae; genus Oncopeltus; species Oncopeltus fasciatus. The sequence continues at coordinate 963,553 of KZ806959.1, read as the reverse complement.
GCTCTCCATAGGTATTTCATGAGTCAAGGTGGAACCCAAATTCAAGGGTGAAATCAGAAAGAGGTATAGAGATGATAATATTGTTGGGAGACTCCATAAATCAGAATTAACTTAAACTCGTTCAGTGGGCTTCTCTATTTTGATTTTCAACATTGTTTAACCATCAAGTTGATTATGGAAGTTATTAGGATCAGCATGAGAAGAGAGTATCGCTTTGGCATCAATAAAGAGGTTCAAGAGTTTATTTAGATGGGTTGGGATATTAACAGTGTAAGGGATGAAAAGGATAGGTCCAAGTACACTTTTCTGTGGAACTTTGGCTTTCAAAGAGAAGTAATCAGAGTAGTGCGATCCTTGACTAGCTCGAAAAAAGCGAATGGACAAGTTAGGTTTACAGCTTACATAAGAAATATAGTTCTTTGTCATATGATTTTGAGTTTATAAAACACCGTGATTACATACTTCCAAATCTCTATCAACTTTTACTAATGTACTATGGAAGAATTTTTTATGCTCAAGGGAAAGATAATTCAAATCTACAACGTGAAAACCTAATTGACTGAATAATATTCGAATAGAAAAACAAACTAATGAGGGATAATTGGGCGATATAATGATTCATAATGGACAGATTTACCATTTATGGTGTTCACCTAATGGATTCAATAAATCTAGAATGAAGCAAAAACTACAAAACTAATTACAGAAGTAAATCAGGAAAACAATAATTTTTTGGAGGTAGCATGGAAGTATTAGCACAGTGTTTAGGACACAGTCGGGTAATTGGAGGCAAATGATTAATGACATGAATGGATTCAACTGTCTTTAAAAAAAATTAAATGACACTTTTTCCAGTCAATAAGGTATGTGTAAATTTTGGGAACTGCTGTCTCTGATATCACCCTCTCTGTATAAAAGTATTTTTTTTATTCTCTCGCTGAATGAAGGGTGATCCTGGCAGGGAATTTCACATACTACACTTGAAACTTGCCAGCATCAGTCTGCAAAACATGATATCACAGGTCTCTATACAACTCGATTTATAAAAAGAGGGAGTAATATATAGAGGTGTTCACTGATCAATGGCTACACCATTACTACAGTGTAACTTTTTTTAAAAATTTATTCCTTCATTTGGTAGTAACGAACATCTTTAGCAGAAAATTACCAGGAAATTATAATGTAGGCAGTTATACCTCTTCCCCCCCCCAACTGAGGTTGCTCATTAACCTTTAACAATAATATGCTTTAAGATCATTTTTAATGGAGCTATATTATTGACTACCACTTAGGCAATAGAATTCGTCATGAAGGGAAAAGGAAAAGATAGTCTAAGAAAACTAGAAAGTGTTCAATGATTAATATGAATTAATTAATTACAAATATGCAAAATTGATTTTGATGCATGTAGAGAAGAAAGGATTTACCCTAAAGATTTATCCAGACAAAGGAATATATATTATGAAAACCTAGAAACTCCTTGACGAAGTTCCTTGGAAGTAAAAACTGAAATAATATTGTTCTAAGATGATTTTAGTTGGGGTTCGGTCGAGGTAGATCCAAAAAAACACAAATAAAAAATGTATTTTTTTAATGAAGGATTATCTGCCAACGTTTCGGCTTACATTGTAAGCCATCTTCAGGGCTGTAGAAATACAATGTCATGAGAATACAGTAATATTTGAAATTGGTATAATAGAGAATTATAGTATAATGTGATATCAAGAGTATGAAAGTAGAAAACTGTGTAAGACAATTAAAAGTTTATGAAAACAATATTAGAAAAAAAAAAAAGAAAAAAAAAAAGAAAAAAAGAAGAACCAATTTGAAAAAAACATGCAAACCAACAACTAATTGACAAGAAACAATTGAAATAACATTAAAGCAGTAATTTGCCACACCTACCTATCATGAAGATGAGAGAGGACGTCCTGTCCCTAAGTTCACATTTCCATGACTGAACATTATGAATTTGTTTTGAGTTATGAAAAAGAAAGGGGAGTGGGGGTAGCAGGTACAAGGCAGGCGGAAGGTGTAAATGGAAAGCGGCCTGTTGCAAGAGAAGGGCAATAAAAGGACAAAGGAAAAAAAGGGAAGGGTATTATTGGGAATAAGTGACTTTGGAACTGAGAAAAATGTTTTGACAGGTTTATTGAGACGGAGGGTTGTTGGTTTTTAAAATGTTAAAAATGTTAGAATAAGTTGAGGAAATTTGTTCTATGTCTGTTCTGTCGTTAACTGGATAGTGTTGTAAGTTGATGTGAACGGTTTCAGACAAAAGACGTTTGTGTTAGTAGGGTTCAGTGGAAAGAATGGTTAAGCTGTCGAAGTCAAATGTGTGTGCTTCATGAAAAACATGTTTGGTGAGGGCAGAGGCTTACAATGATGGCTTACAATGTAAGCCGAAACGTTGGCAGATAATCCTTCATTAAAAAAATACATTTTTTATTTGTGTTTTTTTGGATCTACCTCGACCGAACCCCAACTAAAATCATCTTAGAATAATATCTACGGTCAACAAACTCTCTCTTTGAAATAATATTGGTTTTGCTTTAAGATTTAGCGAAGAAAGATTACAGAGAAAATCGATAATATATATTCAATGGAAAGATTTTTGACCATTGATATTGTTATTAGATGGTCTTTTTAGGATAGGCAGATAATTTAAAAATATACATTTTTAAAATTATATTTTTTGGATCTACTTTGACCGAACCCCCAGCCCCCCAAAATCTAATATCAATAATATATAGTTTAGGGTCTATGTGTACTAATATCCAAACAGAAATATTAGCCCTTCAAAAAACTATAGAATATATCTTAAGGACAGAGGTTCTAATTTGAAAAAAAAAAATCTGTACACATCTTAACTATACAGACAGTAGTAGAGCTGCATACAAGATTAAAATTATGCATGTACATGATCCTCTAGCTGAAGATCTCCACACAAATGAATTAAGTCATCAGAAGAAGGAATAGGTATTAGATTTTAAAAAATTAAAGCTTACCTTATAAACAGAAAAGAAAGAGTAGACAAACTCGCCATAGAAGCTACTTGAGTTATGTCATCATTTCCTATCTGCTACAAAAAATTCAAATAAACTATTAAGTTCCTCACATAAAATAATGTTCAGTATCACATTTGTAGGGCCCATCGACTCCACTCCTAATAAGTTAAGGCATTAAGGCCCAGGAGGTCGCGAGGCCATCTCCGTTTAAGTTGCCAGGGAGAATTGGAGTCCAATGACAGGGCATATGGATTAGGATGAAATTGGAGTTTACTATGGAAGAGCTTGAAGTGGGTCGAGAAGAGGTCCTTGCACTGTAGGTCCAGATTGGTCGTATTATGGCCTTGTAGATGGTAAGTTTTTTTTTCTATTGTGAGCTGTGAGGGCCTATTTATAAGGCTGTATAAGAGTTCATAGCATCTTTTGAGTTCTTGTCACTTGATTTTAAAATGTTCACTCCAGTTTAGTCGTGATTCAAGGTGGAACCCAAGGTAACAGACTGAATCAGATAGAGGATTAGGGATGTTATTGTAAGTAAATTATTAGGCGAATCTTTTCTTAGCTGAAAATTTACCCGCATGCATTTGATCTCATCTATTTTAATTCTCCATAGCATCAAGATGGTTTTATAAAATGTTGGAAGCGGTTTTGTAATCAGGATGAGAGGAGTGGATCACTTTGTCATCTGCAAAGAGGGCTAATAGGGTATTCGGATTAGTGGGGATGTCTGGATTATAAAGGATAAAAAGAATAGGTCCAATTACACTGCCCTGTGGAACACCCGCGTTCACAGGGAAGTGATCGGAGTAATCTGATCCCTGTCAGACCCTAAAGAAACGGTTAGAAAGGCAATAATTAAGGATTAGGTAGATGGTGCTTGGAAATATGGACTTGAGCTTATATAATAGACCAGTATACCATACTCGGTCAAATGCTTGAGTGAAGTCTAAGAATGCACCAGGAAAAAATTATTTTCGCTCGAGGGAAGAGGAAATGAAATTTATAATGCGAAACACCTGCTGGACAGTAGAATGATGGGATCGGAAGCCAAACTGATGATTAGGAAGAATATTTAAGAAAGTTATTATAGGTATTGTTCGTTTTAAAAGAACTTTCTCAAATACCTTGGAAAGTAAAGGAAGAAGGCTAATTGGTCAATAGGATTATGTGTTTAAGCAGGTTTACCGGGTTTGGGAAACAGGATTATTTCAGAAAATTTCCAGAGAAGTGGAAAGTAGGTGGTTCAAAGGACACAATTTAGAGGTAAGACAGGAAGACAATTGCATTTTAGGGTAGATGCTTAGACATATAGATAATACACTTAGTCAGTATGAGGTTTTTAATGGAATCAGGGAGGGGCTCAGCTGAATTTAGCGGGTGCTGGTGGGTTTAAAGTTTGCCCTGGCCCGGACTGCGTGGATGTGAGGGTGACTTGAATAGCTCATTTAGAATCCTTTAGTGCTTTTAGCACATGGAAAGAAACTTACGAACCATGATACAATCAGATGTCTTTTGAATTCTTTGTCTTTTGCAGTAATCATAATTTGGAGTCCAGTAGCATGCCTTCAGTTAAAGAATTTTAAATAATGTGAATTTCTGAAAGTCCTGGATGCCACTTAATATCTACCTGGCGAAGAGCTTTTGAAAACTCAATATGGTATTCAAATATAGCTCCTATGAAATAAACTAGCAAAATTAAAAGTAAAGGCGATTGAAATATAATATTAAAAAGTAACAAATTATATATTCAATTTTTTACAAATAAAAATTTTTGTACAGTTTTTAAATTTTGTTCGACATTTTTCAGTGATGGATTCAGAGTCAATGCTTTTTTATATTCAACTTCAGCCAGTTCATATTTTTTCCAACGATGATATAAGACACCTGCAAAGAAATTAGTAAAATGTATGAGAAATACCTAGGTACTTAAAACTAGCAGTGAGCCCCAACATTAACTAAACAAATAGGGAAAATTTGAAAATATAATTCACTTTAATTCAATTTTCTAAAGACAACATTTTATTTTGTAACAGGACAAAGGAAAAAGGCATCCTTCAGGTTATATTTATTAATATATAAATTATTAAATTAAAATTTTTGATAATAACAGTGCTTGAGATTGNACACACACACACACACACACACACACACACACACACACACACACACACACACACACACACACACACACACACACACACACAAACAGAAGTGGGAGGTACTGAAGAAGAGTACAAACAGACATTTCGATATTTTAAAATATTGATTGGGGTAATATTGATTGTGAGAAAAAGACTGAAGCATAATTACTCTCAAACAGGGTGCCAATTCACTGTGTGTTTTTTTCTAATTTTCCACTTCCAGGGATTTTATTTATGTAACAACTATGAAATACGAATAGAGATATAAAATATACATTTTAAAATAAACAATTGTACAATGCCTAAATTGCTACTTTGATACAGCTGATTTTTTTTCATGACACATGTTGTAGATGTATGTTCAAAAAGTGAGTTTGTTGACCGTAGATATTATTCTAAGATGATTTTAGTTGGGGTTCGGTCGAGGTAGATCCAAAAAAACACAAATTAAAAAAAATTAAAAAAATGTATTTTTTTAATGAAGGATTATCTGCCTATAATCCTTGTGTGTTGTGGATGTATTTAAAACTATAAATCTTCTTCATGAAGATAAGATCTTCTATTCACTAAACCAAAAACATTTTCAGAGTCATGACATTTCTTGGACTAAAGTTATATTTCTACATATCTTAAATACATGTCTTATTGGTGCCAAGGAAACAGTTTTCAAAGGCAACTGTTACATATTTTAAAAGAAAAAAAAAAGTTCTTAGTTTCACTATTAGAAGGTAGTAACTCTGTAGAATTGTAGTCCAGTCAAGAACTGAGTTTACACAAAAATAAATCCATCAAATATCCTTCTTTTGACTTTTAAAAGCACAAATTAATAATTGACACTTATAGAAGCCATCAATTCAATGCTGTAAGAATTTTTGTATGTATAATAATATACTCCTAAATACACTGATAGTGCAAAAGTGTTTACCACCTATAGCTCCTCTGAAACTGAAAAGATTAAATAAAGAGACTGTTTTTTGTGAAACCAAAATTTAGAAAGAAAAAGATCTAGCAAACTCAAGATTTCTTGCAATTTTGGATAGACTGTTTCCATCTTTTAATTTTTATAAATAAGCTTCTTTCATCTGCTTATTATTTACTCAAAATTCTATTGGTTAAATTCATTATTAAAATACATTTATCTATAAAACGGAAAATTTTTTGACTGTAGATATTGTTATTAGTTTTTTTGTAATTGGTATTGGAATTGGGTATTTAACAATAAAAATTTTTCCTAATGGAAAATTCAACTATGCACTAAAAAATCAATGACAATAGAAAGACTTTTACTATCAAATGTTAAATTTGAAATATCCAAATTTATTCGAGTAACTGGTGAATGCAAGAAATACATTTCCATGGCTCTTTTTTTAAATAAATAAAGCAAATAATTAATGTTAATAACAAATGACTAATGACCTCTCAAGGGTAAAGATAAAAAAATGTAGTGAGAAGAAACTTTATGGAATGTAAGTTCATTATTATAAAAGGAGTATCTTAACCATCCAAAAGTATTCTCGGAAGATGGAAAACAATTCTAAAGAATTTATTAAATGAAATACTTTCAAAAGTTATGATGGACCTAATAGAGATATAAAATAGACCTAAAAGTATGTTAGCATAAATTAGTAAAAAAAAAATTATTTATTAACTCATTAATGAATCATTAACTGATTATTTTGAATCAGCTGAAGTTTTATGAAGATAAAAATAATTACAATAATAATACATGTCAATAAAAATTTCAACAAGTCCCAAATCAAAAATAATTAAATGATTAAACATAATAGAATCAATAAGGTCAGATGAATGGCAAATTAGACAGTATAGAAATCAGGTCCAACAATGGGCCACTCAATAAATTTCTAGTAAATTCAAAACCAATAATTTCATATGTATTATAAATTAATCAAACAAATAAATCAATTAATAGAAATTAACTTTTCCTTTAAATTTCAGGTCTCTAATATAATGAATGATCACTAACTGTGGGTCATGAATATTAAATGTAACTAATTTGTATTACATAATTATTCATATTTTCTACTTTCAGATAGGACAAACCATGTCTTCTTATTTATCAAATTTAAGCTTTCCTCATATTACTGAGAACCTGTTCAGAGTGGAAGTGATCACCCTGTAAAAGACTTGAAAGAAGAAAATATGAATAAGTGTATAATATAAATAAGTTGCATTTAATACTTGTGACCACCCATTGCTTTAGAGACCTGGATTTTTTCCCCCCAGGAAAATATGAAGAATGATACAGATCATTGAAGTCTTTGAGAGCATATATAACACAAATGAAGAAAATTATTACATAATTTGGATATGTAGTTGTGCTTGCTTCTCAAGATAATGACATTAGCTGAATTATTGTGAAGAATGATGATTGAAGTAAAGGGATGTATAAGAAAATTACCATTTTATCGAGTTTCAAGATTTTAAAGGACTGTAAACTTTTTAATCCTGTTAAATACTCACCAAAACTTAACAATCCCTTTAGAGCATTCTCTAAGCTTAAATTTAAATTCTATTTGACTTCTCACAAAAAAAAGTCTCAGTTTATTTATTGTTTAAAAAGAAGAAACATGAGAGTCCTATAAAATTCTCATAAATTTAAGGCATTACTGAAAAAAAAAAAAAACTTGAGATTTTTTCTTTTCAAGGAGTAAAATTTTCTGGGATCTCTCGCCCTTTGTCAGTGAGAAATNATGTAATAAAACATGATACTTAATACTTTTTCTTATAAAAATAATTTTTTTGAGCTACAAAAGAGTATAATATTTTCTTAAATTTAAAAAAAATATAGAATAATAATACTTCAATATAAAAAATAATTAATACTTTCATTATAAAAAATGGGTAAAAAGTACTTTCTGTACCTATAATTAATCCTACAAAAATTATTTATTAATAAAGAAATAGTCGAAAATGATTCGTGACAATGAAAAAGATTTATGAAATTCTGTAAATATTTCTTTTATATTCAACCCATTGTGATAATGATAAATTCAAACCACCAGTGCACTTCTTTTAGCTTATCAAGTTTAGTTGATAAGCTAAAAGAAGTGCATGGATAAAAGAAAAGGTTATTAAGAAAGCCAGGTATTTTTATTTCCCAAACTTCTATTAAAATTCTGTCTATGAGGGCAAAGGCAAGGGTGAATCCTGATTAATTTTCAGAGTTATAGCTCTTAGCAGGAACCAATGTCGGAATTTTTAGTGATATTGGCTTTGTAAACAAATACAGATGTACCTCAAAAATAAAAAATTACTCCTAAAAATTAAGGGTTGCTGGAAACTTGAAAGACATTAAAAGTGATTTATTTAAGTAATGTCAAAAAATGTATAAATGTTACCAAAATTTAAATTGCAGTGTTTTAATAAAAAAAATCATCCACCACATTTAAAAACAAGTAAAAAAGAATACTTTATTTATATATAAGCCAATCACCAAATAACAAATAATATATTAAACTCTTTCTTGGTATTCTGATTTTGTTTAGATATAACAAATTGCTTTAAAATTTTTTTTTTTAAATTAGGCTGACAAATTTCTTTAAATATTGAACTATATGTGCTTGGCCGATAATGCAATCACTGATCAAATAGATAAATTCTTCAAAATTAGACACATGGACACATACAAAAAAAAAAATGCTTAGAATACTTTGTACACAATGAATTCTTATTATTTGATGAGTAGATGATAAGATACTTAGGAAAACAGGTGCAGGCAATTTATAGTAGGTAAACCCATACCGTGCATAAAGCACAACCACTCATGGATACATAATTAATTTTGATTTTTAACAAGGTAAAAGTCCATTATTACCAAACCATGCCTACAATTACGAAGTCAGAAAAGGCATTTTCACCTTTCAAAAACAAAAATAATGCATTTACATGGCTCATAGGCATGACTAATGTATTTTAACAAAAAATAGTGAAAAACAAAAAAAAAAAAAAAAAAAAAAGTGAAAGGGGAAGAATGAGAATCCCAAGTGCCTATTCACTGCTTGAAGTGAAATGTAACTTTTTTTTTCTTTTTACTTATCATGATAGGGAAATTAGTTTATTTCCCAAATTGTAAAGATAAATTAAATTATTATATTCCTTACATTCACTTGTTATTCTTTTAATAAAATACAATGAAATTTAAGCAAATAATGATTTCAAAAATCATAAATATAATACAGTCATACAATTGGTGCAGGGGCGAGCTTTGAATATAATATTTTGAGTTTAATAACTTTTTTTTTTTAAATTACTATAAATGAATAAATAATTGTCCTGGAAGAGTAAAGCGAATTTGTTTTTATGAACTTATTGAGGGCTTTATGAGACACATTCCCTATTAAAGCATTTATCATCTTTACAAATGAAATTCGCAGCTGAAATATTTTATTTTTATCAGTTTTTTAACTGGTTCATTAAACTCTTTAATTTGATTTTTTTTACAGCTAGTCAATATATGATTTCTTATTCTGCACTTTTTAATTCAGTTTAGGCAAAATGGATATAAACCTATAAATATATATAATTATAACCTAGAAGGATATATAAACCCTTTCCTCTCCAGTATAGTATTTAATGTAATAAACATATGAGATAAATATAATTTATTGCTAACTAAAAATAATTCTAGATGGTGTTCACATAAAAATATTATTCTAAATTAAATGGTTATGTTGTCACTGATACCTATGAATATTCCGTTAATTGTTTAGCCACTTTGAATAAGAAGGTTTACATGTCCCATATTTTCACTTTTAGTTCTGCCAATTAATATCAATAATAAGGCAAAATAAAAAATAAAAAAATTTAACAACTTAAGTCTATTTACATTAGCTTGGGTATTTAGAAGTTATCTAGCATATTTTAATTTACATTTGAAGTTATCAGGACCCTGGATTGTAAAGAATCAATTCTGTCATTGAGTCTCCCATTGTCAAACATTTTATGAGAGTGCTCATAAAATACTCCCAAAATATATTACAATCAACAGCACATTACAAAAATTAATTTAAGCCATATAAAATAGATAGGACCACAATTTATATAAACTCTCAATAGAATATATATATANATTTTTGATCCACATAGCTCTTTAAGACAAAATATGTAATGTTATACAAATAGCTTAATAGAACTTAATTAGTAGTTATGATAAAATAAAGTTTAGACAGATGCTATAGCAAAATGGGTGGGTATTAGCAGGCACCACACTTTACATAAGGCATTCAAAGAAAATTATTTATTAATTAATATGGAATAAATTCTTAACCGTCAAATTCTATGAAGAGAGGACTGTCGGGAATTCGGTCATGTTAGTTGAACAATTAAAAACTAATTTGTAACCAAAATAGTTTTTATTTTAGCCAATGTTTTGGCTTGATTTCAGGCCTTCATCAGGGCTGAATATGAAAGAGAAACATACAAAATAAAATTGAAATGATAATCAAACAAAGAAAAATTAATGAAAATATAAAACTGTGTGTAATCGACTATATAAAATGGATACTGAACACATTACCAAGTAGGGTGATGGGGAGAGAGAGAAACTTGCGCTAAACTCCCTCTCTCCCCATCACCCTATTTGTTATGTACACTTATGAATTTTATTAATAATTTTTTATTTTTAAATGTTCAGTATCCATTTTATACAGTTGATTACACACAGTTATTTATTTTTATTCATTTTCCTTTGTTTGATTATCATATATAGACATGTTTTTATATTATTTTATACGTTTCTCTTTCATATTCAGCCTTGATAAGGCCTGAAATTCAGGCTGAAACGTTGGCTAAAATAAAAACTACTTTGGTTATAAATTAATTTTTAATTGTTCAACTACCATGACGGAATTCCCAACAATCCTCTCTTCATTATTTATTAATTATTTTTTCTCAAAGTTGACACATTCTGACTATTGTCAGAGTTTCTCTGAGGGTTTTCCTCATAAATAAACGTGGTACATAAATAAGAGGTCAAAAAATTTGTTTGTGTTGAAATCGGCAAATAGGAAATGGGCATATAATAGGTATCTACAAATCTAGAACATTACTTTTTTATGTAAACACACTATTTTCAAGCCACTTGAAACTGTTAGTGAGGTGTATTTAATTTCCAAAGGGTAACTGAAAAGAAAATCAAATGATATGACCAAAAATGAGAATTGGTACAGGAAGTGTTATTGGAGGCTGAAGCTACTTTTCTAGTAAAAGTGATCAAAGGAGAGGTAATCAAGGATGATTGCAACTAAAAAATAATATACCCAGAAATTAATTTGCTTCTCACCAGAGAAAGCAAAAATATGGACTAAGTAATAATTAACAGAAATAGAAATATTAATGATTTTTTAAGCTGATACTCCCCTTTTAAATCCTCCTTTTAATTTTCAATTTCAATCATTAATGAACTCATACAACCTTTCTTAAGAGTAAATAAAATTTTTTTGTCTACTATATTAGGACATTTTTTTATAATTTAAAATCAAAGACCAATTAATTAAAGGGACATAAAATAATATTTAGTGGATTGAAGAAGGAAAGTAAAAGTTATATTCATATTTCTTTTTTCACTGGAGCGAAGTTCCAATTATTGAGGGTGAATTTAAATTCTAACTCTGCACAAATTTTATTTATTAAAAGCTAAAAGTTTTCAGAATCTAGGATCCCATCCTCAGCTCAAGTCAACTGTAAGCGATGAGTGCCAAAACTTACATTTGGAAATATAAAATCATATCTCACATAAATAACAATATAAACAATTGGCAATTTAACAATAAATATAAAATTTCATACATGTACATACATGTATACAATTATTCAATAGAGCAAGAAAATCAAATTTGCCAATCAGAAAAATGTTAAGATATCAGACAATAAACCAACGACATTCGGAGCAGAAAGTAGGACAGAATTAAATGAACGAGAAGTTTAAGTCAGCAATGGTATCAAATAAAAAAATGTAAAATATAGGATTATCAAAGGTAACATTTTTAACAAAATGAAATAAATAATTAGGAACCACAACCTAACCATTAAGGTTGCAAACGAATAATAAGCATTAACCACTAGAAGTAGCAGTAGAAAAGCCCAAAGGACGTTATTTGAAAAGCAATTCCCGAAAAAAAATGACTAATAGTTTACGAAGTATATAAAAGGTGAATTTTGATTGGACAATTTCAAAAACAATATAAGATAACATAAAAAAGAAAAAAAAACACAGTCCCTTATTAAAGGGCATTAAATATAGAGGCATTATTATAAGCCTCAATTTTCTCTTTTTCTCTATTATAGGGAAATAGAGGCAATAAAAATAATACATCAAAAATGAACAAGATAGAATTGAAGTTTGCAGAAAACATGATCAAATTTAACAAAATCTTCAGGTAGAAGTAAATGTGGGATAATAAAATAAGGTAAAAAAATACATAATTAATAAATTAATGAAATGATTAATAATAAAATTAATAATTCATTAATAAAATGAATGGGTTCTGGTGAGCCCAGATAAGAAAAGTAGATGTACATAGATGATACAAAGAAATATATAATAATACACAATACATTTTTCTTACCTCTCAGAGCTAGATCTTAGCTAGAATAATTAGGAGTGAGAAGGGAAAAGGATAAAAAAATGAATCAATAAAGGATACCTCACTCCTTCCTCAAAGATAATAGATAGCCAAAACAGCTGGATGACCCCCAAGGGAAGCGGATTTGTAAATTACTCCCATAGTTTCATCTTTCATAAAGCCAAGAAGCAAATATAAGAAAATTTGCAAACTGTGAGGTACACCTTAGAAATGCATAACTATAAATGGACAATCTGGTCCTTGAAAATTGGTCAGTGCTGACAACATAGCAAGCATTTCAATATGCTAGACAAGCATTATTTTTGATACCTTTGTCATATTAATTTTATAAATTTATAGAAAACAAATATAAATTCATAAATATTATAAAATTATTTATATATTAAATAAAAATACCAAACACTACCATGCAATTCATTTTTCCAGGCCAGATCTATTTTCCACAATTTTTGAAGATAAATTATAATCCATATCATTCTTTTTGAGCATTTTGTAGCATTATTCCAACAAGCAAAATTAAAAAAGTTAACATCAGACTTAGTAAGTCATCATAGTTGCAGGTATGGAATGGACTATTTTGAGCATAGTCAACCATACTAATATTAGTTCCAAACATGCTGCCATTAAGAACAATATATCTAATATCCTTTCCCACGTCACCTCCCCAAATATTTTATTTGACTAAATCAAAGCCAATTATATTAATGTTAGAACCTGTGGAGGCTCTGGATCAAGTAAAAGATATTCATCAAATTTTAAATCAACCGCTGCTGTTTTTTTGTTGTTTTTTTTTAAAGTAATTTTTATAAAAATCTAAAAGGACTGATCAATTGTTTTTACACAATTATTCAAATCAAACAGAAATCCATATCTAAAAAGAATTTATAAAGTTCAGCACATATATATGTCTAGAATTGACACTTTTTAGCAAAAAATTAACTTTTATAGATGGAATAACATTCATAAGTTAGTTAGCCAAAATATATAACTAATAAACACATACAATAATTGTGATTCCTTGTTCTTTACAAAGCATAGCTACTCCAGCCACAACCCCACAAAGTGTAGATAATAAGACATTTCTGAAAAATGATTTCTTTTCAGTAGCTTTAGAGTAAATTAGGAAAGACACAAATGAGAACACAGAACATAACAAATCAGCTCTTCCAACAATTCCGGCAACCTATAAAACATATAAATTAATTAGAGAAGCATTATTAGTAAAACTATTGAGTACTAATTAATATTAAAGTGCAAATAAAAATTAAATTTATTGACTTAATATAAGTAATTATAATATAATTAAAGATTTTGTCTTTCCTTCTCATGCAAAACAGGAACACAAGATTTAACAGAATTAACTTTCTTGTGACATTTAAAGACAATCTGGATTTTATTTAGTGTGTGCGTGTGTGTGTGTCCATATAAATTGCTGAGAAATATAATTCCATATTGTTATTAAAATCTGCGTTTTGCATTGTTGGAAGATATTGTTTGAATATCATATTTGTTAAAAGTTAGTTCAGCAAGAAACAAATGGGGAAAGGATGATGATTTTAGCATGTCTCAATTTATCTGGAGCAAACTTATGAGAGAATCTTAAGGAGGATGGTTTGGGAGAGTCTTGAATATATAGGGCATCTTGAACCCTCATTAATGCAATAAGGTTAATGTATGAAAACAAATATCGAGTAAAGTTTAGGACACATCTATTGAGAATATTCCATGTATCGATGCAGAGAAAAAATTACTTTTTAATAAGGAAACTGATGGTCAGGTCTGAAAATGTATAGTACCAATTTAGATATTTGGGCTCTATGGTGGAAAGGATGGGACTTCTAAAAGTGAAGTAAAATCATGTTTACATATATAAGTTCAACAAACTTATTTGCAAGTCAAATAAATATGAAGATATCAATATTATAAATTTAGGTTTTCCCCAACCTCCCCTACATCTTTTTTCAACCAAAAACAAATAGAATCAATAAAAAAACTAAATATCAAAATTGACTTCTATATTTTAAAAATAAAAGAACCCACCATACACTCAAAGTTACATTCTTAAATATCTTCTTTAATATGGATTTTTTTTAAGTTTCACAGTAAAAATGTTTTAATAAGAAATTTCACACCTATTTTGGTATATATACTTCTGATATGTAGTAATCAAGAACAGGTCAGATAGAGAGTGCAGTGCACATACAAAAAGAAAATATCACAAGGAGCAAAATTTTCGGGGATCTCTCGCCCTTCGTCAGTGAGAAGTCGACACTTTTCACTGACGAAGAGCAAGAGCATTGCACTCTCTATCCCACCTATATATATATATATATACCCATGGTCGCTATGAGTAAAATAGGACTAATCGAAGTGGGGATTACCTAAAACGTCAAGGGCGAATAANTATATATATAAAGTTGCAAGCTTTAAAACTAATATTCAACCAATATTTTAACCAATTGACCACAGCTCCTTTTGTAGATAAACCAATAAGATATCTAAAACCATTCATCATAAAAAGCAATTTACAAAAACTAAAAGTTAAAACAATCAAAATTGATTGGAACTGTGTTGGCAAATCATTGCTCTAATTTAAAGTGAAAATCATGAATTATTTATTTGGAATAGAAAGTTTTAGAGAAAAAAAATGGCTAGCGGGAGTAGCAAAGCTGTGAAAATTTCCTTGATATGTTGGCAGAAATAATTAACAACCAAGATAAATTGGTATTCAGAAGAATTAGAAGTCATGAATAATACATTGTTATATAACTATGTTAATAATTTCTAAATTCATGTTAAAACTGAATGAATAGGAATATATTTTTGATCCACATAGCTCTTTAAGACAAAATATGTAATGTTATACAAATAGCTTAATAGAACTTAATTAGTAGTTATGATAAAATAAAGTTTAGACAGATGCTATAGCAAAATGGGTGGGTATTAGCAGGCACCACACTTTACATAAGGCATTCAAAGAAAATTATTTATTAATTAATATGGAATAAATTCTTAACCGTCAAATTCTATGAAGAGAGGACTGTCGGGAATTCGGTCATGTTAGTTGAACAATTAAAAACTAATTTGTAACCAAAATAGTTTTTATTTTAGCCAATGTTTTGGCTTGATTTCAGGCCTTCATCAGGGCTGAATATGAAAGAGAAACATACAAAATAAAATTGAAATGATAATCAAACAAAGAAAAATTAATGAAAATATAAAACTGTGTGTAATCGACTATATAAAATGGATACTGAACACATTACCAAGTAGGGTGATGGGGAGAGAGAGAAACTTGCGCTCAACTCCCTCTCTCCCCATCACCCTATTTGTTATGTACACTTATGAATTTTATTAATAATTTTTTATTTTTAAATGTTCAGTATCCATTTTATACAGTTGATTACACACAGTTATTTATTTTTATTCATTTTCCTTTGTTTGATTATCATATATAGACATGTTTTTATATTATTTTATACGTTTCTCTTTCATATTCAGCCTTGATAAGGCCTGAAATTCAGGCTGAAACGTTGGCTAAAATAAAAACTACTTTGGTTATAAATTAATTTTTAATTGTTCAACTACCATGACGGAATTCCCAACAATCCTCTCTTCATTATTTATTAATTATTTTTTCTCAAAGTTGACACATTCTGACTATTGTCAGAGTTTCTCTGAGGGTTTTCCTCATAAATAAACGTGGTACATAAATAAGAGGTCAAAAAATTTGTTTGTGTTGAAATCGGCAAATAGGAAATGGGCATATAATAGGTATCTACAAATCTAGAACATTACTTTTTTATGTAAACACACTATTTTCAAGCCACTTGAAACTGTTAGTGAGGTGTATTTAATTTCCAAAGGGTAACTGAAAAGAAAATCAAATGATATGACCAAAAATGAGAATTGGTACAGGAAGTGTTATTGGAGGCTGAAGCTACTTTTCTAGTAAAAGTGATCAAAGGAGAGGTAATCAAGGATGATGGCAACTAAAAAATAATATACCCAGAAATTAATTTGCTTCTCACCAGAGAAAGCAAAAATATGGACTAAGTAATAATTAACAGAAATAGAAATATTAATGATTTTTTAAGCTGATACTCCCCTTTTAAATCCTCCTTTTAATTTTCAATTTCAATCATTAATGAACTCATACAACCTTTCTTAAGAGAACTTTAAATATTGAAGGTCAACATTAACAGAATTGGCATCATTACAGGGTTAATAAATAAGAAAATAAGTTAGTAGATATGTGTACACTTGAATAGTTATATCGGTTGGATCGATGTATGTTTGGTGAAATTCTCTTTAAATCATATCTTCACAACGAACTCAATAACTATGTTTTCTATACTGCATGGAAACAGAAAAGTTTTACAATTCATCCAATTTTTGTTTCTAAAATAATGCAAAAAACTTTTTTATTTTAATATAATACTTACAGCCTCAGAGTGTATAGGATGAACAGCAAATAAAAGGGATGATATAAATGCTTTTGATTTCCAGTGTTGCCTTTCATCAAAAAGTTTCCCAATTACTGGGTAAACGAGAGAAGATGCTAAGCCATGAAGCAATAAATTAAACAAATGAAAATTATAAGGATTTAGCTCACCATTTTCCCACCATACATGAAATCTAGAAAAGAGGAAATTAAAAATAAAATAATAAAAACAATATATATTTAGTATGTGTGTGTGCCTGCTTGTACCTTTGCGCATATATATATAT
>KZ806959.1:909647-932930 GCA_000696205.2 Oncopeltus fasciatus | reverse complement strand
AGATGTGTTATATATATACATACATACATATTATCAATACTATTATTAATTTTATAATGAGATAACTTTTGTATTACAAATAAAAAAAGATAAATTATCAGAAGCATGAAAAATGAACATGCCATGCAGGTGTATTATACAAATTTTATTAAATAAAACAAAAAAAGATTTCTAGGTTTATCATGAAAAAAATAAAGAAACACGAAATAGATATATAAGTTGTTTATCACAAAAACAGGTACCTTAATATAATTCTGGCAAGTAGAGAGAGGTAAGCCCACTAGACTGACACCATTTATAGCTATAATCTGGTCCCCAATATTAAGCTGCCCACAACGAGCAGCAGCCCCTGCAGGTGCAAGGTTTGCAATGACAACAGTAGGTAACATTGATCCCCAGCCAGATTCAACTATTACTACTCCAAGAATTTCTCCTTTTGCTTTAGGAACAACAACCTATAAATAAATAAAGCAAAATAAATACTTTTTTTACTATTCTCTTACTTCCCATATTGAACAATATTAATTTTAGAGTAAGTAGAGGAAGATCATTGCAGCCTTTTGAGATGATCTGCCCTTAATCTACTGCAAAATGTTATTCAAATGGTGAAACCAAAACTAAAATTAAGCATGGTATATCCCACAGTTAAATTGAAAATGAGAAATTGTAGTATATATGTATAAAACATTGAAAAATATCCCAAAGGTTTTAATAAAATATAAGTAGTGCCTGAAGGAATTTTTAAAGGACAAATCCATGGTTTAGATCCATAATTAATTCATTAGTGGAACAATTTGGGGCTTGAAATTTTCTTCCTAGAATTTTACCAAAAAAAAAAAAAAAAAAAAATTTGGTTGTTTAATCCATAATCAGGAATTAAAAAAAAAAAAAAAAAAAAAAAAAGAATACATTTTCTGCCCAATTAGTAAAATCAATGGCTCTCTAAATAAGGCTTGTAGTTCAGATTGTTTTTCAACTTATTAATTGAAAGCTTGAAGTAGGAAGATGAATGTTAATTCCTAGTTCAAAAGATCTTGGTACATCAAATGGACTAATAGGGAGTGAGAGAGGAGGAAAATGAGAAGGCAGGGGAGCCCTCCATCCCTTAAGTGTAAATCATATAGTTATTTATGTGAGTTACTATTGCATTACCACTACTACTCCTCATATAAGATACCACGGACTAGACCATGATGCTGATAGGAAAAATGGCCTATGACCTTAGAAGGAGTAAGGGTGGCTCAAGATTAGGAGCAGAGTAAAAATAAATTACTTTAACTTCGTAGAGAGGAAAGTGACTCAAAGCAGATCAATAATTTATCTAGAAGGTTATAATTCATTATTCCTGATCCAATTCCTACAGATTCTGCAGTAGGTATGTAATTGCAATGGAGGGTCAGTTCTCTTGCTTCATCCAATTGATTGATGTGGCTGGATTGAAAAACTACTTTGCAATTATTTCTCCTTTTATTTATTTAAAACCTTTTAAAAAAATGTTTTAATTCTCTTTTAATAATTATTCATAGATTTTATTTTATTCTTACTTGAATAACATGGCCCCTAGAGGACTTTTGAAGTCCTAAGACAAATGAAAAACTCTGAAGTAATTTAAAATTTTCAAACTTGTTTCAAAATAATCAGTTTGGTAATAAATGTACAGAACAAAAATTAATTTAGTTGTATTTAGGAAATTAGGAGAGTTGGACTTAAAAACTACTTCTATTTTTAGTGCTAGTTAAGCTATTGTAGGATGTGTTGATTTAATCTGCAAATACTTTTTAAAACCCCAGAAGTGGCAACTTGTTTGTTGAATGCTCGAATGACACATAGGCTAATAAATTATTTAACTTAAAAATATTTTATGGCATTAAAGTGGGATATACTAAACATGAAGTCCTTAAAAAAAGTAGAGGAATAGTTAGGTATTTTGAACTGATGAATTTCTCTATTTAAGAAATATTAATTGAACTCCATCATTCATTCTTAAATTTTCTACTCTCACCAAATCCTTGTTCATATAGCCAGTATATTTAAAACTTGATATTGGGCCCTATATACCTGCCCCACTGAGATTTTGCAGATGTTACCACTTGAGACAAATAACTAATATTTCGTGAGTCAGAAGTAAAAAGCTGTAAAAGATGCTTACTAAGTGGTCATGAAAAAAATAATTTTTTAAGTGTCTCTCATAGTAATGCTGGTGGACATGAACTTCTGAGTGAGTTTTGTAGTATGATCATATTATATATATATATATATANCAAAAATTTAAAATAGAGGATATATATATATATATATATATATATTTATATTTATATATATATATATATATATAAATTTATTTATTTATTTTTGTTCAAAGTGAAATTTAGATTTCTTTCAATCTTCTCTAGAAATCTTAGTTCTCATAAATGGGAAATAATTATGCAAGCTTTCTAGGGTGGCAGAAAATCTGCTATCACCAGCTCCTGCTAAGAATAGGAGTAGTGATAGCATTATGTCATTTTTTTTTTTTTTTTTTTTTTTTCAAGAATCTGTTTTGAGTAAATGTAATTCAAGTTCTAAGATAATTTGATTATTCCCTCTCAGATCCTTAAACATTCCTTTGTAAATATTATCTAAACTATGTTTCCATCCAGACTTATTTTTTGTTATTATTATGAGTAAAGCTTCATATTGTGTAGCTTCATGGTCTGGTCGGCTTTGAAAAATAATTAGAAGGAGAAGAAATTCAAACAAATTGCTGAATAAAAAAGTGGTTGAAAATCTGATGGAGTTCTCTTATCCTATAACTTGGAGGACAAAGGAGAATAATACCCTTTGATAGTTATACTTGTAACTCTTTTCCGCTTGAAGCAGAGTATGTAATGCAATACCAGAGCAGGGGAATTACACCGCTACTGACCATTCTTGTGCTAGTATGACAGAATATATTAAATGGAGGAGAGAAAAAAAGACAAGGACAATAGGTCGTAGAGGATATGGATTTAGAAACAGATTACAAATAAAAATTGTAATTTCAAATTTTTTTCATGATTTAACCTCTTTTTAACTACAAGGAGGGATGGAGGGAACCTCTATTATCAGGTAGCCATCATATTCAAAATTTCCACTTTTTTAACCTGTATTTCTTTGTTTTTCTTTCTCCAATTATAAATGTGACAGTTAAATAATTTATAATTGGATAACTTTAATAAATTAAATTGCTTCTTTTATTTTTCTGCTCACTGTGGGGTTCTAAAAGGCCCCCATTTTGGGCATATGTTGAATATATTTTTATTCAGTCATATTGCTGTTATATTTCATGTCATTAAATTTCCACTAATTCTGACAGACTCTCTTTAATCTTTCGAAATAGTTATTATGGAATACTTTTTTGGAACCAACTAAATTAATTTCATCTACATTATTAAAATGCTAATTCAATAACTACTGCTGTTTTTCATGTACTATCTGTTCATCGCTAGATTACTAAATATTATCCTCTACTTCCTATTCATTTCGAATTAACTATCCCCCTCCCTCTCCGTTTGCTATGCCATACATAAAATAAATAGAAATGATAATTCTTAAAAATAATATTAATTGATATTTTTAATAACTGAACTATTAATGAGCTGAAAATGATCTTGCTTAAGTTTTGTTTACTAAAACTATTAATGTTAAATTTATTTCAAAAGTTTAGCTTTAATTATATTGGTTTATATATATTTTATATTCTAGTTATTGCATAAAACATCAGGTCGTAAGTTCTTTTATTGTTAAATATATTTAATTGAGACTTTTTAGCTATTGACATGTTTCTATTTACATTTTGGGCTTCCCGTAAAACCATGAAAATAACTCTTCACAATGTATTGTTAACTGGGGCGTTTGCGTAAATATATTTTGAACAGTTTTTTTAACGAATCACTCTAGTCTTTGTACTGTTAATATTATCTAAGCAATGTCCCGTAACTAACATGATAACAAACTTTCTTTTTTTATCACAATTGATAAGAAAAGCATATACCTCTATGGAATTTCTCCTTGGAAAGTCTCGTTCGTCAACCATTTTGGTGTGCCGGCTGTCAAAGTTATGTTAGTGAGGTTTTCTTACCTAGACTAATATTCTTTCATCTCGTGGACAATATATTAGTACTTGTGGTTTTAAAATGTACTACGAATTGACATTGACACTGCTCTTGTTAGTCGTAGAACATGTAGCTTCGAAAGGTTGTGTACAATTGGATACATATTCTTTTGACAAGGTAATTATTTTTTAACCCAGCAATTAGTGTCATCAGATTAATTTATTTTCATGCTTCATATCCTTTCATGCTTCCTTAATTTAGTTGCGGCTTGTAACATATTTAAATCAATGGCTTACTTTGTATGTGTTTATATATATATACTCAAAAGTATAGTTTATTGTTATCTGCCGCCATTAGCTATCTGCTATCCAATAGCTCAATTTCTCGTTAAGTCAAATCCATCCACCAAATACCATTCCTTGGGATGGCAGCCAAAGAACTGGACCATATTTCCAACTTCCACAAAGTTATGAAATTTTTTCCCTTGAAAAAAATGGGCAATGGATTGAAACAAATAGTAATCCGAAGGCGTTAGTTCTGGTCTATGTGGTGGATGAGGCAGGAGTTCGTACCTATGATGCTCTTTAAACTTTTCTTTCACTTAAGGGGAAATGTGAGCACAAGCATTATCTTATCGAAACATAACGGAACCTAAATTTTAATTAAAATTTATTATAACTTTTATTTTTTATTTTCTAATTGTTGTCTTGAAAAAATTGGAAAAGAAGTTTGACCGTAATCCATTGCCATTGCTTACAGGTATTAGGATTTCGCTTGTTAACCCACTTTGCATAATAGGTGACAATCTTCTAGTTAAATATTAGAAGGGTTTTTTAAATGAATTTTTATAAATTTCTGTGCTTTTAGCTGATCGCTGAGGAGTAACTTTATGAGGGACTAGTCTACTGCTCTTCTTCACTTTTTGCATGGAGCGTAAATGGCAACTAACAGTGTCTTTCGATACACCACTTACTGGCATGTTTGCGAGTACTTGTGGATGGATTTTACTTTGCTTCCTGCAGAACCTCATCAATATCCATTACTTAACCCCCGGAGCTCTTCTTTCTTTTTTAATGTTGTATCTCCACTTCAAAATTTTTTTAAACCAATGCGCCAGGTAGTGCACTGTTCAAGGACACCTTCCTCTGCATGCTTAATAATTTTTCACAAGTTGCTTTAGTGGCTGTAAAAAATCTTTTTATAGTAATGCCTTAAAATGACATTAATTTTGTCATGTTGCTTTTTTGAAACAAATAACTTAACTGAGGCTTTTTTTTTTTTTTTTTTTTTTTTTTTAATAAGTGGGTAAAACAAGCACATTAAGGCATAGATGTTTTTATTTTTTTTTAACCAGCATTCAACTTTGATGAGCTCTGACTTCTTCGAAGAATGATTTTTTCTATATAAAGAGTTTACGACTAAGGAAAATCTTTCTCACTTAACCATTATGTTCATTAGTTATCCAACATCACTCCCCAGCCATGATATTTTATTATAACAAATGATGAGTACTGCTTTTCCCCCAATGTGATTATATTAATTAATCTGAAGAAATTAGCAGTTGAGTTCAATGTGTCATCATATTGTAAGAATGTGCAATATGCAAAGAACTTCATTTTATAACCCCTATAGTGAATAAACTTCGCTGCCAGCATAAAGAAAGAACTTATATTGTATATTTCTTTTTAAATTAAGATAATTATTCATAGAACTATGAAAAATAATAAAATGAAGACCTTTAATTTCTTATAAGCCTTTGGTTTAAAGAAAGGAAAAAAAAATTTGATTCCAAAATTTCTAATGTCTTCCACTTTTTTTTTTCCGTTGTTTTAGGATCAACTTTGAGCTCTTTATTTCTTTTTCTATGATTGTATTTTTTGGTATTGTTAAACTTGATAAATTTTAAAGTAATGATTAAACATTTTATATGATATCTGATCATGTGTGTTTGTGTCTGCTTGCGTGCAGTTGTATATATGGTTCATTTTCTTTTAAGACAATAAAATATTGTAATTATTGCGAAAAATTTAAATCATTACTTCTTCCACAGAATTTAATGATTCAAGACATGTAGAATTTTATAATCGTTGAAAAAATGGGTAAAAATATTAAAATAACTATAACTTTGAGACAGCCTCAAAGACATATTGACTCTGGTTTTTCAAATATGTCAAAATGAAAATTTTTCTATTTTCTAGTTTTGAGTAGCTCAATTTTATGTACATCATTAGTAGCTCAAAGAAATAGTTTTTCAATTCACAGTGGTCCTATAGTTTTATTTTAATTTCTGCTTATTTTAAATAAAATATTATATGTGTCTCTATGTATAATGTTATTAAAAAATGTAAATTTTAATTATGTTAAAAAATAAACTATTCTAAAATAGTTTTCAATTTTTTGTTTCTTTTTAGATTACTTCTAAGTTTTCTGCTTCTCTGATTAAATTTGACACTGCATATCCATATGGAGCTAAGCATGATGCATTTGAGGCAGTTTGTGAAGCAGCCTATTCATCACCAGATTTATTTGTTGGAGAGGTATTTTTATTTATTTAAGGTTGTGTGTGCTTTCAATAAGTTATTATTTTGAGCACTAAATTTATATCCCAACAGGTTCAAGTTAAAGATTATGGAGAGAAGGACAATGAAGACTTGGCAAAACGCTATGGTGTTTCTAAAGATGATTTTCCTTCAGTGAAGCTGTTTATAAAGGGCAACAATGAGCCTGTTACATTTGTTGCCCATAATGATAAAGATTTCACATCTGATAATTTGAAAAAATTTATCAGGTAATTTGATATTGTCTAAGAATAATTACTCTTTTTTAATACTTTATGAATTTCCTTCTTGCTGAATAGCATGTAGAAATAGGGCATTCAAGCAAACCTTTTCCCCCAGCTATTCTTTGCCTTTCTGAATTGTAGTTAGAAACGTCCAAGATCAGGTGGAGGGTATCCTCATGATTTTTCTGCAAGTGTAGGTCTTCTCTTTTACTAAAAAAAAATGAAGCATGCCATCAGAACTTAGTCCGCTGCTCGTTACTCTTCAAGCCAATAAAGCATGGGCGAAGGGCAACTACTGCGTGAGCCGCCCGCATAGATTAGTCATCACCTCCTTCAGCGCATCCTACGTTTGCATGGGGCTCCCGCTTTTCTGCTTACGCCCCCTGTAACTCCTTCTTTATGGAATGAGCAGCCAAAGCCCCTGAAAAATAAATTCACTCTTAGCCATCTGTCTTTTGTGTAGGTTTTGATTGGCTATTATAAACTTTACTTTTCTTTGCTATCCTATATCATTATCATAATAAATCAGTTAATATACCCTGTTCATGGCTTTCTTGCCTGGCAACTTCTATAATATTGTGGGCACTCTTTAGAGTTGCCAGTATGTTCTAAGGCAGCAATTGATGCAGCAAGGTTTTAAATTTTTAAAATAATGTAACCAAATTCAATATTTAATGGTAGTTTAGAGATAGATTAAAGTTTTAAATATTAATATCTTTGATATTATTAGATTATTTTAGTTGGTGTTCGGTGAAGGTATATCCAAAAAATAAAAATTTAAAAAAAGTATTTTTAAAAGATTATCTACCAACATTTGGGCTTACATTGTAAGCCATCTTCAGGGCTGTAGAAATACAATGTCATGAGAATACAATAAAATTTACAATATTATAATATAGAATTACCATAATGTAATGTGATATCAAAAGTATGAATGTAGAAAGATATGTAAGAGAATTTAAAAACTTGCAGACAACCTATTAAAAAAAAATTATTGAAAAAGTTAAAACAGTAATTGACCATACCTGCCTATCATGAAGACGAGAGAGGACCTCCTGTCCCTAAGTTCAAATTTCCATGAATGAGAGGAAAATGTAATTTGTTTTGAAAAAGACACCGTAGGTGGTGGAAGGTTGGGGGGAGGTAAGAGGCGGAAGGTACAAAGGGAGAGCGGCCTGTTTCTAAAGGGGGCAATAAAAGAACAAAGGAAAAAAAAAAAAGGAAGGGTTTTATTGGGAATAAGTGACTTTGGAACTGGGACAAATGTTTGACAGGTTTATTTTGAAGGAGGGCTAATGGTTTTTAGAATGTTGAAAATGTTTGAATAAGTTGAAGAAATTTATTCTATGTCCATTCTGTCGTTAACTGAATAGTGTTGTAAGTTAATGTGAATGGTTTCAGATAAAAGGCTCTTTTTCCATTCTCTTCCTTATATTCCAAAACTTTCTGAAAATATTAAGAAACCTCTCAGAAAAACTTTCCCTAACCTTAAGCTTTCTTTTTCCACCAACAACAAACTAAAATCTATTTACACTATCCTCAAAGACCCCATCCCCCTTCCTAACAGAACTAATGTCGTCTACAAAATTCCCTGTTCCACGTCTAATTGCCATGGTTCTTACATTGGACAAACAAAAAACCCGTAGAATCAATAACCATAAAAATGACATAAAGAAAAACTAATAAAAACTGCCCTCACTAAACATGTTTTTCATAAAGAACACACATTTGACTTCCGGATCATAACCATTCTTTCCACCGAGCCCTATGAACACAAACGCCTTTTATCTGAAAGCGTTCACACTAACTTACCTTCGGCCTCTTACCATTCCCCCCACCCATCCACCACCCACGGTGTCTTTTTAAAAAAAAAATTATATTTTCCTCTCAGTCATGGAAATGTGAACTTAGGGACAGGACGTCCTCTCTCATCTTCATGATAGGCAGGTGTGGTCAATTACTGTTAAAATTTTTTTCAATAATTTTTTTTAATAGGTTGTTGTCTGCATGTTTTTGAATTCTCTTGCATATCTTTCTACATTCATACTTTTGATATGACATTACATTATGGCAATTCTATATTATAATATTGTAAATTTTATTGTATTCTCATGACATTATATTTCTACAGCCCTGAAGATGGCTTACAATGTAAGCCTAAATGTTGGCAGATAATCTTTAAAAAAATACACTTTTTTAAATTTGTATTTTTTTGGATCTACCTTGGCGGAACCCTAACTAAAATCATCTAATAATAATATCTACGGTCAAAAACTCTTCATTTGAATTAATATCTTTGTTTTTATTAACGTTATGAAAAAGTTTCTAGAATATAATAGTTGCTAATTTTCTGAAATTCATCTTCAATTATTTATATAAACGCTTATTAAGGAAGATATTTACAGAAATAACTTCAATGATTGAATACTTCCCTCACACTTCCTTTCCAGCCAGTATGGAGCCAGGTTTAGTGGTATTTTTACACTTGTTGGTCTCTGCATATAAAAGTATAATTCTTTATTTACTCTCATTTATTTCACTTTTAATGAAATATTGGTATCTGCTTAGTTTATGTATTTTAAGTTTAATAACATAGTTTATAATAACAAATAATACTATATTATTAGCTGAGACATCACTAGCAAGTCAGGCAGTCTTTTATTACGGGTTTCACTTTAACTCCTTGGTTTTTTATTCTTACCAATTCCTAAATTTCTTTGATCTGAGTGTTGACTAGTAGTTCTGTTTTGTTTTAAACTTCTCCGGACACCTCTTGATGCATTGTCGTGTTCAGGCTTCAAATGTTTGATATTTTGTTTGCATCTTTTTTTTTTTTATGTGGTTTAAAACCCTGAGGCCTTTGAATTGTATTTATTTAACTGCTGTTCTGGCATATGTGAGTGTGTGTTTTATTTATTTTATGTTTTCAAGTTCAGGCACTTCAGGTTATTTTTGAGCATGCTTCAGTTTTTCCTAAATTAAGGTTTTCATTTATAATTAGTTTAATATCTTAACAGTTTATTTGAAATTTTTTATTATTAATAGCTTGAAATTTGCAAAGTGCCTTTTGTTTTTGTCTTAATTTTGCATTCTCAAAAATTAAAATATTAGCGTTATCTTCCTGTTTGCTTAGGCTTGCTTTTTTTCTTAGATTGTGCATTAAGGAGGAACTTATTGAGATCTTCAATTATATCTTAATTATTTTGCTGATTTTTTTTTTATGTTTTGTTTTAGACAGATTTCGATTAGTGTCAGATTTTTATTTACCCCCATTTGAGATAACAAGCTGTTGAAATAAAATAAAATAAAAAAAAAAAAGAGATTCTAAGTTTAAAATTAAAAGCCTTTTTGTGACTTGTGTGCATTTTTCTCCATCTTATCTCTAGTTTTTTATTTTATTTAAAGGGAAGTGTAATTATTTTTAAGTTCCTATGCTGCTACAAGCACTGCATCGACTACATATTCACTAACCTTCTTTGCCTGACTATTTATAAGATAAGTGGTCACAGGAGTTGCTCAAATTAAGTAGATTTTCCATGTTTCATTAGATGGACATAAATGACAATAATTGATGAATTATATCTTATAAGCTGGAGAAAATATTGAGATTAAAAAAGGAAAGACAACTAAACCTGGCTCTATTCTGGCCGGGAAGAAAGAGTGGGGTAAGTACTCAGCCATCGTAGTTTTAGTCATAAATATATTCTTTAATAAGCATTTTTGGTCAAAATGTTGTAGAACATGAACCTTAGACAATTGTATTTTACACTTAAGAAAATTAAAAATGACAAGTGATTAAATTTGTAGTAACTCAAATAAAAAGGAAGATCTAAATGTTGGTCTACCTCTAAACCCCACCCAGAATTAACTTCTTTAACAGTTTACATTAAAAAATAAAATTGAAAGTGTATATACATATATATATATNATATATATATATATATATATATATATATATATATGTGCATGTCATCAATGTAGGAGTATTTAAGGTCTATTGCTAAATGACCTTTAATTTTAAATTCAATTATATACTGCATTAATTTTTCTATAATTAGCTGTTTTTTCATCATGATCTATGTTATGTTTCCTTTTGTTCAGCAAGTATAAACAGTGTTGTGAGCATTGTGACTGTGCAGAGCTGCTTGTGCCATCAATAAGGACTGTGAAATTGTATGATCCATTCTCTTCATCACTGAACATCTTTGGTTTATGTTTTTATTCATTCCCTTACTAGCAAATGTAAAATTTCAAGTCTCTTACTAGGTTGGAATTTGTTTTATTTTCATTTTCCTTCATTCTATTAACCTTTTATTTTGGTTTAAAGATGTATTGTAAAGTTCCTCTCTATTTATAAAAGTGATATTATTCAGAAGTTAGACTTGCTCCTAATTAGAGGATGTAGTGCGATTATTAACTCCTTATTAGGCTCTCGCTAGTGAAGAGGGAATTGAGTGAGATATCTAGCTGGTCCTTGTGGTGTAACGGTCAGCATACCAAGCCCGGATAGCAGGAGATCCAGGTTCGATTCCTGGCGAGGACAGATAGATTTTTTTATTCTGTTCCCTCTCATGAATTATTTATTAACTCCTTATAATTAATAAGGCAATTATCTGTTTTTTTGTTGTTGTTTTTTATTTTATTTTATGTATTTAAATAAGTTTCAGTATCAGGATAATAATATCAGGGTCCAGTATAAAGATTAAATTAAATTAAAAAATTCTTGAATAATTAGCTAATTTTAGCTGCTTTAAAAATGCTCCATTTTTGGAGAAGATGCCTGAGCTGAAGACACAATTTTGATTTGTGCAAGCGACGAGAAACTCAATTGACTCGATCGTTAATTTAATGGAAGTTAAAAGAACAATAGAGTTGAATTCTCTACAAAGTTGTTCAGAGGTAGTCTTACAACTTAATATTTCTCCAATAATTGCCTGAAATGATCTCCATCGACTGGGAAAAAGTGAAAAAACTAGATAAATGGATTCTCCATAAACATACAGAAGCCAATAAGCTATGCCGCTTAACAACTGCATCTTCTTTAGTTTCCGGTTTAAAAGGCAAGCCCTTTTTAGACAAGATGATCATCCGTGAGACAAAATGGGTTTTGTACAATAATTTATATAATATTATTTTATTTGATCATATCAGTGACAAGGAACCAAAAAAATTTCCAAAATCTGATCTCCTTCTAACGATTGTTTCTGAACAGGACTATTACCACTAAAAGCTATTAATTTTTGATCCAGGCCTTATCAATAGACAAATGCCTCTAATTCCCCAGGACAATGCTCAGCCACACAGTGCCAAATTGACCATGATGGCCTGGGAAGTTTTGTGGCGTCTACCTTATTCCCCTGGCCATTCACCTACTGATTACTGCCTGTTTAGATCTCCCAACAACCATCTCAGACAGAAATGTTTTTACAACTGAGACAGACTGCTATCCCCTTTGAACGAGTTTTTCATAAGTAAAAAATCAGCTCAAATCATGATGATAATTGTAGTAATATAATCCCACATTTCATTATTAATTTGAATCGTACAGGGAGCTAGAAAAAAACTGGCTCCAGGCTGAGGTAGAGAGTTCTTTTTCTAGCTCCCTCAAAATCTTAATTTTTCAAATTAAAAAATCAGCTGTTTCGTAAAGAAGGAATTTGAGATTTACCATTACATTAGGAGAAGGGTTTTGATTGTAATGGAGAATATTTTTTATGAATAAACATATTTATTAGTTATTATTTGTTTATTTTAAACTCCACCAAAATATAATGGAATTATGACAACCTATAGATATTTCCTCCCTCCATGATCCTAAGTGGTTAAAAGGGTGGCTGAAAAAGAAAAAAAAACTAGGGCTTTTTGAATGGCCTGGGGTACTCCTTAATAAGCTTATTCTTCCTCTTATTTAGGTTTTTTGCCTTACAGATCTAAGTCCCAAGTTTATATTGGGCTTCCTGGGTGTCTGGAGGAATTTGATAAGATTGCTGTTGAATTTGGTTCAGCAAAGAACATTGAAATGAAAAAAGCATTGTTAAATAAAGCTGAGAAACTTTGGGATAAAGTCAAAGGCAATAGAGAAAATAGATCTGCAGAAACTTATGTTAAGGTAAGATTCAATAATTAATTTTTCTCAACAATTTGTGCAGTTTCACGTATTGATATACATAAGTAAAAAGACAAAATACCTGTCATTCTACTTTCTTGAGTGGATTATCTCATAACATTTAAATATCCACCACTCTCACAAATATCTGTTTTCCACATTACTTGTCGTGTTTCAAGACTTTCTTATAAAGAAATTCTTATGTCTTCTTCCCCTTGAAACCAGAAAAGTGGTCTACAAAGTTGGAAATCATACCTTACAATTTACATTGCAAAACTAAATTTCCACTAGTTCTTTTCAAAGCTAAATTTTATTAATTATAAATTTTTGAATAAGTTTTAATAATAACATAGTTAAAGAATTGAAAAAAGTCTTTATGTTTCTTGACAGACAAATCTATTGGTTGTTTAAAAATTAATTATAATAGATTATTTAAACATCAATAGTGAAAGGAATTTAAGCTCAGTTAGTGAATACCTGCAAAAATGTTTTTTCATATAAGACTCAACTGCAAGAAACTTATTAGTTCTCTGATATATATGGCTAAGTGATACTATTTCATCCTTAGAAGTGAGAGTAATAACTGGTTACTTATTAATAATAACTTATTTATTAATAATAACTGGTATCCTGCAGAAAATTTAGTACAGTATTTATTTATCATTTAACTTAATAGCATATATTAAATTTTAGAAGGCAGTAAACATTTTTATTTTCAAACTCTATTTTTAATGTTTGTACATGAGTTCGTGTCTATGCTTTTATTAGTGTTGTGTTTATTATTTTCATATTAATTGCCTTCTTCATATTTTCCTAGTGCACTCCTCATTGATTAGACTTTTCTGGGGAATCCTCCCTATCGGAATTCATTTGAGATATCTCATATGAGATACCAGGTTAGCTGGTAAAGCTAACCAGCAGTTTTTCTTCCTGTGATGCCACCATAGCCAAGCATTAATCTCCTTATTTCTAACGATTGCATAATGATCTGTTGTGTACCTGGGACAGGGGTAATAAACAGACCCAAAGCTTAGAAAATAATGAATTTTAATCTCCTGCCATATTAACAATCATAACATTTCTCTTTCTTTTTTTTATTCAATATTTTTTTATTATAAATCTGTGTAACAATTATATGGAGCTAAGCATGATGCATTTGAGGCAGTTTGTGAAGCAGCCTATTCATCACCAGATTTATTTGTTGGAGAGGTATTTTTATTTATTTAAGGTTGTGTGTGCTTTCAATAAGTTATTATTTTGAGCACTAAATTTATATCCCAACAGGTTCAAGTTAAAGATTATGGAGAGAAGGACAATGAAGACTTGGCAAAACGCTATGGTGTTTCTAAAGATGATTTTCCTTCAGTGAAGCTGTTTATAAAGGGCAACAATGAGCCTGTTACATTTGTTGCCCATAATGATAAAGATTTCACATCTGATAATTTGAAAAAATTTATCAGGTAATTTGATATTGTCTAAGAATAATTACTCTTTTTTAATACTTTATGAATTTCCTTCTTGCTGAATAGCATGTAGAAATAGGGCATTCAAGCAAACCTTTTCCCCCAGCTATTCTTTGCCTTTCTGAATTGTAGTTAGAAACGTCCAAGATCAGGTGGAGGGTATCCTCATGATTTTTCTGCAAGTGTAGGTCTTCTCTTTTACTAAAAAAAAATGAAGCATGCCATCAGAACTTAGTCCGCTGCTCGTTACTCTTCAAGCCAATAAAGCATGGGCGAAGGGCAACTACTGCGTGAGCCGCCCGCATAGATTAGTCATCACCTCCTTCAGCGCATCCTACGTTTGCATGGGGCTCCCGCTTTTCTGCTTACGCCCCCTGTAACTCCTTCTTTATGGAATGAGCAGCCAAAGCCCCTGAAAAATAAATTCACTCTTAGCCATCTGTCTTTTGTGTAGGTTTTGATTGGCTATTATAAACTTTACTTTTCTTTGCTATCCTATATCATTATCATAATAAATCAGTTAATATACCCTGTTCATGGCTTTCTTGCCTGGCAACTTCTATAATATTGTGGGCACTCTTTAGAGTTGCCAGTATGTTCTAAGGCAGCAATTGATGCAGCAAGGTTTTAAATTTTTAAAATAATGTAACCAAATTCAATATTTAATGGTAGTTTAGAGATAGATTAAAGTTTTAAATATTAATATCTTTGATATTATTAGATTATTTTAGTTGGTGTTCGGTGAAGGTATATCCAAAAAATAAAAATTTAAAAAAAGTATTTTTAAAAGATTATCTACCAACATTTGGGCTTACATTGTAAGCCATCTTCAGGGCTGTAGAAATACAATGTCATGAGAATACAATAAAATTTACAATATTATAATATAGAATTACCATAATGTAATGTGATATCAAAAGTATGAATGTAGAAAGATATGTAAGAGAATTTAAAAACTTGCAGACAACCTATTAAAAAAAAATTATTGAAAAAGTTAAAACAGTAATTGACCATACCTGCCTATCATGAAGACGAGAGAGGACCTCCTGTCCCTAAGTTCAAATTTCCATGAATGAGAGGAAAATGTAATTTGTTTTGAAAAAGACACCGTAGGTGGTGGAAGGTTGGGGGGAGGTAAGAGGCGGAAGGTACAAAGGGAGAGCGGCCTGTTTCTAAAGGGGGCAATAAAAGAACAAAGGAAAAAAAAAAAAGGAAGGGTTTTATTGGGAATAAGTGACTTTGGAACTGGGACAAATGTTTGACAGGTTTATTTTGAAGGAGGGCTAATGGTTTTTAGAATGTTGAAAATGTTTGAATAAGTTGAAGAAATTTATTCTATGTCCATTCTGTCGTTAACTGAATAGTGTTGTAAGTTAATGTGAATGGTTTCAGATAAAAGGCTCTTTTTCCATTCTCTTCCTTATATTCCAAAACTTTCTGAAAATATTAAGAAACCTCTCAGAAAAACTTTCCCTAACCTTAAGCTTTCTTTTTCCACCAACAACAAACTAAAATCTATTTATACCATCCTCAAAGACCCCATCCCCCTTCCTAACAGAACTAATGTCGTCTACAAAACTCCCTGTTCCACACCGAATTGCCATGGTTCTTACATTGGACAAACAAAAAACCCGTAGAATCAATAACCATAAAAATGACATAAAGAAAAACTAATAAAAACTGCCCTCACTAAACATGTTTTTCATAAAGAACACACATTTGACTTCCGGATCATAACCATTCTTTCCACCGAGCCCTATGAACACAAACGCCTTTTATCTGAAAGCGTTCACACTAACTTACCTTCGGCCTCTTACCATTCCCCCCACCCATCCACCACCCACGGTGTCTTTTTAAAAAAAAAATTATATTTTCCTCTCAGTCATGGAAATGTGAACTTAGGGACAGGACGTCCTCTCTCATCTTCATGATAGGCAGGTGTGGTCAATTACTGTTAAAATTTTTTTCAATAATTTTTTTTAATAGGTTGTTGTCTGCATGTTTTTGAATTCTCTTGCATATCTTTCTACATTCATACTTTTGATATGACATTACATTATGGCAATTCTATATTATAATATTGTAAATTTTATTGTATTCTCATGACATTATATTTCTACAGCCCTGAAGATGGCTTACAATGTAAGCCTAAATGTTGGCAGATAATCTTTAAAAAAATACACTTTTTTAAATTTGTATTTTTTTGGATCTACCTTGGCGGAACCCTAACTAAAATCATCTAATAATAATATCTACGGTCAAAAACTCTTCATTTGAATTAATATCTTTGTTTTTATTAACGTTATGAAAAAGTTTCTAGAATATAATAGTTGCTAATTTTCTGAAATTCATCTTCAATTATTTATATAAACGCTTATTAAGGAAGATATTTACAGAAATAACTTCAATGATTGAATACTTCCCTCACACTTCCTTTCCAGCCAGTATGGAGCCAGGTTTAGTGGTATTTTTACACTTGTTGGTCTCTGCATATAAAAGTATAATTCTTTATTTACTCTCATTTATTTCACTTTTAATGAAATATTGGTATCTGCTTAGTTTATGTATTTTAAGTTTAATAACATAGTTTATAATAACAAATAATACTATATTATTAGCTGAGACATCACTAGCAAGTCAGGCAGTCTTTTATTACGGGTTTCACTTTAACTCCTTGGTTTTTTATTCTTACCAATTCCTAAATTTCTTTGATCTGAGTGTTGACTAGTAGTTCTGTTTTGTTTTAAACTTCTCCGGACACCTCTTGATGCATTGTCGTGTTCAGGCTTCAAATGTTTGATATTTTGTTTGCATCTTTTTTTTTTTTATGTGGTTTAAAACCCTGAGGCCTTTGAATTGTATTTATTTAACTGCTGTTCTGGCATATGTGAGTGTGTGTTTTATTTATTTTATGTTTTCAAGTTCAGGCACTTCAGGTTATTTTTGAGCATGCTTCAGTTTTTCCTAAATTAAGGTTTTCATTTATAATTAGTTTAATATCTTAACAGTTTATTTGAAATTTTTTATTATTAATAGCTTGAAATTTGCAAAGTGCCTTTTGTTTTTGTCTTAATTTTGCATTCTCAAAAATTAAAATATTAGCGTTATCTTCCTGTTTGCTTAGGCTTGCTTTTTTTCTTAGATTGTGCATTAAGGAGGAACTTATTGAGATCTTCAATTATATCTTAATTATTTTGCTGATTTTTTTTTTATGTTTTGTTTTAGACAGATTTCGATTAGTGTCAGATTTTTATTTACCCCCATTTGAGATAACAAGCTGTTGAAATAAAATAAAATAAAAAAAAAAAAGAGATTCTAAGTTTAAAATTAAAAGCCTTTTTGTGACTTGTGTGCATTTTTCTCCATCTTATCTCTAGTTTTTTATTTTATTTAAAGGGAAGTGTAATTATTTTTAAGTTCCTATGCTGCTACAAGCACTGCATCGACTACATATTCACTAACCTTCTTTGCCTGACTATTTATAAGATAAGTGGTCACAGGAGTTGCTCAAATTAAGTAGATTTTCCATGTTTCATTAGATGGACATAAATGACAATAATTGATGAATTATATCTTATAAGCTGGAGAAAATATTGAGATTAAAAAAGGAAAGACAACTAAACCTGGCTCTATTCTGGCCGGGAAGAAAGAGTGGGGTAAGTACTCAGCCATCGTAGTTTTAGTCATAAATATATTCTTTAATAAGCATTTTTGGTCAAAATGTTGTAGAACATGAACCTTAGACAATTGTATTTTACACTTAAGAAAATTAAAAATGACAAGTGATTAAATTTGTAGTAACTCAAATAAAAAGGAAGATCTAAATGTTGGTCTACCTCTAAACCCCACCCAGAATTAACTTCTTTAACAGTTTACATTAAAAAATAAAATTGAAAGTGTATATACATATATANGACTACTCTTGGTATAAAAATAAATTTATTATTTTTGTTATATATCTGCTATGTCCTTGAGATTAGTATCGTTAGGGTTTTTGACTGCTCTGTTTTTACTGGTATCAGATGCGATAGATAATTTAATCTCAGGTAGGGTATTCAGAATCAAAAGAATCTCAACTGATGTATTCTCAAGACCTGATTTCAGCTTTTTTCCTATTGTTTTAGGTTTGTTTTTTTTTGTTTACTATATAGTTTTGTTTAATCTATTTGTTTTTTAAAAAGAAGATTCATTAATTCTAATTATTTTAGTTGTTCTTGCTCACTCAATTTTACATGTTAATTGTTATTTTAATAGTTCTGTTAAGGGTCTTTTCTTCTGAGTTAAGAAGTGTCCTCTAAGGTAATCAATATTGATTCTACAAATAAACTTTTAACTTAACCATTTTTATTTGGTTAGAAATAGTCTTCTAACATAGCTATTCATTTTTTTAAGATTTTTCTCTCTCTCGTAAATAAAAATAATTAAAAATTTGTAATCCTTCATCCTCTATTAAATCAGCACACACATTGAATGAGCACATTGAATTATCTCTGGTTTTATTTAATTTTGTAGTTATTAGATAGTGTTCAAATTATTTTCCAATTAAAAAACAAATTGCCTGTGAAAATTATTGATTGAATTCCTGTACATCCTATTATTAATTACTTTTGGGGAATTTTTTACTTCTAAAATTATTCAATAATAGGATAAAAATATTGGTTTTTTTATTTCATATAATAAATAAAATATTTTCTCCTTTTTATTATGGAACAATAATCCAAATACTTTATACAAATTCAGAAAATGTACCAACCTCATGGAGCTCATTAGAAGAGTAATAAAAAATCTTGCCCATTTTTCCAAGTAATGTGCATTCAGCCGAAATCCCTGTGCCAGTTTTCAATGAATTTCCCTCTTTGGAAGGAGGGGAATACGGATATGGTGTAGATGAAAGCGACTCCAACGATGAAGATTTCAACATTGAATACATAATATATCTGCATTCACAGAATAATTATATTTACTATTAAGCCAAAAACCTTGCATCCTATAGCTCCAATTTATGGTTCTCAGAGCCATTATTAATCTCTACAATTTGCTAAATTGGTATTTTTATAAATGCTGTATGCCCAAGCAAAGGTGAGTAAATGAGACTCGACAAGACTGTACCCTTGTATATACTTTCAATGAGAAGCCTCTTCAGAATTTTCTTGCCTCTGTGTAATAGGATCATTAGTTTGTATGCATTTGATTTGCTGTTTCTGTCTTATTATTTTTTGGTATAGGCAAGATGATGATCTAATTCCTAATCATTAGCTAGTTTTTTTGAGTTAGATCTGACACTGTTTTTTAATTAATTCTTGGTGTCTGAATCTGAGAATAACCTCAGATTATGTCTATCAAGTCAACTTTTTAAACTTTGTAATCCAATGCTCGTGTATTTCCAAGAAAGTCTTTAACAATGTTTTTGAATGCCATATCCGTATTCCCCTTCTTCCAAAAAGGGAAATTCATTGAAAACTGGAACAAGGACTTTGGCTGAATGTGGTACTGGACGTATAGCTGACGGTAAACTAGGATACTCCATTTTACATTTTTTTTTTCTTGTTATAACCCGATGTTTTCACTATACAAAAGTAACAATCACTTAAGTGATCTTTGGGCTCATGCCAAATCATAGGTACCAAATGGAAGCTTAACACGTGTTCCTTGGTCCAAATCCTCAACACACTGTTTACACACTTTATGAGGTGCCCATGCTTTATCTTGATTACCAAGTTTTACTTTAAAATAGGCAAAATATGCTTGTCTGACAAGTGTACTGATGTTTGTCCTTTGACTGGGAATGGTAAAGCTGTCACATATATAACAAACGAATTGGGGATGTTTTCGCACTTTTGACGTGTAGGAGCAGAGGTAGCCATAAGGAAATGTTTCAGTTCAAACACGCCATGTAGTAACGAAATACTAAATACTGCTAACCGACACAACATTTTACCACAGTATAATAGACGTAACTAAACAGGCAGGTCTAGACCAGCATGCCTAATTCTATAGAAAAGCGCTAAATCATCTACCTCAACAGAAATTGAGTTTCAAATTGTTCCCCAGTGTTATTTAAATTAATGAACCTTTTCAATCTGGTATATTACATACATTTATAATTTATATATATATATATATATATATACACATATATATATATATATATANTATATATAATTTAGTTGTAATTTAGGTTTTTAAATTTTCATTGTATCCTCAGCAGTTTTGTCTCAAATAGTGCATTCACTAGTAAACACAATACATCACACAGGAACTGCATAACCTAATAGAATTCCTCAATAATCAAAGTTTAATATTTGTATTAAAACTTTTCATTTCAGTTAAAGTCCACCCTAATTTTTTTCTTTTAATAAATTATTTAAATAATCAAATTAATAATTGAGACTACTAAAATATATAGATATACTTTGAAATTTAATTAAATAATTTCACAGTTTAAATGAAACTTTAAGTTAAATTATCTATCTTTCAATTAAATGATTCTTACATGACTAGCATTCTTACTAAGGACAAAATAAACTCTCCCCATTACTTAGAAATATGTGAGTGATTCTTTATAAATGAATTATGATTGATTGTTCCACAATGACTATTTTGGGCCACTTTCAGTTCGAAAGTTTGAAAAATCATAGTAATTTTTATTTTTTTAGTACTGAGAACTAACTTTAATATCAGATAAGTCTTAGTGACTGACAATCGAACAAGTGGTATGAGATTTTGACAAGCTCCATTGGAAATCATCTCTAGATTAAGTTCCTTCATTGATTTGGTATATTTTTTTTAATAGATTTTGACCTTATTTGTTGGCAACGGTCAAGCTTAATATTGTTTTACTGTGGCTTATCTTAAAACATGACTATTCATGAAATCAGTTTGCCAAATGATATATTGGCTGTTTGCTATTTAATATTCTTGCAATTTGAAAGTAGTTGATATTGTAGTATCACTGCTCAACATTTGATCACCCAATCTTGTGATATTCAGCTTTATGCCAAGAAATTATTTTAACAGAAAAAACATTTTTGTAATCGATAAAACTTTTTCATAGTGATAAAGTTTTTCTTATTTTTATTCATAGTAAGTAATAAGTTTGATGTTTTCTCAAATCATAAATGAATTATTTCAATATTTACTTTAATAAATTAGATAATTATTAACATCTTTTTTTGTTTCTAGATAATGAGAAAAATAATTGAAAAAGGGTCTGATTTTATCACTGCTGAATCAACCAGAATTGAAAATATTCTTAAAGGAAAATTAAATAAAGACAAACAGGTAGAAATGCAAGAAAGGGTGAATATTATACAATCATTTTCTCCTCATGACGAATTATAGAAGTTAAAGCAAGACATTTATTTTATAACTACTTGCATTTGAAAGACTTTTCAATAATTCCAAATTAGACTACTCTTGGTATTTTTGAAGCATTAAACATTTGAAGTACTTAATTTAGGTGTATTAATATGAAAAAGTGTGAAATGTATTAATAGTTATGAAACATTTTTATTTATTTGCATTTAAGATTTGCAATAAATTACTTTCTTAATATTTGACTTAGCCTCTTCTTTGAACAGTTTTATCCTTTTTTTTACAGTCCATGTGAATCCTGCTAATGCCTCTCCCGGTAGTGAATTAATATTCAATAAATTGTTCTTAAATTTTCCCAAAGGCACTTCTTGGAATATTGCAAACTTGTCCCAGATTGTAATTTGTAAGTTATCCAACTAAATATGATTATCAAGTTTTTGCTTATCCTTGAAGAATTACTAATATCTTTTAATAGAATATTAACACTAAATAAATCCCTGAATGTTTTCAAGAGTCAGTGATTTTCCCATTTCATAAATCAGGAGAAAATTATGATCCCAAGAATTATCGAGAAATAACTTTTGGTAACGCTATTGGCAAATTATTTACTGGTCTAATAAACAGCTGATTAACATAATGGGCTGAATATAACAATGTCCTTAAGGAATCAGAGGCAGGATCCAGAAAAAGTACTCCTCAGTCAATAAAATTTTCAATTTGATCAGCATTATAAAATTGCATCTGGGAAAAAAATGAAGCGAAAACTTATGTATTTTTTTATTGACTTTTCATCTGCTTTGGATAGGGTTGATCATTTGGCAATGTTTTTTTTTTTTAATTGTATGGGATGGGAGTGTCAAAATCAGTTAAAACTTTAAATCATCTGTATAGCAAAACAAAATAGGCAGCTTGGTGTACATATAGGCAGAGGGGTTCACCAGATTTTTTAAAATTTCAATTTAGGATTGAAACAAGGAGAAATACCTAGTCTATTTTTATTTAATGCTTATATAAATGATCTAGAAGACTGTAAGAGGTGGAATAAAGGTTAATGGGTAGAGGTTCAAAATATTGGGATATGCAGTTTACATTGCTGACAATAGCTTTCTGGGCCTAATGATTGCAACATATGTTAAGAGAATTTGAAGAATATTTTGCTACATGGAAGTTTAATGTAAATTCAGACAAATGAAAAATAATGGTTTTTAGAAAGAGTGGCAAATCAGCAAAAAATGAGAAAAGTTTTATTTTTTTAATAAAAGAAAAGAAAAAGTGAATCAGTACAAATGCCTATGCATTACTCTGACACCTTTCTTGTCGTTAAGAAAACATTTTTCAATAAAGTTAAACAAAGCTAAATCTGCTACAAAAGCAATATGGATATATAGCAAAACATACTCACAGTTGCAAAGATATCCTTTGACTCAAATAACTAATTTTTAATAATGTCTTCAAAGGTTTCATTGGATATGACTGCTAAGTCTGGAATGGAAGTAGAAAATGTATTTCTTTATTATTATTTTTTATTTATTTATAATGTATTTC
>KZ806959.1:877056-902641 GCA_000696205.2 Oncopeltus fasciatus | reverse complement strand
TTTTTTTCTTGTCAATAAGTTGTTTGTTTGCATGTTTTTTCAAATTGGTTCTTTTTCAAATTGTTTTTCATAAACTTTAAATTGTCTTACATAGCTTTCTACATTCATACTCTTGATATCACATTATATTATAATTCTCTATTATACTAATTTCAATTATTATTGTATTCTCATGACATTGTATTTCTACAGCCCTGAAGATGGTTTACAATGTAAGCCGAAACGTTGGCAGATAATCCATTATTAAAAAATACATTTTTTAAATTCTT
Source organism: Oncopeltus fasciatus (assembly GCA_000696205.2). Taxonomy (NCBI): domain Eukaryota; kingdom Metazoa; phylum Arthropoda; class Insecta; order Hemiptera; family Lygaeidae; genus Oncopeltus; species Oncopeltus fasciatus. The sequence goes on along the minus strand of KZ806959.1, from coordinate 902,372 downwards.
TTTTTTTCTTTTGTTATTAATATGTAAGGAAAATTATTACTTTACCCATCAGCTAGAAATTTACTTTATACATATCTTTCAATTTAAGGAGATTACAAGAGGGTAAGGCGTTCAATAAGTTGATTATTAGACAACTATTATGGAATGGATTTCTGCTGATTCAATATTAAAGACAAAATACATGGGGATATTATTTCAGATGCTAAATATAGTAACAACAGAGATTAATAATTGAATTTGAGGTTGCAAATAAAACCACTTCCATTTGTTCACTTTTATTCATAAATCACCTCTCTCTATATCTCTCTCATTCATTTTTATATTTAAATTAAAAAAAAACTAAAGTGGGTTCTAAAAATATTGAAATTCAGGTGTTAACATAAAAAATCACAACAGATATTATGTCCACTATATAATTATTTATTATCTCATTTGATGTTGCAGATAACCACTACTTTCAATTTTGCTCATTAAAAAAACTTAAAAAATTTTTTTGTACTTAAACATGGCAATTTTGTTAAAAAATAAAATATGAATGACAAGCACAAGCTACATAAAGTTATTTGATTTTAAATTAACAACAAGTGTAAATAAATAATTGAATGTATGATTTACTGTTTCTTCTTCCGGGTTGGACCGTGTCAAGTTGTTGATAGTTGCCGAGCTTTCGCACATCTTGTGATGGCTTCTTCAGAGCTGAATAGAAAATGAGAAAGAAGCGGTAAATACATCTGACGACCGTCAAAGCCTACTTGAACATCTGACCAACCTGTACGGGGAGGATGTTGTTCAGAGAATGAAGAGCATTGACAAATTCAGATAGAAGAAAATGAGACTCGTGGATATACCACCTGGATTTAAAAAACAGCTCTCATTCTCTATTCAGCCCTGAAGAAGCCATCATATGATGTGCAAAAAGCTTGGCAACTATCAACAACTTGACACGGTCCAACCCAGAAGAAGAAACGGTAAATACATCTGACGACCGTCGAAGCCTACGTGAACATTGAATGTAAGAACGAAAAAGAATATTTAAGGAAGAAAAGATATGTTCTAGGCCAAACTAGATGAGGAAGGGGTTCATTCTATTCCCCTACTAACATACTGAAATATAATGCTTTATTTGCATTTTTAGTGTTACAGAGCATTAAAGAAAGAAGATTTAGTATCTCTGATTTGAAAAGGGGGGGGGGAGTTTTGTGCATCTCAACTCTTCTAGTTACATTTCTAAATATCCCTATTATTAATAATTTTTCATTTAAATGTTGTAAGGCAATGATGCTTAATTATATTTTACACCTTTTTTTTTTTCTATAAATTGTTTTCATTAATCAACAAAAACAAAAATATTTATATTATTAGATGATTTTAGTTAGACCCATGATAGCCCTGAAGATGGCTTACAATGTAAGCCGAAACGTCGGCAGATAATTTAAAAAAAATACACTTTTTAAAAATATTTATTTTCTTTTGGATCTACATTGACCGAACCCCAACAAAAATCATCTAATAATTATACCTACAGTAAAAAAAACCCTCCATTTAAAAATATTTATAATTTTTTAATTTCTTCTACCTGAAGACCACCCTCTTTGAACAACTTGTGAGGCTAAGCTTAAATATTGATATGATAAAAAATAAAAAATCAAGGACATAAATTTAGGAGTAAAAGGAAGGGCAATCATCCTGTAAGAGATTTTGAACAAATTATAGAAAGATAGTAAGTCAACAGGATGTGAAAAGAAAAGAAGTTTTTATATTAGTCTATGGTGAATAGATCAAGCCAAGTGTCAACAAATCAAGAATGATGGGTGGTATTAAAATGAACAATCTAAAAGTTGAGAGAAGGTGTCAAAGTCCTCAGAGTTCATCTTAAGGCTATTGGCAATGGCAGTCACCAGGCATGTGTAAGTCTCGCTAACCTGTATTGGGATTTCCCATATTTCATCCGACTTGCTCTGGAGGTACTGTTCAGCACAGTTTAAGCTATTCTCTAATCAGAAGCTGGGTGTTGGAAGAAATAAGTAGGTAAAGCTGGCAGATAGCTAATACAAGAGAGACTACCAGTCCTGATATGCATTTGGATTCTTTCTGATGATCCGACTACAGAACTTAAATTTACACAGTAAGCATAACTGTTATAAAATATGACCAAAAAAAACCTGGAGCCTTTCTCCATTCACTCACAGCCATCTTAGGCCAAAGTCTCTAAAAATATGTCTTTTAAACTACCTGAACATAAAGATTTAATGGGACAATATATATGAATATCTACACAAATTCAAAATATATCTTTTGAACAAATGTTTTTCTTTGTCATTGTTTCATTATGTATCTGTGTTAAGTTTTGATTTTACTTAATGAAAAGTACTTATACAGTGCATTGCATGTTTTATATCTCAATTAAGTAATATAAACAGTATAAAAAATGTTCTTATTGACAATAACAAACCAATCTAAATTATTATGAATAGTTGACTTTCTGGAATATATTTCCCTCGAATGTATTAAACCAAACAATTTCGTTTGGTAATCGAATTTCAAAATTAATATTAATATTAATAATGTTTTGATAGAATTTACTCAAAATAATAATTAACTATATAGTTATGTAGTTGTTTTTTTTTTAAATACTTATGACCTATTAAATTTTAATAAAAGGGAGTAAAAAAAAAAGACTGTTTTATCAAATTCAAGATTTCAAAGGACTGTAAATGTTTTCAATCCTAATTAATATTTACCAATAGTTAATAAACCTTTTGGAGCATTTTCTAAGCTTATTTACCTAATTCCATTTGACTTCTTAAAAAAAAAAATAAAAGCCTCAGTTCAGTATTTTTTTTCAAAGAAGAAACATGAGAATTTCCTACAAAATTCTTGTAATTTTAAGGCATTACTGGGGAAAAAATTGTGAAATTATTAAATATGAAAAGGAAGGTGTCCTTCACCAACACTGCTGTGTGGTTTTAAAAAATTTAGCAGTTCAGAAATTACATTCGAGAGAAAGGAAGAAGTGCTCTGGGCGACTGTTAATGGATATTGATGAGGTTCTGCCGAAAGCTGTTGAGTCATATTCATCCACAAGTAAACACAAACTTGCCAAGGAGTGCTGTGAGTTGAATGATACAGGTAGTCGCCATCTACTTTCCATAGGAAAGGTGAAAAAGAGCAGTATACTGGTCCTTCACGTACTACGTCTCAGCAATCACCTAAGAGGTTGGAAATTTTTTTTAAAACCTCCTGTGATGAAAAGTGGGTAGTAAATGGCCAGTAAGGTGAAATACAAATATCCTTAAGCAATAGCTGGATTTTGGTCAAACTTCTCTTCTAGTTGCTGCAAGGGAACAATTTGGGGGGAAAAAAAAAACATGCTTTGCTATTTTGGAATTTTTAAGATGTTATTCAACCCAAATTTATTTCTGATAGATTCTGTGAAATCTGAACTCTGCTGCAAACAACTGGAAAGATTGTACACGAAGTTGTCCTGCTTTGATCAACAGAAAAGGAGTATTATTCCAAAAAGATACTCTTGTCCTCGAGCCAAAGAAAAGTTTAAAGAACTTTGTGGGTTACAACTCTTGCCTTATTCACCATATAGTCCAAATCTCGCACCATCAAATTACAACTTGTTTCAAACTATGACCCTTTTTCAGAGGAAAAAAATTGATAATTTCACGGAAGTTAAATTCTTTAACAGCCATCCCAAGGAATGGTATCAGCTTAAATCAAGCAATTGGCTAGCAGATGACTGATGACAGTAGATAACAATGGACTATACTTGGAGTATTAATTGTATTTTTACCAAAAATATAATAATACTATATTTGGTTGAAAACAGCTGTTTTTTTTTGTTTTTGTTTTTTAAATATAAAAACCCTTTTATTTCCATGTTATAATTTCTTTTTAACTTTATAAATCTCTAATTTATTAATTATTAATGTATAGAATAAGAATATAAATTTTGTATGTAACTCTCTGTGCTACAAGTAAGCAAGTTTTAAGAAAAATGAAAAATAAGAAGGATGCTTAATAATGTACAACATAAATGATATAAAAAAAAGAAAATTAACAGTATTATCATACTTATTTATTATCATATAGGTGGTCTACAAAAGAAAAAAATTGATAAATTATTATATTTAATTATGTTTGATTATTAAAACAATTTATAGAAAATAAAAGGTGTAAACTATAGGTGTATATAATTTTATAACATCATTGTCCTACAAAATTTGTATGAAAAATTATTAATGACAAGGATATTTAGAAATGCAACTAGGAGAGTAGAAAGGCAAAAAAGTAAATCAAGCATTATATTTCAGTATGTAAGTAGGAGGATAGAACTTCCTTGTCAGCCCAATTATAGTTAAATTAAAATAAAATTTCTTTGATAAATGAAAATAATTAGTAGATTGTCTTATAGTTATTACCCATAATATTGGAGCCAGAAAATGTTATTACTTTTATTAGCCTGAAGCATTCAAAAGGTTCAAAATCCACATACCCACCACAACTTAAAAGTAAATCCTTAGTAATGAAAAGCAACATGCAACAGACAGTAAATACAAAAAAGTTTTCACATTTAATACCATAAGTACAATAACGATAAGCTCTTCATTTTAATATTCTTTTAAGCACCTTAATTTGATTGAATTACCATTCAAGCAATCTATAGCAGCCAATAACATTCACTTATAAAAAAAGAAATTAAAACAAAAAGTGAGAACTTATTAATAGACTAACTTTAGTTATTAATAGACTTTTAAATAAATGTAAAAAAAAAAGAATAATTATTTATATAATTAGTTAAATATAAATGAAAATACTAAATTAAATTTCATCATTTTATATAAGCCATTATTATTGCTAAAGCAGAACACCAGATACATGAAAGAATATATATGAGACCATTATACATTCATACATGATAAAATTAAATTCTAATATGTTCAAATGGGGAGTTTTTTGACTGTTGATATTATTATTAGATGGTTTTTGTTGGGGTTCAGTCAAGGTAGCGGTCTACCTTGACCAACCCCAACAAAAAACATCTAATAATTAAATTCTTATATCCATTTTATGTTTCTGGTGGTGGTTACAGAACTGAATTTATATGTTGACTGGAATTCAACTATCAATAAGTGTAACATGAAGATCAGCTATTCTCCAAAAAAATTAATACATATATATTAGATTTAAACCCACATTTAAATACTATCACGCTTTAGTAATTTATTTCATTAACTTCTTAATATTGCTTAGATCTCTTCCACTGTACTTATGAGTTATTCTTTACTGAAGCAGAATGGATCTCTCGAATGAAGTCAAAATATTATTACCATTATGTGATGACTCAAATAATGATGATAAATCAATCAGAATGGTTTACTTACTACACAATTTTACCAATGTGCCACAGACTGTAAATAAACATATTAATAACTTTTTTTAACCCTGAGCGTCACTGGCCTATAGGAACCATGTACAGTGTGAAGTTATATTGTGCTGTAAGCTTCTATAATAGTAAGAAACAAGAATAAATATGAGACTGCCCAATCCAAATTATAAAGAACATGATAGTGGAAGCCTTCTAGAACAGTATTGGATTTAACTATCAAACCAAGAATTGTAGGAGAAAAAATGTTTTCTACTTAAATCTGTATAAATTACATCTTTATAATGCAATAATTACAAATACATAGTTTGTAAATATATACTAAATAAATATAAAGAATTTAATTTTTTTTAAAGAATTCCTAAATAAAACATGAAGCTATTCAATTACGATAGAGTACAAAATTATTTAAAACAACAAAAAACAAAAGCAGCTCAACCAGAACATGTAAAATAGAAAATATCAAAACCTCAAGGACTAGGTTCTGTTGCGAAGTGGCTCCTCCTCCCCTGGGAGAGGGATGTGAACAGGAGTGACAGTCGGAGGTAGGAGGTGCTCAGCAGAAGGGACAGCCTCAGGGGGTGGGTGGGCAGAGTCACTGATGAGAAAGTGGTTCATAGATGGCAAAGGGGGTAGCTGGTAGCCAATCAGGTCCTTACTCACTGCACACCCACACCAAGAGAGAGACTATATATTCATCTATTTATGACTGAATGAACAGATGAATAAATGTTATGAGTCCAAAATTATTGAGTAAAAATTTACTTTATAACTAAGTTATTAATGTAGTGTGACTCAGAAAAAGTAAAAACAAGAAAGAAATGTAAAATAGGATTTTTTCCTGAATTATAACAAAAAAAAAATGTTTTCCCTTATTCCATAGCACCTAATTCTAACACAAGAATTACTTTATTCATCCATACTAACCACTATCACAAATCCATCAGCACCACAAGTTCATAATTTCTTACTTCCTTTCATCTTTAAGCTATAATCAATTCTCATTGCAACTACATTCCTGTGCCTTGGTGCTATTTTCACAATGTTTTCTTAGTTAATTTTCGCTACTCTCAAGCAATGTCTACTTAACACCTAATAAGGCTTTCAAGTGAGGTTTTTTCCTTTCAATCCTTCCTCAAAATTTCCTTATTTTTCCCTACCAAAAATAAACTTTCTAGCACATTCATAGCAATTATAATTCAAATATTATTGCTACTGTAATTATTTTATTATAATAAAATTTATTGCTGCTGTTTTTATTCTTATTAATTTATGCTTTCATTTATGTTAAGCTGCTCTTCTTCAAAATTCATTTTCATTTAATAAATAGCAGGATACATTTCACCTCTCATTTTGTATATATTCCTGCTTGTAAAGAAATCACACATGAAGTCACCCAAAAAAAAAAAAGATACTTCTGAGTTAAGGGGATACTTTGTTTAGAAGATGGCACATTACCAAGGAGGGGATTCAAAAGGTCTGGTTATGTATGTATGTGAAATTCTGTATGTAAATAAATAATAAATGGTAATGCAGTATCAGTAAATTTCTTCAGATAGAGAGAAGATTACATACTATCACTACCTCCCACCTGTGCAAGGTCTGCAAAAATCACAGAATAACACCACAGTAAATCATTTATGAGAAAATAATGTTCGAAATGACAAATGACCGCTGAGTGACACTCAACAAACTGAAAAAGAATTTGTCAACAAAGACTTTTCTCAATCTGCTTAGTGAAATTCAGTCAAATAAAATTTGTTAGAAGTTGAGTGCAAAATATGAGTGATCAGAATGCTCAGACTAGAACACAGACAATCTCATGACCACTGCTGTTGAATTGTTTATCTGGGGTCTTATTATGAGAGGGTGAGATTTGGGTACATAACCATATACAAAATAAAATCACTTCAATTGCACCATTAATCCTCCTCAGCTACCTAAGAATTCAAGATGATACATTGAGCCGTAAAAGTAGTAAATTTGTAAAAGAGTTTGTTTGTTGGATTATATGGCCATCATTAATATAGAGGCTTTCTACAATGCACTAAAATAATTCCAAAAGAGGAAATTTTGTAATTATTTTCATTAAAAACCTAAAAGGGAAAGATTGTCACGACTAATAGAGGATGCTGGCATTTTTGGATAATTATTATAATTCAACTCCTTTATGTCTCAATGTGGCACTTCATAGTTAACTTAAAGATGTTGGGATGAGAATTGTTTTCCCAACAATCAGAGATGAAGAAAGCTGTTTAGAAATGACAGAGAGCTATTAAGAGATCACGACTGGGATAAAAAAGCTGGTGTATCGACTAGAGAAATATATTAATTTCTATCATTAATGTTAAAAAATAGTTCAATAAATTTTTGATGTTTCCTGTGAATTACAATTTAAACCTTCTTCTATCCTAAATAAAAATTAGAAACTTACTTTCTAAAACCACAATCTAAGTTTTCAATTAAATATTTGCCATCACCAAATTTGTCTGGGATTTTCAACATTGTGTCTCATAAGAGCCCAAAATAAATAGAACCATATCTAAAAAAAAGTCTGAAAGAACTGTAGAAATATCCTTTTTTTTTCCAGGACAATGGGCTCTGTCCTTCCAATACAGACTAATTCTGTTAATTGCACCATTTCAAATTTTAAAAGAGTTACTTTTTTCACAGTTAACAGGATTTTGAGGGCATCCTTTAGGGTCAAACTGGTTAATCAAATATTTTCTAACAGTTCTATTTTCAATGTGGTTGAATGAAAGGAAATTTTTTTTTAATTAGTGTAAAGCTTTGTAATAATTGACAAATACAAATTCATTTTTATCTTAAATAAAAAAAATTATTTAAATAATAAATAGAAGAATTAGCTTCAGGCTCCCAAGAAGATTGTGAATTAAAAAGTGCTCAGTTGTATGGATGAATCTGTGAGCAGGAAAGTATTCAGTTTTTACACTCTACACCCCACATATTATATTACTAAAATTTTCCCACTTATATTGAAATTTGATCAAAACTCCATTGTAGGAGCTACACTGTACATAAGAACATGTATATCATATAAAACATGCATTATTATATCATTTATATCATATAAAAAACATTTTCTTTGAATATTATATCTGTAAGATGCTTCTTCCTTGATAATTTTCAAAAATAGTTAAAAGGTCATTTAAATGGATTATTTATCATTTACCTCCATTCAAGAAGTGATAGCCAATTAATGTGTATTTTCTGGCTTGGTCTAATGCTTCAGTGCTATACTCCTTTGCTTCAGAGGGATAACAGAGAGCAGCCATTGTCCCTGCACCAATAGTTGTATAGAACAGTCTAGTGAATAATCCCTTCCTCAGACCAAAAATAAATCCAGTGATACCTCCAAGTGCTATAGCCCCGACTCTTGGAGCAAGGTTTTCTTCTTCCCGAAGAAAATCTAATCCATCTATTAAAACATTTAAGATGATTACAAAATGTACATTGAACATATTAAAAAAGTATCACCCAATAAATAGTGTTTCTTTGTTTCTTTCTAGAAAAATGCTTTTTCTAGCAATTTAATACAATATTTATGTAATACAAATATATTTTATGAATTACATATAATAATATAAATAAGTTGATAAAAATATTTTATTCCTTAGAGATATAATTTAATATTAATATTTTTTTTAAATTATGCTGAAGAGAAATCCCATTAAAATAATTTTTTGTGGGGATTTCAATGCCATAATTGGCCAGGAAGATTTATATATATAAAACGACCAAGAATTAGCCCCTTCAAAATCCATGAAAAAATGAATAAAAACAGGAGGAAAACAATAAAGTTTTCAGCCTCTTGGAGCCTGGATGTTGGGAGCACTCCTTTTGGAGGGGGGCAAGATGCATAAAGCCACATAGAAATTCCCAGACTTCTTAAATTCAATCAGCTTGATCACCACTTCTTCTTAGTGCTCATCACAAATCTAATCCAAAAAGCCATAGAGCACATAAAGGCGATGATAAAGATTCTTATCTCAACCTTGTAATTGCATGGATTAGAGCCAGAATCTTATTTGCTCGAAACACAAGATTGGAAAAGCCTGTGAAGTGGAATACTAATAAGCCTCAAGAATGAGATGCTTGCTCTTTTCAAAACCAGCTTGACACACAACCTGAAGAGACACTTTGTAACATAAATGAGGTAGACTCCCAAAATGTGTACACAAAAAGAAGTCACTTTTGAGAACAAAGACTTTATATCATGAGAAATAAGATTTTGAAGTATCAAGAAAAACTAAAAATAATATTAATCATGCAGAAGGATGAAAAATACTGTATAAGAAGCATTTTCATGCTAGGAGAAGGAAATATTTTACTTTTTGAAACAAATAATTTATTTAACAAAAACTTACTAGATGCACTTTCCATTGCATTCCCAAGAGCTTCAGCAACTTCTGCTTTGACAATCTTTGTCTGGTCCATCAAGAACCATAGCTCTTGTCTTGCACATGAGATGGTTTCTTCAAGGAGATTTTTTTCTGGGCATTCTGCAGCACTCTTTACCTCAACACTATTCCCATATAAAGATTTAAAAAATAAATGTATTTCATATGATTATATAAGAAAAATTAAGTTTTAATTTTATCATATATAATTGGTCTTAAGTTTTTTGTTGTTTTTTTTCATTTAAACTTTTCTGAAGTTAACAAAACCATCTTCATTGTAATTTTTCAAGATAAATATTGTTATTTTGGATAACAAATAACAAATAATCAATAAATAATCATATATTGGGTCCAATTTAATACTAATCTCCATAAACAAAATTTAAGGAATTACTTTTTAATAAACAATAATGCAAAAAGTACTAGGCTTTTGTAAGGAGATAGAAAAACTATTCAGAATTGATCTTCATTATTATATAATCTTTACTCCACTTTAATAAAATCTATGTAGTTATAAATATTACTGAGAATAAGTTATTTAATAAGGTAATCTTAACAATAAATTTCCAGCTTATATTATTTAGTACAGAAGAGCAAATAAAAACATTTTTTGTTAGTAGACACAGATTGATTTATATGCACAATTATATACAATCTTTTTAGAAATGACTTCAAGAGGATTTCAAACTTATAAATCTAATGATGCTTCAAAAAAAAAATGATGCCTATGAATACTTTACTATCATTGGAAAAGTAAAAATAAACACTTCTCACTTAAATGCTTTTTCTAAATTTTTGTTTTCCAAATAGTTTTTAGAATAAATATTTAAAAAAAATGTTTTTGTATATTTTCATCTAGGTCTCAGCATTTATACAAATTAGGGAATATACTGAATAACAAATTATTTGAAAAATTATATAATGGGCATACTATTTCAAAAAGAAAACTTTAAAATGTTCACATAGGCATCCAGGGTTGACAGATGTTTGTATAATTACTTCTTCCGGGTTGGACCGGAAAGAAGGATTCTTTACCCAGCCCTGAAGAAGCCATCACAGAATGTGCGAAAGCTCAGCAAGAAACCACCAGTCGACATGGTCCAAACCGGAAGGAGTAATTGTACAAACTTTAAAATGCTATTATTTAATTCTGATGCTATCACTAATCTTTAGCTCTGTGACCTTTGTTAATTCATTAAACTTTAACCAAAAGTAATATGTTGGAAGCAGTATCTCGAGCTAAGATTTTTCATATCATCAATTAACCAGAGTACCATCAAAACATAATAAAAAAAAGTAAATAGACAAATTAAATTATGATTTTTAACAACATAAAATGATAAAATAATAAAACACAAATATTTCTTTACAAATATATTTTTGTTAAATTAATTAAATTTAAAATTGTTAAAACAATAAAATTATTATTTTTTAAATGATAAAAATGTGAGCATACATACCAATGCCGACACTGCCTTTCATCTGGATAAATTGGTAGGTCAGCAGGCCTTAAAAGGGTTCTGTTTGTATCACATGTAGGTTCAACTTTTTTAGCAGCATGGACTATACCAAATGCATACACCCCGCCAGTAAATGGCATCAACACCTTTCTGAGGACCTATTAATTTATAACAAAAAAAAAATTTTACCCTCCATTTTAATGCTCAGAATTTCTTAAACTAACGGTTTACATTAATTGTACAGGAACTTTTCATACTTTATAATTGTTAATAAATAAGAGAAACAAATCCATTAAGCTACACCCACACAATAAACAGATGAACAAGTAGGTTACATATGAGGAAAAGGTAATAGAACAGTTGGCAATTCACTAAAGTAGTTTCTACTAATAAAAATTATAATCATCATCTTATGTTGACTTACACACTTTGAACTACTCTCTATCAAAAATAAGTATTATTCTAATTATATTTCAAAAAAAATTTTAGTCGAATAACATTTACTATGGAGAGAAATTAGAGAAACTAATGAAATATGAATAAATTATTACAAGAGAGTATATGCATGAATATATCCATGCTCCACAGACAATTCCGAGGTTCTTTAAAAATGAAATTTAGCCTGTCAAAAAAAAAAAAAAAAAAAAACAAAAAAGAAAAAAAAAAAACCCAAATACATTGTTTCCAGGTTTGTGACTCCATTCATGAAAGTAGTTCTGAATCGTTCCTTATCTGTCGCATACATCACTTCCANCTTTTTTTTTTTTAAATAAATCTTTATTTATTACATTCTGTTATATAACATCTTGTAATTTGATGGCTTAAAATAAATATACATATGTAAAAAAAATATAAATAAAATAAAAGAAAAAAAAATCAACAATAAAACAAATAAATGGTCATCACTGTGCACGGAGAAGGGGCCCAACGACCCCACTCCCAATAAGTTTAGGCATTAAGGCCCAAGAGGTCGCGAGGCCATCTCCGTTTTAGTCACCGGGGAGGATTGTGAGGATTGGAGTCCGACGACAGGGATTGGGCATATGGATTGGGATGGAATTGGAGTTGGAGTTTACTATGGAAGAGCTTGAAGCAGGTGGAGATAAGGTCTTTGACAAAGGGAATATTAAAGTCGTGATGAAGGGTAGAGTTGGACACATAATATGGAGCGTTAGCAATTATTCTGAGAATTTTGGACTGAAAGGATTGTATTCATTGGATATTGGAAGGCTTAGCGGCACCCCACAGTTCTGCACTGTAGGTCCAGATTGGTCATATTATGGTCTTGTAGATGGTCAGTTCATTTTCTAATGTGAGATTAGAGCACCTATTTCTAAGGCTGTATGAGAGTCCATGGCGCCTGTTGAGTTTTTGTCATTTGATTTTAGTGTTCATTCGAGTTGAGTCGTGAGTCAAGGTGAAACCCAGGGTAACGGACTGAATCAAAGAGAGGTATAGGAATGTTATTGTATGTAACATTATAAGGAGAATCTTTTCTTAGTTGAAAATTTACTTATACAAATTTGGACTCATTTATTTTAGTTCTCCATTTACTGCACCACTGCTGAATAGCACCAAGGTGGTTTTGTAAAATGTTAGAAGCGGTTTTGGAATCAGGGTGGGAGGAGAGGATCTGTTTGTCATCTGCAAAGAGGGCTAAAAGAGTATTAGGATGAGTAGGGATGTCAGCAGTATAAAGGATAAAAAGGATGGGTCCAAGCACACTGCCCTCCCTGTGGAACACCCGCTTTCACAGGGTAGTGTTTGGAGTAATCTGATCCTTGCCGGACCCTAAAGAAATGGTTATAAATATAAGATTTGAGGATTAGGTAGATGGTACTTGGAAATATGGACTTCAGCTTATATAAAAGTCCAGTATGCCATACTCGGTCAAATGCTTGAGTGACATCTAAGAATTATTTTCGCTCGAGGGAAGAGGAAATAAACTCTACAGCGGGAAACACCTGCTGGACAATAGAATGATCGGAAACCGAACTGATGATTAGGAAGAATATATAAGGAAGTTATTAAAGGTATTATTTGTTTTAAAAGAACTTTCTCAAATACCTTGGAAAGTAAAGGAAGAAGGCTTATTGGTCAATAGGATAATGTGTTAGATTTACTGGGTTTGGGAAATAGGATTATTTCAGAAAATTTCCAGAGAAGTGGAAAATGGGTGGTTCGAAGGACACAATTATAGAGGTGAGTGAGGAAAACAATCGCCTTTTAGGGTAGATTTCAAAGTATTAGCCCATTGATAAGATCATAGCTGGGTGCTTTGCGCTTAGGCAGATGGTTTATAATGTACTTGACCTCAGAAGGTGTCACTGCCTTAATCGGTAAGGACATAGGTAATGGTATATCCAGTGACTCCTCAACCTCCACGTTATTGGACAAGTTATCAGGATCTGGACGAGGAATGTTTGCTTTAGATGCTGGGCAAACATTTGGGCCTCGTCTTTGTCAGAAGAGGCCCAGGAACCATCTTCTCGACGTAAGGGGGCAGAAGGTTCATGATACTTCAGAATCCTGCGAGTAGCAGTCCAGAGGGATTTGTCTCCTTTTGAGAGGCTAGACAGGTAGGCATTAAAAGCCTTATTTCGTAAAGCACCTGCGTACCTATCGTTTTTGCTTTACGAGGCGAAATAGCTCCCGAACACGAACTCCCTACGATCTGAGGGATGTCAGTACCTCTGGAACAGGGCTCGAGCTTGACACTTAGCTTGTAGGAGGTTTTTAATGTAATCAGGGAGGGGTTCAGCTGAATTTATAGTGTAGCGGGTGCTGCTGGGTTTTAAGTTAGCCTTCCAAAGACATTGCTGAATCTTTACAGTAAAGAACTGGACACCATCCACCATCCAGCTCTTCAGAGGTTTTTAAGGAGATTCAAGGTCAAGTGACTCTTCTAGTAGAGTTCTAAAAAGTGGCCAGTCAATGGGATCACTTGGTTGGTGGCAATTGTCTAGGGATAGGTGTGAGAGACAGTGTAAGGAGGACAGTAAGCAAATTAATTTCACTTCTGCATACATAATATTTTTAGAGCTACACATCGAAATGAACAGCTATAAGAAGGGACCTGGACACCTAATCATTTAGTGTCCCAAAAACCACAACCAGTTGTTTTTCTTAATGAAATTTTTAAATATAAAAAAGAAAGGTTGAGTTCATTACTGAGCAAAATTAGATCAATAGGAGTGGGGGAGGGGGTGTGAAAGTAAAAAAAAAAAAAAAAGGTTTTTGAACTGTAGCCAACACAATATTTAGTTTAGAATAATGAAACTAAACTTAGATTTGTTTATTAAAAAAGAAATATTTTAATTGTGTGGGAGATAATATGACATGGAAAGTTAAAATAAAATAATCGTTAATTAAGATGAGGGATTTGCAAGTTTATACAGTTTTTACAAGACAGACTTTAGAGTACAATATTTAATTTAATATTTTGTTTTGAAATATTTTATTTTATTACTAAGCCAAATGATGAAAGATTTTAGAGCAGAGATTGCTGTACATTACTTTCCCATAAAATTGGAAAAATAAAATAGAAATTTAAATAAAATTAATTAAATATATTTAGAAAAATTATTAATATCAGCTACAATGCTGGGGAATTTGATTATTTTGCATAGTTTATTTAATATTCATTTAAAGTGAATAACAAAAAATTTTATTTTATAAATGATTTTGAAATCATTCAAATTCAAATAACTCTTGAATTCAAACTTCTACATATTTTGATATTTAAGGGGTGATGTAAAAATTCTAAATTTTAATATTTGGTTTGGGAGATAAACAAACAAATACAATTGATTTTTTTTTTTTTCAAAGTCATGAAAATGTTATGAGTCAAAGTTAATTAATTCAGAGAACAAGATGCAATTTACAGACCTAAGAGGCTCCTCACTAGTAAGGTGTGTCATTAATACATTGATTAATTAGATAAATATTTAGAAATCTCCTTTATATTAAACAGAGAAATATAGAAGTAAAATGATGGTGAACCTGGTTCAATGGTACATAATCCTATACTTTGACATATTTTGCTTCATTTATTTATCTTCAAAGGAAGGAAAGATCCTTTAAATAAAATATAATTAAATATTAAATAAAGTTAAAACATATTTGGCATTATTTTATATTAATTTTCAATAAGTCTAAAGTTAAGGTTAATTTGTAAAGGTTTAGAGTAGTAACAAATGCATATAGTAATTAAATAATTATAGCTTAAGTAATATGTCAAACTCAAAATGCTATGTAATTACAATAGTTTACTCTAATTGGATCCAAAACATCTTGTACATATTTTTTTTGTGTGTGTGTGTGTGTGTGTGTGTCTACCTGCATGCGTGTAGTGTATATAAAAAGAAATGATCATTCAATGCCTAATTTCTAATATTTCAACACATGATTACCTAAATAATTTATCAGAACCAATTGTTCGATAACACACACACACACACACATACGTGTGATACAAAATAAAAATATGCAAACAAATAAATTCACTAATTAAAAGTTATTCCTATTCAAGAGCAGTTTGGCACAAGTAAACGTAAATAAGAACTAGAGCAATTTTCATTATTATTATTATTTTTTTTTTTTTTTTTGTTTTAGCCTCCCTTTTCAACCACTTTGGGTCATGGACGGAGGAGCTATCTACAGGTTGTCATTCAAATATAATTAACATATGTGGCTCAGCACTAGCTCTTATTTATTCATAAAAAAGGACCCAGGGTGAGACTTGAACCCACAGCACCAAGATTCTGAAACCTGAAAGGGTCCCAGGAGCTACCCTTGTAACCCTCAAGTAATCCTCAATTCATTCAAAATAAGCTCATACTCTCAGGAAGAAACATAATAACATTTTCCTATAACTATTATAAACTTGAGTAAAAATAAATATCTTTTAATTTAAATTTTAGATATTTGAAAATGTACTATTACCTCCTTCTCCTCAACTCATTCTGATTAAAAATAAAAATAAAAAGCTCCACGTTTTAACAAACATTTAGCCTACTCATTTACGAGACAACTAATCATTGACTCATGCATACATCATTACATTTATTATCCTTGGTAAATGCCAATCAAACAATAATTATTCAGACCACACACCAGAATAATTACTGATAAAAACTGATGAGACATAGAGGGAGTAGGACAGGCATAAATAACTAATTCCAACAAAAAAGTTAACAATTTCAACACAAAATTGAAAATAGTCAATTTTAGTTTGGCTGAGCTGTATCTGCCACTTTCCAGTTTATACACATTGTAATCATTTGGTCTTTGCTTAGTTCATAGTTTGGGAAATGAAAAATAAATTCCCAAGATGAGATATAAGAGAAAAAACAAAATCCAAAGTAAAAATGAAGAGGACTATTAAAAAGTCTAGTGGTGATAGATAAAGGCATAGGTTCAAGAAGACAGGGCGAGGCAAACTTCTTAGAAACCTTAGATTTTTATTCCCCTTCATAATTACAGTAGCCAACATATACTTATTGCCACACCACAATAAGTAATAAATAAAAGTAATTCAAGCCTAGAATACAAGTAGTTATAAATCTATAGGAGAAAAGTATGTTTAAATGATCATTGTAAAAATATAGAAAAATAATTTATATTTCAATTTAAAACTAAACATTATAATCAAGACGATGAAGCCTAAGGGTATCGTTTTTTGTTTTTTTTTCAACAAATAAAAGTTAAATTATCTGATCAAAACTAATTAATAAATGTAAAATTAGACAAACCATTCCAGAAGTAATGAATTATAACCTTCAACAAACTTTCGATTAAACTCCAAAGAACATATTAAAATTTATTTGAAAACAGATCCATATAACAATTTACAGTCAGGAAATTTTCATAGTTTTTTTAAAGAATGAAACTAATTGCACATAAAACATCTAGATATCCATTTTAAAAAAAAGTAACGTTCATATGGAGCAAAAATTAATGATCGCGTAAAGGTTAATTAATTTGTTTCTTCGCAAAGGATTCAACACTTTTAATTTAAAAGCTGGGTGTCTCGTATGAAATGGGAGAAAACATCTCATTTTATTAAATTTAATTGTATGGAAATAATCGCTGATGAATAAGAGATAATAATAATAATTCACACTCACATTACCGTATTTTAAGTTATTTTTGCTACTTACAAACATCCAGAAGAAACCAAGAGCTAGCAAAGGTCTATATTCACAAGTTGTATCTGATTCATGTATATAAGGTAACTCGCAGTTACAAAATCTCTCTACAGGGTGAATGAGCGGACTCAGGAAAGGAAATTTGCACGATGGAATAGTTTTTTTTACAACTGCAGGAAAATTTTTCTTCTTATTACTTTTATTAGAGAAACAGTGTGCCATTTACATACATGTGTGTCGTTGTTTAGTAGTGTCTTTGTATAACGAAATATCTAATTTGCTCTCTCATGATGTATTCTATTTGTAATATGAAGATGATTTTTATCATATGTTGTAAATTTCTTTCCTAAGAGTTTTGCCAATTTAAATTGTAAACTAGAATTATTTCAGCCGCAAAAATGAAAGTAATGTTGTCACTTTTCTTTGACGTCACATTCAAGTTTATAATACAGACCTTGCTTTGAAACTCGTTTTTTTAATGTGTATTTCCTCTGTTTATAACCTTCATTTCTATTAACTTGTTCGAATTTTGTACCTAATTTATTCTTTGCTTTTTAATATAATTATTGGAATTATTATTATTATTATATTAAGTATATTTTAAATAATAAAATGGATGTTGGAGAATTACTATCTTTTAAAGTAAGTAATTTATTATGTCGGAGATTTTATTCTTAACCCAACGTGTCTTACTTGTTATGATGCTTTTAAATTTGCATATTTATTAATTTACAGCATAGACTCATTTTTATACGTATCCTATGCAATATTTATACGCAAAGCTTTCCTATTATTTGTAACTAGAAAATCTGTCCACCAGGTTAAGGAGTGTACTTAGTTTCTTAATTGGTAGGTCAGCAGGCCTTAAAAGGGTTCTGTTTGTATCACATGTAGGTTCAACTTTTTTAGCAGCATGGACTATACCAAATGCATACACCCNATATGTTTTAGAGAATTCTGAATCTACATTTAACTAATTTTACCTACTTTTAGCCATTGAAAAATTACTAATTCACCTTTCAAAAAATTTAAGTATTTCTGCTGGTGGCTATGAAGTTCTGTTGATGTTAGAAAATAGAGGAAATAAATAACCTCTTCATTGTGTGTGTGGACTAATTTCATTCATTGGTAGTTTATATTTCCTTTGAATTTATACCAGCACTGGTTGGTCTGCCAATAACCAAAGTGATACTAAATGGCTCGGCAAAAGAAAAATTTAGGTGGATAAATTACTGGTGGAGAGTAGGACGGCATCTGTATTATTCACATCAGAGCTATCTTGAATCCCTCTAATCCAACCAAATATTTTGGTAAATAATGTAATTGTTGTAATTAGATGCTTTTTTGTTTGGGTCTGACTGAACTTGATTAGATAGATCAAAAAATACAGTTTAAATTAGAAGTGCAGAGTATTATTATTTAGGTAGATAATTAAAAGAAAAAAGAAAAACATTTTTCAAATTGTATTTTTTGGAGGTAGACCTTGACCAAACCCCAACTTGTAATTATTATTGTTGTGAGCCTATAATTGTTTCAATTACAAAATTTGATATTTTGAAGAATAATGTGGTCTATTTTCCTAGTATTTTTTATAATTGAGAATTTTTTTTTTTTTTAATACTCGAAGTTAAAGTTTATTTTTTAAATTAAGAATGTGAAAAATAAAATGAGTCTATTTTAATGTTCTACTCTCAGATAACTTTGCATACGTTTTTTTAATTTGTTCCCAGTAGAGTTTAGAATTGATAGGGCATCAATCAATATGAACAACACCTTAAAAATTCCAAAAAACGCAAAGCATAGATTTTTTAAAATTTAAATTCTCCCTTAGATAGCTGCTAAATTTTTTGAACCAAAGCCGCACAAAAAGTTGCTCATGGGCACCTTTCCCTTCTTATTTAATAATTTAACAAGTTGCTCCAGTTGCTGTGGATTGTTTTTCTCTTCAATAATGCCTTAAAATTACAAGGATTTCATAGAACACTTTCATGTTTCTTCTTTGAACTAAATAACTAAACTGAGGTTTTTTTTAAAGAAGTAAAATGGGATTTAACCAACTTAGTAAATGCTTTAAAGGGATTATTAAGTATTCCCTAAAAAAAAAAGAAAAAAAAAATTAAAATAATAAGAAATAAACAGTATTCCTTTTATAGGAGTCTGTAGTGAAAGTAAAAACCAGACTTTATTAGTCGGGGTTTATCTAAAATAATGTGAAAATTTATCTATGGATAAAAAAAAAATTACTGTAAGTAAATGTAATTGACAAGTGTTTATTTTTTTTTATTCATAGATAATCTTNGAACGTCTGTATATATATATATATATATATATATATATATATATATATATATATATACATATATGTATGTATATGTTAGCATTATCAAAACACTATAAAAAAATTAAAGCATTAAAATTTTAAAATAACTGTAACTTCGAAATGGCTACACCATTCTACACATATCCAACCACCTTGGGGTTTTCCCCAGATTACCTGTTTGAAAATTATATTTTTTAATATTTCATATTGTTTCTTCCTCAAATATATTATTTTCAATTTCACATAGTATGTTTAATTTTCTCCATTTTTTAAATTAGTAATATAATTGAAAAATGTGTACTTAAATGTGTTATAATTTAAGAAAATAAACTATTGAAGAATGATTGGCTGTGGTTTTTTTTTTTTTTTTGTCTGATTATATAGGATGTATTTTAGATGGTTTCTAAATATTTATTATGTGAAATTGGTAATCTGTCATCTTTCTAAGCATATTTTGTAATCTCATCAACAAATTCTGTTTCTCTGGAATTCTTGTGTGAGCTTTTATTAATAATAATAAAATAATATAACACTGAAAACTCTGTGATAAGCTACTTCATTAAAATAATCTAATTATTGAGCTTACTACTTTAAAGAAAAACATATTTATTGTGGTATTGTAGGTAAACCCCAATCCAATCGGCCTAATTATGCTTGTTACCAAACTTAGCTTTTCTTTTGGAATTTAATTACAAGAAGATGCCATGTTTAAATTGCAAAAAAAAAAATTAACTGTTATTAATATAAGTTTTAAAAAAATCTGGTGTGTTTTGTAAAAAAGACACCAACCTTACAGTTAAATTCATTTTGACTTCCTATGGCTGAAAATTGAAAATCAACTAACCAAGGGAAAATGTATGGGTTGATAGTGGCTTCCCTTTCTATATGTGTAACTGCATAAATTATTTCTCATGCCAATCTTATTTGAATATTATTTAAAACATATTCACAGACATAACATAAAAAGGCTCTGAAGATTTTGGTATCTCTTAAATTCATACTCTTTTGGCACCTCAAGGGCAATGCCCACCCAAAGCCATCCGGACACAAACTTCCCATGTTAGCCTAGATCAGTAATAATTACAATATTTACATTATCAATCAATAATTACATTATTTACTTTAGAGAAATTGAATAGAAATCATTTGTCACTTTCGTTCATAAAACAGTACCAATTAAATAGTCAGTGTTCAGCCTA
Organism: Oncopeltus fasciatus; assembly: GCA_000696205.2. Classification (NCBI taxonomy): domain Eukaryota; kingdom Metazoa; phylum Arthropoda; class Insecta; order Hemiptera; family Lygaeidae; genus Oncopeltus; species Oncopeltus fasciatus. The sequence goes on along the minus strand of KZ806959.1, from coordinate 881,428 downwards.
TTAAAAATAAGACAAATTCTTACTAGCTTAATTGAGTTTTTGCAGTAGGAAATGTTTAATATATACTCCCAATTAGGAAAAAATATAGGTCATGCCCTGAATAATCTTAATTTACCAGATTTTCAAAAAATATTCTTTAAGCCATACAAAATAAAAGCAATTTTAATGACTATCTGAAAGTGATCACTAGAGAAACTAATGTGCGAATTAAAGACAAAGATGGATTAAACAATTCTTAAAGAATATTTTATAGTTCAGTAAAGATGAGTTACAATTTAAGATGCTAATGATAGATGTATATATAAATAAAATTTAACAATTTTATGAAATATTTGTATAGCCCATTGAAAAATAAGAGCAAATTTGGCTCACTTGACTTCTGGTGGAAAGAGACACAAAGAAAATATGTTTTAGAGAATTCTGAATCTACATTTAACTAATTTTACCTACTTTTAGCCATTGAAAAATTACTAATTCACCTTTCAAAAAATTTAAGTATTTCTGCTGGTGGCTATGAAGTTCTGTTGATGTTAGAAAATAGAGGAAATAAATAACCTCTTCATAGGGCTACTACCATTAAGAAAATATGAGAATCAATGTTTATAAATTTTTTTTATTGAATTTAAACGCATTGATGTTCATATGTATATAAATAAATACTAGGCATTATTTTATATTAATTAATACTATAAAGAATACTTATAAGGCACTATAAAGAATGCACGTACAAAAAAATAAATATACAAGAGTTTAAACAAAAGAATACAATTAATAAATACTCAAAAAATATTTTTAAATTTATGTGAAATCTAGTTCCCTTTTTATTTTTATTACTACTTTAAATAAATATAATGCTATATTATTTGAAAACAACTTTGTTTAATCATAACTTATGGTAAAGTTGTGTGTTAGACACTCTAGGTTTTACATATGCTTGTGTACACACCCACAATTTATTTATATAAGTGTTTGTACTCTACGCATAATGTTTGTTATATGTTTCAATTTTAATATTGTTTTAGTTTGCTACTTTATTAAAGAAAAGGACAATTTATTGATTCTATGACATGTAACATTTAAATGTTTTATTGGTTGTTAGTGTTTGTTATTTAGTTATTGTCAATTTTTTTTAAAAGCTATTTATATTTTTCAGCCTGTTAATACTCCTAAACGCCATGCACCTGGTGACCTTGATGATGACGAAGAAGAAGAATATGATAAACAGAAGAAAATGAGAAAGCTAGCAAAACTTAGAGCAGCTGAAGCAGAAAGAGCTGAACAAGAAAGATTAGAAAGAATTGAAAAAGAAAAGGCAAGAAAAGAAGAGGAGCAGGATATGATAATGAAGTTAGTTGAAAATAGTGAACCTAAGGAGGTAACAATTTTTTTGTAACTAATATATGTGTGTCTATATATATATGTAAATTGTGAGTGTGTGGATAGTCTTTTCTTAAATACTTGCATGGACTTGTTCCAACCAGTCTATAAGGCTTTATAATGTAATTATGAGAGTCCTCTCATGGGCATGGGCATTTAGTTGAAGGTACTAAATTTCTTTTAGATTTGATTTTTCCAACTAAATCTTGGTTTACAATCTCTGGTTTCTGATTTTTCACTTATTATGCTTCCAAATAAAGAAATTTGTTTCTGTGACCATTTAATTACTTCAAATTTACTATTTCTTGCTAAATTTACTGAAAAAAAAGGGAAAAGTCACCAATACTAACACTATTAAACCAATCAAAAAGACAAAAGCTAATAAAAGTTAAGGAAATTCACTGAGTAGGTTTCAAAAAGGGAAGCTAAAAATGCATAAGAGTGAAAGATCTACAGGGATAAGGAAGAAGGGAGTTCCACAATGAAATGGCTCGGTAGAGGAAGGAGAAACTGAAGGCCATGGAGCTATGAGAGGCGATGTAGAGGTCCGAGGCTCCGAAACGGGTGTTAAGTCTATGGACTGAGGCTCTAAGGCTAAGGAGTTAGAAAATGTATGATAGACTCTGAGAATGGATGGCTCGCCAGAGGAAAGTCCCAAGAAAGTACTGGCATCGCTGTTCAGGGTATAGCCACTGCAGCTCGGTATAAAAACTAGTGACATGTGAATCCAAAAATATATTTAATGAAACAATTCATTTAGCACTTTAGGCTATTCTCCAGGTGGAGAGACAAACCTCCATATACTACACAACAGTAGTCGAAGAGGGAGAGGACCAGAGAAGATACTAGGAGTTTTTGAACGTCATTGGAAGAGTGTGGAGGGAATGACGGAAGAGTTTAAGGATGGAGATGGAATGACGAGATATTAGGGATACAGATGATTTCCAGGTCAGGTATTGGTCAAAAGTAACACCAAGGCTTTTTATGGAGGCACATAATTAAATGGGCTGGTTATCAATGAATAAGGTAGGAACAGGAGGGAAAGATTTTAGGAAACAACTATATCGAATAATAATAGTCTTGGACATACTCGGATTAAGCCTGTGTTAATGTTCTCTAGATCAGATTGGATGAGATAGCCTGAGGAAGTTGGGAGGATGACATCATCAGCATAGATATGATGAGAACAATACTGAGGTTGGACTGAGGAAGGTCATTGATATAGGAGGGTCCCTGAGGCACACCTGAGGTAAGAGGAGGGATGGTTAGCAACAGAGACCACCTGGGAGCGCTTGGAAAGAAGGACTGGAACCATTGGAGAGGGCTTTAGGAGAAGGATAAGAATTGTAGTTAAGAAAACAGGATAGATTGATCCAAAGTATCATAGCCTTGGAGAAATCTAGAAGAACACGTACGATAATTTTCTGCTGGTCCGTGGTATAAAAGAGCTCTTGGGAATTTTAATGAGGGCGGATTGAGTGGAAAAGGAGGTATAAAATACAGATTGTTAGGGATCTAATGTGTTGAAAGACTCAAGGAAATCAGATACTTAGAACTGGGCAAGCTGTTTGAGGGGCTTAGATAGGTTCGAGAGCATAGATATAGGGCAAAAATCTGTAAGGGAAGAAGGATTGAGAACTTTTCTTAATGGAGAGCTTGTTTCTTCTAAGGGAGTGTTGAAGGGAAAAGTTATAGGTGTGAAGGAGAACAGGAAATAACAGTTTTATGAGTTAACAGGAATGCCATTAGGGCCAACAGTATTGCTATGGGATTTATAAATGGAAGCTAGTATGGAGGTAGGAGTAATATGTGAGAAGAAGAAGGAGTTAGGATTGAACTGTAGAGGAAGTGTAATGAGGATTTTGGAAGGGCCTACAAGGGAAAATATAGAGGTGAAATCAGAAAATGGTAAATGGTTAGGTAGTGGAGAAACTTGAGTGAGAACATGGGGCGGAGGGTGTTTTGTGAGTTTTTAGGAGGCCATAACTGCTAGGTGCTTGAAAGTTGTTGAGATATATGTTTTTAATTCGTGTATTTATCTATGTGTGTTGTGTCGCATAATTTTTAAAATGACTGTTAAATTTTGTGATAAGTGCTGGTGTGGGGTCTGATGTTCAGGGTAGGGGTACATGTTGTTATGTCAGAAAGTAAAGTCTACATTTTTTGGAACACAGTAATAATTAAGTAATTTTCATAATTATTGCTGAGAAACAATTAATTAATGTTAAAATGTGATAACAAATTGTGCTAATCTGCTAAATGAAATTTTATATTTATTTATTTAGCAGATCAGTACAATTTAACTATTACGTAACATTTTTTAGTAAAATGTGCATTTATTTCAATTGAATTAAACTTTTTAAAAAAATTTATATTTCAAATAAAATTTCAAAACCATTTAAGTATGGTTATTTTTTCTCTTATAAAAAAGTAAACAAACTAAAACACCTATATTTACCTGCACACAAACAAAATTTTTGTAATTATAAATATATTGTCATTTTTAGGAAGACATTCTAAATGAAACAACTTTAAAACGTATGGTATTGCTTTTTGAAAAAAGAGCACTGAAAAATCAAGAAATGAGAATCAAATTTCCAGAAGCCCCAGAAAAGTAAGTTTTAATTCAATTATGTATTCTATTGATAAATCATGAATGTATAAATTTTAGTATTATTAGATGTTTTTTTGTTGGTGTTCGGTCAAGTTAGATCCAAAAAATGGGATATTGGTGAGATGACGTCCCTTCTCACCTTCGTCATAGCCCTGAAGATGGCTTAAAATGTGAGCCAAAGCATCGGCAAATAATAAAAAATACACTTTGTTTTTTTACTTGTATTCTTTTGGATTATCCATGACTGAACACCAACAAAAATTCACCACTAGCTGGTTATTTTAGTTCCATGACACGACATTTAAAAAATTTTATCAGATCTTCACCAATCCTACATTGGAGAAGCTAAGTATAAAATAATGCAATATATATATATATATA
>KZ806959.1:836657-850404 GCA_000696205.2 Oncopeltus fasciatus | reverse complement strand
TTTTTTGCTCTTATTAAAATAAGACTAGTAAAATTCTAGTCCTTGTTTCATTGATAATATGTATTGTGGAGAAAAAATAAGACAGTGTTTCAAAGAGATATTTTAATATGATTTGAGTTGGTGTCACTCTTGTTTTCTCCATTTCTAGATTAATTCACCAAATCATTTAAAAGTTTGAGCATGATTTTGTACTATAGTCGATTATTGAACTTTACTGGTAATTTAATTAAATTAAATGAATTTATGTTCAAGGATATTTATAAAAATGTTATTCCTATAAAATTATTGTTAAAGGCTACAATTAAATGAATTCTCAAGGTACTTATTTGTGCCCAATAGTATATCTACTTCTATTAATATTTATAAAAAATCTTTTCAAATGCATAATATTTATATTATTTACTTTTGATTGGAGTACTATTAGTTCAGTAATAAAGCAAATATATTTCATAGTAAGATAATAAAAAATAATGTAGTGCCTATATTAATGAAAATTATTTACCCAGTTTTTAATTCAAGATCAAAAGATTTTTAAACTTTTATTATGGTTTCCCACCAAATCTAATATCTTTCTGATTAATATATTATTTTTATAATATTTAAATTGTATTACCTACAAGTTGCTGTCCTTTAAATAACATATTTTTTACTGAAATTCTATAAAAATAAAGAAATGTTTTTCTTAATGATTTTGTGATCAATTTCTCTCCTCATTAATATCTCTTTTTTTTTCTTCGATGTTATATAATTTCGGATTCCATAAAATTATGTGATTTGGAAGGCATAAGCTGGTCATCACAGTGGAATATTGTGCGAGTATGTAAGTCATTGATTTATTTAAATAACTTTCTTTTCTTTTTTTAAATGGCCACACTCTTTTAAACACCCATGGTGTGGTGCTGGACAAGCTTTTATTTTTCAATAAAAGCTTGCCCAGGACAGGACTAACCAGATGCATATTAATTAGGTTTTCTCAACTTAACCCTTAAGCTAAGCCCTTATTGTATTCAATAACTAATTTAGTTTTGGAAATTGTTAATATCTGAAAAAGAATTTTTAAATAATCAAATTATTTATTTATAAGTGCTTTTAAATTGAACTAAAACAAAAAATTAAAACTCATGAATTAGTAAAACTTTAATATGAATCATTTTTTAGTAATATGATAGTAGAAAGTCTTTATGTTAAAACTTTCAGCAATCTATACTACGTTCAAAACACTGATATGATTTGTTTCTTAGATTTAAGCTCACATTCAATTTTATTTGTTTCATTGATTCTGAGTAATTTGATTACAGAATATGCTGGAAACTTAGGAGATGAGGGCGATGCAGAATGGAAGGAACTAGAACAGCAGCATATTCTTCAACTCGTCGACAAGTTTTAAGAATCATGTAAATAAATAATTGTAATAATAATTGTTTAAGCCTTAAAACATAATTTAATTGGACTTTTAATATATTTGTGTTGATATTTTGCAGAATATTAAAAATGTATTTATTTGTATTATAGTACTTATATTTTTTATATTTGCTTTTTTCAATTAATTCTTCACTTAAAAAAAAATTCGATTTTTGTTGTTTTTAATCCTTGTTCTTTAAAGAATAAATTTTTAAAAACTCATGTACTTTTTTTTGTTTTGAATATTTAGACTTACATCTTCACTCATGTTCATCATTACAACCATTATCTAATAATTATGGCCTGTAAATTAAAAAAAAATGGTATTACATAAAATAATAATTATAATACATTGTTGAGAGGGTGTTAGTACTAGATAACCCCAAAGATTGTTTAAATAAGGATATTTCCCTGTAGAAATGTATCAATCTGGATAGCTTTTGATTTAATCATTTGAAATTTAAAAACTTTTTTATAAAACAAAAGCCACACTAATGATTCATTTCCTTTCACTTGTTTTTAATATACTTAATTTCTTATTTACTTGAGAAAAAAAAGTTCATCACACTAAAATAGTTTATGAGTTCCATGAGCCATTGAAGATAGACATAAAGACTAAATTATTTTCTTGATTTCACCACCTGTGACAGCTATGATTGTGAATGGTGAAAATACTAAGGATGGAATATTCTGGAGGAAAGAATGAGGGAAGTGCACAACCTTTCAAGTTACATTTCTTATTAGAAAGGTATTAGAAAATTTAATTTCCAAACACTAATTACAAGTAAGATATTTCAATTATAAAGTTTGGTCTTGCTATAAATTAATCCAATTCTTCAGATGAGCTAAAATAAATTTATTTCAGCCAAAAATGAATTTATTTAATGGTTTCTAACAAGAAACCTAAATACTGAAGTTAGTTTCTACATTTCAGAAAAATGTAGCCCTTTCCAATACTTGAAGTAACATTCTTAATTATTTTCCTTACTTTGCATTTTTTTTTTATATATATAAAAGTTATAGACATAAATGAAAGAAAAATATATACTACACCTGTAGTGTATTATCGTTTTTTTTGTTTGTTTTTTTGTTTTTAAATAACAAAGATACTGATGATTTTTCAATTGTTTCCCTCTCAATTAATTTCAACAATTTTCCATCTCATCCTAATTTCCAAAGAAGCTAAACAGATTTTTTTTTTGTTTTTATTTTGAAAATAACCCTATTTTTAGTTTCCCCTGAGAATAGAGATATATAAAAAAAAATGTTTAATGTAGTACTGATACCAATATGAATAGCTTGATTTTAATACCATCTACTAATATAACATGACTTTATTTAAGCAGGTGTAAATTAATAAAAATGGTAATCAATAATAGAAAGAAGTTGGTAAATTTATGTTTTTATTTTCATTGTGTGTATTAAATCTACTTACTTTTCTGTCCAATTGATAAAACTACACAATTTTTTTAATCTTAACTAGTTGAGAAATTAAGAAAGTGAAATACATATTATTAGAAAAATAAAAAAAATCTAACAGCTCTGCTCTTAGTCGTCTTAGATGACCACCTTTTTATTAAATAAGTTAGCTATGTTGAAGCTTTCTCTTTTAAAATGTTACCACAATGCTCGAGCAAATTGATGTGAAATAACTGAAGTGGAAAAGTTCTGTGGCAATATGTTTAATGGTTCTCAGTGTGAGCTGAAAATGAGCTTGTGCAATTATTTCTCCAATGCACAAATGAAGCAGTGAGTGTATGATGAGATATCTTTAAGAACTCATTATGATAAGATATTTAGATGTCTCATTTAAATTTTCTTTCAAGGTTCTTCTTATTCTTAGTTTTCTTATTATGAAAGAAATCATAAAATTCATACTGCCAAATGACAGTATGAAGCATTGTTTTTCAATGGTGTCACTAGGGTCACTTCAATGATTTCAGAGATCATTTCTCTCTAGAAATTTCAGTTAACAGTTAGTTTCACTTCAATTCAAAATGGCTGCCAAGGAAATGCTTCAGACACTACTCCTTTAAGTGCTTTATATATCTCTTGTAGAATTCCCACATTATTATTTTCCCAAGATCCTTCCCTGAAGGTATTGAAATTTTATAAATACAATCTCATGGTTAAAAATAGTTACTAATTGATTCAACTTCTTAATTTGTCAATAAAATTAAATTTAATTGCTTATTCAGACTTGAGAAGAGGAGGATTTTAGAGAAGTTTATTTTTATTCAATTTAGATTTTACTATAGATCAAATTTAGGTAAATTATAAACACCCACTACTTTTCCTGCAGATGTGTTTATTAACATCTGTATTTTAATGCTGAAGAAGCTCTTAAGATGTCTGAGAGAAGAGAACCCCAACTTGCATCACTTATTGGTAGAGGAGCCTACCCATGCATCTATTCTCATTAATAAGGAGTCCAGAAAGTAGGATGGAAATGGTGACACTATAGAAGGGACTTTTTAAACCATTTTAACTAGGCTCGTCATTAAAATGATTTTTACTGATTCACTTGGGTGAAGAATAAAATTTAATGCCTTATCTATTCATCATAATTTATTTTGTTTTTAAATAAGTTACAGAAAATATACATTTATTACATAATTTATATTACACATTAATAATTGATAGTCTACAGACAATATTCACAGTGTGATATATAGATATATATTTTTTTCTTTAGAGGAAATAAATGTAAAAAATAAAAAATGTAATGCACCAATAAAATTTATTTTATATATTAAGACTAACTTCTAACTAATCAAGAGTATCTAATATGCCTACATTATGGTTGTAACACAATCACCTACTGGAGTAGCTATATATGAATCTTTTACAAAGTAAGAGATAAGCTCCTATAGTATTAAGCACCTGCATTATTATTATTAAAGAAATGGTTAAAAAAAAAGAGCAATAGCTATCATGATTGAGTTCAATCCAAACATGAACACTGTCTAAAATATATAGTATAGTTGTAAATATTATTGTGGTATTTTATCCCACATATAGGAGATCCAGGTTTGAGCCCCTGGCAGAGACAGATTTTGTATTCTATTCCCTAGTATTTAATTGTTTATAATGTTGTGTTCAAATTGTAAAGTTTGGTAAATATGATAACTTACAATTCTCAAACAAAAATATTTTGAGAGAGAGATTTTAAAATGTTTTGCTGAAACCATAAGCATATAAGCAACTTTAATTTAAATTTCTTCAATGGTTTCAAAAAACACTAAATATTTCCTAACTTCTGTCTACTATTTTTCAGTTATGTAAATTGGTTGTCAGCCTATAAAGTAAATACTCAGTCCATTAATACAATTACTAAATAATTACCAGGGGGTACCTTATAATTATCAAAAAATATTACTATAAGAATAATTTAAGCAACTAACAAGCAGTTTTTGTCTATTTAATCAAGACATGTGTTCTCCCGCCATCACAGATTTCTAGATATGTAGAATTTTCCTTCTTTACATTAGTTGAACTGGCAAACTGTAAATATATGCTTACAGAATCAAAGTTCATATAGGGAGGTGTCTATAATCTGAGAGGGTGTTCACTAAATATAATACAAACAAAATGTTGATATATGTTTGTAGATCACCATCAGCAACAGGTAAAAAGCCCAAGTATAGGTTTTAGAGAGCATTAGACTGGGGCTAATTATTTTACTAAAATTATCTGATTGATTTGATAAAGTTGGTTTTTGGCAATAATTATTACAAAAAGTTTTTAAAAAATGAGTAAAGTAACAAGACATTTTTTGCAAATATACCTAATACATTATCAACAAAAATGAAACTAAACTATGTAATAGTCCTAAAATTACAACAAAAAAAACCAAACATATTAGTTAGTTTTATATTTTTAACTTAAATCAGAAGTTATAATTTTATCATGATATTACACAGAGTAGTTTATCTTTTTTCACTGACATTGTAGATATAATTATAAAATGCCTTGTAATTTATTTTTTTAAATGTAGGATGTAAGATTATATATATATGTATATATATATATATATATATATATAANATATATATATATATATATATAGAGAGAGAGAGAGAGAAGAAAGAAAAAAGCTATTCCCTTTTGTGAAAAAGCTTTGAAATACTGGTCTCTTTTATTTATCATATTTGATTTCTCTCATATTTCTTAGTAACCAGTTATTTTTTTTGCTCTGCCATATTTGGAATTAGCTAGGTATGTTTCCTCAACAAAAAAGCCAAAATAATTTTTGGATATGAATAAGGAAATAGCTTTATCTAGAGAAGAAAATATTTTTTGACAAGTGATGCAAGTCTATTTTTATAAATTTATTTATATTTGAAATAATTATTTTATTTGTGATTGAGGCATACAATTCTTCTTCCAAGTCTTGCTAATATTCTAGAATTTAAGTTTGTATGGATTACTGTTTAGACGTTTAAATATTGAGTTTATGAGTTAGAAAATTTTATAAATTTTACCAGAGCATTTTAGGCATATTTAGTTTTCTTTTTCACCGGCAATATATTAAGTACCTTTGCAAAACATAATTTGAATTTTTTTTCTTTGGTTTTACAATAATTTTTACTAAGAAATCTTCTGATCTAATCAGGGCTTATTATTTTACTAAAATTATCAGAAATTGTAATAAAGGAATAAAAAAGATAATTTTTTTGCCAATGTATTAAAATAGATTGCCCAATACATTATCAGTGAAAAAGCAAACTACAGTAAGTAAAGGAGAGTTTTTTTTACTGTAGATATAATTATTAGATGATTTTAGTTGGGGTTCGGTCAAGGTAGATTAAAAAAATATACAAATTTTAAAAAAGTGTATTTTTTAAATTTGTATATTTTTTTGGATCTACCTTGACTAAACCCCAACTAAAATCATCTAATACAGTAAGTTTTTTTTTTTTTTTTGCAATATAATTACTAAATTTACACTACAACTTAACTCGCCTGTTCCATGAAAATGAAACAGAAAGTACTACCTTTCAGTATGAGAGAGTTAACCTAGGGAAGATAGAAAATAACAAGTGGAGGAATAAACAAAGTAGTTCATATTCTCATAGCTGTAGGAACCTACAGAGGTCCAAACTACTCTACTTCAAACATTTCATCATATAAGTAATTTTAGATACAGATTAGAAATAAAATATGAACTGTAGTCCTGTAAGGAAAGAAGTAGCATCAAGGAAGAATGGGATATTATAAAAATAATAGTTGAAGCAATGGCAAGCAAATGATGGAAAGGAATAGAGTGATTTGATGACCCATGTGCAAAAGCATTCGAGCAACAGAATAAAAGTAAACAGAAGATATTACTAAGGGATAAAGGGAGTAACAAAGAAAATTACTGTCAAAGCTAAAAGATAGTACCTAAAATCTGGAAAAATAAGAAAATATATTGGCTGAAGAAGAAAATAGAAAGTATAAAGTGGCTGGGTTTAAGCAGAATAAGGAAAAAAGAAATGGTGAGGAAAATTAAGAATGGTTTCCAACAAAAAATTAACAAATTTTTTACTTCTATTAGAAGACAAAACTGAAGTGATAAAAATAATGGCAGAACATTTTTAAAAAAATGTTGACCATCACTGTCTAAAGCATACTCAATTTTGCTTGTTGAAATAAAACAAATTCTTAACTTTAGTTTCTTTTTGCAAAGCATTGGATGAATGGTCGAGATGGAGGGGTTTCTTTTAAAGAAAAACTTACTCAAAAATTATCAATATCTTCATTATTTTCTAAGTTACAGAACAATTTATAGATAAATGTAATTATTTCAAAGTTTAATTCTTTAAAATTTCATGAATCATGTATATTATCCTGTTTGCTAATTTATCATATTTTTAAAATATTGAAATCAATATTTTCAAGTTTAAAATGGATTTTTGCTGGTAGCTAAGTTCAAATCATAGAGGCCTAAGTTAAATCAATAGGCCTCTTCACACATTTTTATTAATACTGAGAGCTTTCAAGGTCCAAGAAGACTAAATCAGTCACCACTGTAATTAAGGTGATTGGTCTCTGATTTGGTCTTACACCTTTAAAGCTCTTAGTATTAATAAAAATGTGTGAAGTGGTAGATTTCCTTGAAACCTCTATCAAGAGTTTACTTTCTATTACAAACTAATAGAAGTAGCCAAGTGGCATGGATTCATTTTTGGTTAAGCATATGAGTGAGAGGAGGTAATTATAGGAAACAGAATTGAATTATAATCAATACACGATAATCATCATTAATATATATTTTACGAACAAAATATAGAACATAAGATGTGAAAAATATATTTCTATGATTTGTGTATTCTGTAACATTTATTAAACAAAGCATATTAGATTTTTTATTAATTAGCAATCATCTGTAGCAATTATAGTTACAAATGTTGAGTGCTTCAACTTTTCTTTCCTCCTGGATAGTTTAGAGACAGCTTTAGCTATCATTAATTTTCATTCTTCATAGGCAGTCAAGTTATTTACTCTAATCTATAAACAAATTCAATTAAATAGGAGAAATCTATACAGTTCATGCTTCTCCTGCGAGAAAAACTTTTTGCTAGAGAAAACAATAGTTATGTAAATTTGTAATGCAAGTTTGTATAAACAGCAAAGGAGAAAAACAGAATATACAGATGGTGCTAAGGTGAACAATATTTTATTAAGTTCATATTCACTCAGTCATAACTAGGAAATTTTGTTGTTTTCTTTATACAGTGAATAAGACAGAATTAAAGCTGGTTTTAAAAAGCTGTTTGGACACAGTTAGTAAAATAAAAACACTTACTAATAAACTTATAATCTTTGAATATAAGGATATCATAAAATCCTTTTAATTCTGATTTTATCACGATATAATAAAATCCTAATATGTGGATGAAGTTTTAAGAAATCTAAGAAAGAAAACCTGTTTGCACATGGGTAGCACTACAAATAAGTGAAAAGAAATGATAGGTTGTAAAAACTCTCCTTCTGGGATTACAAATAATTTATTAAGATTTTTTACTATACATACACTACAGAAGTTAATATTGTCACCATCAACATTCCAATAAGTGGATAGTGACAATGAAAGTAAAATAAATGGGTAAAATTACCTTGTCATAATAATTTTAAAGAGTTTTTATGAATATGGTTACGGGGTGCAGAAAACAAAATGATGAGGTTTTGATTTCAAAAGAGAGATTGCCTGAATGTTTAAAAATTTATTTATTCATTTTGTTTCAAGTTTTAATGCCTGTAGTATCACTGACAGGCTCATTAAAAAACATAACTATAAATAGAAAATCTTGTTGTTTTCGAGCCCAAGACAGAATTTATCTACTAGGCAAGGCAGAAGGAGTATTTATTTAATATAAGCCAAATAAGTTTAAATTTCATATTAAGATAAAAGTAAGATGCCACAATACATAACCTTTTTTTTTTTATTCAAATAAAATTACTTATAACAATAAAATGTACTAACCATTATGAAATAGTAACTGTTTAATTTTTCAAGTTTACTCAAGTGATGGTTTATCATCTTGTCCAGAGTGATTCAATTGTATAAAAGTATTAAGGAAAAAAAATACCTTTTTAACATTTAAAAACATCAGAATGTATCTCTTACAGCACTTTTACAGCATGTCTTTGAAAATATTTGATCATTATCAATAAGTTTTATAATAATTTGCTTATACCAATACCCTCCTCTTCTTTCAAGCCAGTTTGAAGCCATTTACATTTATTACCTCTAACTGATATTTATTTTACAAAGTATTATGTACATGACAGAAAGATAAAATGCATATCACTATTATAAATGAACATATAATTTTGGGTGAAAGCAGGTTTTTCATCCTGAAGTAAAAAGAGCCTAACTTTCCTAAAAGTTTTATTCTATTATACTACACTAAATATGTTTTTTTAATATAAAATAAAAACATGGAACACAAGTTTACCTTGTAATTTGTTGCAGCAAAATTTGAGTAGAAGAATTCCAAAAACTTATTAACCAAGAAAAAATGTATTTAAAAAATTAGTTATTATTATAGTGACCTGGAAGCCTACTCAAGTTGGAAAGAAACTAAAAAGAAAGAAAAATGAATAAATTAAAATAGAAAAAGTAAACAACTAGAAAATTTTAAAACAAGTAAAGTTAAAATGTTCTTGATAGAAAATAATCTATCAAATTTAATATGAAATATTAAATAAAAAAATTAATATAAGTGTGAGATGATATCCAATTGTAATATTTATTATCACAAGACTATTTAAAGAAAAGCCAAATAATTAAAATACTGGTAATGTATAAAAACTAGTTAATACTTATTCTATTGTAAGGATCTACTGTAGGCAAGAGAGTCCATTCTCTTCATTGGGTAAACTTAAAAAAAGCAAGTTAACTTAAAGAGGTTATGTCACATATAAGTTTTCAAAAAGTTGTAATTCACAATTGTCTCAAAATTTTCATTAAAGTTGTACAAAATCATCTGACTGAATTATATATTCTTCTTCAACAAAATTGGATTCTTGGAATTCTTCATCTGCTGTTTCTTCCAGTACTTTCTGAGAAGAATCTTGATTAAATAAAGAGCTTATTTCTGGATCCCATGTAGAAAGGACACTTTTAGGTGGTAAGTTTAGAAGTTTAGAAAACCTAGGATACAATGTAGGAGCTAAAGAATATATTTTAAGTAATGCAGCTTTTGACTTTTCATCATATTGAAATTTCTTTTTATAAATAGGAGGTAAAGTCTGTCCACAATTAGTGGCAAGAATTACTTTTTCCATCATCTTTTTTTCACGGATAATTTGTCGCCTTAAAGAACAGATTATTTTCTTCTGATGGCTGACTTGCTCTTCCAATTGCCTAATCCTTTGTCTCCAATAAGCTGGATCATCTGATAATAAAGATAAAAATAAAAAAAAATTCAAAATTAAATAGTTAACATAAGTGATAAATATAAAAGTTATTATTCGAAGAAACACAAATAAAACTACCTGGGTGAAGAGCTGTGTTATCTGTTTCAGAAGGCATTTCGGTATCTGGAAGAGAAGACAGTGCTCTTAGTACATATTAATAAATGAAAAGGATCTAAGGGAGAAAAAGAAATCAGGAAAACTATTATTTTGGAAATTAATAATAGAGTCTACTATAACAGATTAAACATTCCAGTTAGATCTGTACAAAGATTAAGGTTTTTATTAGAGGAAAAAAATTATTTTTAAAGTTCTTTATTATGCTTTGATTTCAAGTATCCTTTCATTTTCAGAGATACGTTTGCTGTAAAAATGGAGAATGAGAAAGATTGAAAATGTTTTTCCAATGCTTTACAAACCCTACAGTTTTTCATGACACTATTAATAACTGAGATGAATAGATTTTAAATTTTGGTCTTTCTCTAATCCCCGATATTAGGCATTAACAAACTTATCCAACAGTTTGCAAAAAAGAAGCTTAAAACGGAATTTGGATTCACAAACACGCACGCACACACTGTCTGTTAGAGATGCAACCTACTAAATATACTGATTTTTGCTGCAACAGGAAAGGAGTTTGACCATCTAGGCAATACTTACGGGTATTTGGATTTAGCCAGTAAACCCACTTCTTATTACAGGTGACAATCTTCCAGTAAAATTTCATATCAGAAGAGTTTTTCAATAAATTTTCACAAATTTCTAACCTTTTAGCTGATTGCTAAGGACTAAATTTGTAAAGGACCACTCGAATGCTCTTTTTCATATTCTCAGTGGAAAGTAGAAGGCAATCAATTCTTTATTTATTTACTCTAAGATGATTTTAGTTGGGGTTCGGTCGAGGTAGATCCAAAAAAACACAAATTAAAAAATGTATTTTTTTTTAATGAAGGATTATCTGCCAACGTTTCGGCTTACATTGTAAGCCATCTTCAGGGCTGTAGAAATACAATGTCATGAGAATACAGTAATATTTGAAATTAGTATAATAGAGAATTATAGTATAATGTGATATCAAGAGTATGAAAGTAGAAAACTGTGTAAGACAATTAAAAGTTTATGAAAACAATATTGAAAAAAGAACCAATTTGAAAAAAACATGCAAACCAACAACTAATTGACAAGAAACAATTGAAATATCATTAAAGCAGTAATTTGCCACACCTACCTATCATGAAGATGAGAGAGGACGTCCTGTCCCTAAGTTCACATTTCCATGACTGAACATTATGAATTTGTTTTGAGTTATGAAGTAGAAAGGGGAGTGGGGGTAGCAGGTACAAGGCAGGCGGAAGGTGTAAATGGAAAGCGGCCTGTTGCAAGAGAGGGCAATAAAAGGACAAAGGAAAAAAAGGGAAGGGTATTATTGGGAATAAGTGACTTTGGAACTGAGAAAAATGTTTTGACAGGTTTATTGAGACGGAGGGTTGTTGGTTTTTAAAATGTTAAAAATGTTAGAATAAGTTGAGGAAATTTGTTCTATGTCTGTTCTGTCGTTAACTGGATAGTGTTGTAAGTTGATGTGAACGGTTTCAGACAAAAGACGTTTGTGTTGGTAGGGTTCAGTGGAAAGAATGGTTAAGCTGTCGAAGTCAAATGTGTGTGCTTCATGAAAAACATGTTTGGTGAGGGCAGTTTTTATTAGTTTATTCTTGATGTCATTTTTATGGTTATTAATTCTGCGGGAAATCGGGTTTTTTGTTTGTCCAATGTAAGAGCCTTGGCAATGTGGTGTGGAACAGGGAATTTTATAGACGACATTAGTTCTGTTAGGAAGGGGGATGGGGTCTTTGAGGATGGTGTAAATAGATTTTAACTTGTTATTGGTGGAAAAAGAAAGCTTGAGGTTAGGAAAAGTTTTTCTGAGGGATTTCTTAATATTTTCAGACAGTTTTGGAATATAAGGAAGAGAACGGAAAACAAGGTCGTTATTTTGGGGGAGGGGGATAGTTGGAGAAGAGGAAATAAAAAATTCTTTAAAAAGTTTTTTAATGGTGTGGGTAGGGAAACCATTGGACAGGAGGATGTCAGTAACACGTTTTATATTTTTTCTGTGGAAAGTCTTGTTAGAGAGTGTTAGTGCTCTGTAGATGAGGTTTTTGGCCACATTAATTTTTTGATGATAAGGGTGAGATGAGTTAAAATGGAGGAGACGACCTGAGTAAGTATGTTTAGTATACCAGTCAGTGGAGATGGAACCATTGGTGTTACGGATGATGAGGGTGTCAAGAAAAGGAAGTTGATAATCAGATTCCTTTTCTATGGTAAATTTCAGTCGAGGGTGGTATGAATTAAATGCAGTAAGGATTTGGGGGATTTTTTCGGGATTGAGGATGAGAAAAAGGTCGTCAACATATTTTTTGAGGAAGAAAATGTCATTGTGAAACGGGGGAAGGATAGAGTCGAGGAGGTCGTTAAGGGTGATGTTAGAAATATCGGGAGCAAGGTTATTTCCCATAGCCAGACCGTTAATCTGGTTGTAGTATTTACCTTGGTATAGGAGGTACCCGGAAGTACAACAAAGGGAAAGGGACTCTAGGTAAGCCGACCGGGATAATGTAGTATGGTCACGGATGGTATTCCAATTTTTATCAATTATTTGGAGGGATTTGTCTATAGGAATGTTAGTGAAGAGGGATTCGGCGTCAAAGGAGCAAAGAATGTATCCTTTAGGTATAGTTAAGGAGTCTAGCTGTGTTTTCAGATCAAATGAGTTTTTAATATCGTAATGGTTTTGTCGGCTCAGAATTTGTAAGGATGGAAGGAGAAATTTGCTGAGATTAGATGCGGGAGAGTTAATATTGGAGACAATGGGGCGAAGGGGATTATCAGGTTTGTGTATTTTGGGAAGGCCGTAACATCTAGGTGCTAAAGAATTGTAAGCAATCAGGTTGTAGTATTTGTATTTGTCTATGTGTGTTTCGTCACGTAGTTTTTTTATCTGGTTATTGAACTTTTTAATGAGTGTTGGTGTGGGGTCTTTGTTGTTGTGGGTGGGTGTGTATGTTATTTACATTTTTCTTATGACATTGTATTTCAACAGCCCTGAAAATGGCTTAGAACTCCAACAAAAAAAATCTACTCCATATTTAATAATTTCACGAGTTGCTTCAGAGGCTGTGAATTTTTTTTTTTCTTTTTTTTTTTTCCAGTAATGCCTTAATATTACACGAGTTTTATAAGACACTGGCATGTTTGTTTTTGAAAAAAATAAATAGTAACTTTTTTTTAAGAACTCTGATGGGACTTAACAAGCTTAGAGAATGCTCTAAATGAATTATTATGTATTGGTAAGTATTAAAAAGGACTAAAACATTTACAGTCTTTTGAACTTTTGAATTCAATAAAACAGTCATTCTACATATATATATATATATATAGC
>KZ806959.1:763984-813984 GCA_000696205.2 Oncopeltus fasciatus | reverse complement strand
GCAGAAGCATCTACTCATCCAAATGCCTCTCCATAAACCTAAAACTGAGGCACTACAACTCCGTAGTAAAACCCTCTGTTTTGTACGCCTCCGAGTGTCTTGTAATGGCTAGGAAGGGCCCACTCAGGAAGCTGGAGATCAAGGAGAGGAAGATCCTGAGGAGGATTTTGGACCTGTAAGAGAAGAGGGAGGCACTTATAGAATCCGGCACAATGATGAACTGTATAGACACCAGGAGGACATAATTACATGTGTAAGGAAAAGGCGTCTGACCTTCTACATACACTTGGCCCGCATGAAACCTGAAAGACTTACCAATAGAATCTTCACAGTAGCAGGTAGAGGGAAAGCCTCCAAAAACAAATGGATTGCCTTGGTAAAGACAGATCTGGAAACAACTAGAAATCCCGCTGGCCACTGTACAAGAACGATCACAATTCCAGCAAGCAATCCAATAGGGAGTGTTCCCAATACCCCTTACTAGCAAGAAGAAAAGAGACCTGGTGGACGGAGGAGAGAAAGCTGGCTTACAGCCAGAAAATGAAGGAGTACTGGAAGAAGAGGAAGGAAAAAGCTTTTATGAAGAGTAGATACATAGTCCTCAGTAGGCCCAAATGACAAAGAGAGAGAATATTTATAAATGAACATTTTAATTTGAGAGAACCCTTTATAATAAATGACACTTGCCCTGTAAAAATAAAAGTGTGTTTTTATAATAACATTCTTCTCTTGACAATTGTGTAAACTGTCCTCATTTCTTGACTTCAATTAATGGACAGTGTTGAAATATGACTTCCAGTATATAAACTTGACAAATTTTTTTATTATCAAATTTTGTTTGTTTTTTGTCTTAGGAGTTTGAAATAAAATATTTTATATTTATATATCATTTTGCTAGGAGTACTTCACTTCATAACTAGAATTAAATTATTTTTATCACATCATTAAGAATTATACTCATTTAACTAGTTAGGATCCTGGAGGGAAAGGCTACAGGTTAGCCACCCAATTCTAAACACCCATGGTATTGGTTTTTATTTCTCGATGNTAGACATAAAATAATTTTTTTTTTTATTATTCAAAATTCTTTCTATTATTCCTTAGTCTTTATTTTAATCTATCATACTTTCTTAATACTAGAATTCTGTAATTGGACACACTTTCAGAAAGATATTGAAATATTAAATAATTGATGAGTAATGAGACCTATAGTATATAATATAGTATTAACAAAAAACAAAGTTATTCTATAAGGAGTTATAGAACTCCTTGTATTGAACCACTAACATTACAAACAACCAATTATAAACGGAGGAAAGAATGACAAAATTAATTAGTTTGCTGTAAGTTGTACATATATGGGATGAATACATATCTGTGCCAAAGTGTGCATGAATGTGTGCACATTTTCTCATATGAATTCATGCATGTGAATGCTTATATATAATAATGCATGCATGAGTGTGAAAAATTGGAACAAACCCTGATTTAAGCATCTGAATAAGTTCAGAGAATAATTTATTATTATTATTAATTAATAAAATTATTAATTCATATTGTCAATATTAATAGTAATTTATTCAAATAGTTTTTGATCAGGAAAATAGCTAAGGAAATAATGCGATTGATTTATGCTTGATATTTTATTTTGGTTCAGGTGGTAATTTTGTGCTTAAGATATTGTAGTTTTTCTGGGATCTTCTTCTTTAATTTTAATCAAATCTTAAGAAATTAATACATGAAAAATCAATTTATTTTACTTCAATTGTAGTTCAGAGTGGAAAACTGTCAGAGAATGATGTTCAGTAATTTATAATCACAAATTTAAATTCATTTTTGAAGTGATTATTTATATGTTGTTCAGATTTTTCTCTTAATTATTTTTTAATTGAACACATATTGAAACCTGTAATTAAGGTACTTACTGTATTACCTGTGTGGATTAATTATCAGACTATTTTCACATTAGGTATGCACAGTTATTATTTATATTCTTAAAATTAAATTTTTGAATTATTTTTATTGTAATTTACCTGACTATAAATATACTCCCCCTATTCTCAAAAAATGTTGTGTTATACATTTTAAAAAACATAGAATCTGTAAATGAAATTAAAAAAAAAAATTTTTAATCCATACCAATATTTCTCAGAAATGGCTGATCGGATTTGATGAACTTTAGGAATTAAGTTCTATAGTTCCCACCATGTGCATAATATTAGGATTAGGATTAGAATCAGATTATAGGGCGATCAACATCATGGTTATTACGTAATTTGGTATGAGATATCTTGTGAGTGATATTTTGTGTTCGGTAGAACAAGAATTTTTGTTGTAAATTTGAAATTTTATCATGTTATTTTATTTGACTAATAGCTAAGCTACATAATTTAAATTACAAATATTGTTTCAAAAATTATATTTTGTTGTTACTTTTTTATGATACTAGAGTTACATTAAGAAGCAGATTTCACAATAGCCAGTTTTTTTGTTGTTTTAGGGTCATATTTATGGAATTTAAATGATGAACTCTTTGTGTAAAAATAGGCTTCTCAAAGAGTGAATCTTGTTGAGAAATCTATTGGGTATATTTTTTTTATTTAATGTGATTGGAGAAGACGTATTTTTTTAAGGAAATAATTTTATTAAAAATTGTGTGGGTTTAAATTATTGAACTGTTTGTTTTTTGAAGAGAATTTTATAACCCTTCAATAATTTTTTTTGTCTACTATTCTTTAAATAAACAATATCATCAAAAATTGCATATTAAACTGGATTTTCAAAATGTTTAAGAAAATAAAATACTATGAAATTATATGCTACATTTTTCTTGTTTGGCTTTTCAATTGATTTTTCCCCCCTTTCCCTCTTTAAAAATAGGAAATGTTAGCATGTCCTTTGAATGAATTATCAGAATGCTATTAAGCATTCTACTATCATGTAGGAAAAAATTGTGCCAGAATAAATCATCCCAATTAACATCGTGTCCATCCTTCCTTTATACTCAAATGTATCTCAATTATGAATATTATTCTATTTCCCTCACTTTTCTAAGCAATTTATGTTCTATGTACTTTTATTTAAGTCTTATCATCGCTAGAAGGTAGAAATTTTAATTTATGAGACCTTAGAGCTCCGAAAAGAAGATTAATGTTTTTATTTATATTCGTTTATTTTATGTGTGATGTTTAAATAGTCCTTGAATAACCAATGAGAAAGAGAAATGTAGTAGTCTGATATTAATAGAATATAGTAACACATACTTGAATGAAAATTAATTTGTTCAATTTTGCTGTTTTAACTCTTGAAATATTTCTTTTTTCACTACTTTAAATTAAATATTACACCTGCTACTACAAAAAATAGTCTTTAAAAATACATTTTGAATGTAATAAGAAAGAATTTAGAGGGTTTTAACTGAAGGCTGACTATCATAATAAGGGGATTTCGAACTCCTCAGTTGTATTCTTAAGTATCATCCTTTATTAGCATTGAGTGTACATAAAAAAATTATAAAAATATAAAATTCAACCAAATATGTCTATTATTAATTCTTTGATATTAAATACAATTGGTACTCAAATTATAGTCCACCATAGATTGAAACAGTGTTGCAATTGTCATTATTGCACACTTGTTTATTTTAATATTCCTCTAAGCTCTCATTCCCATTCAAAATACTTTCACTCCTCATTAGCTAAAATAAATTCATTCAAAGGTACTCAATAAAAAGCCTAAATAGCAGATTTAGTTTAATATTTAAAATTGTTATCTTTTGGCTTAACCAAATTTGGTTTTAAATTTTAAAATGATCACCTTGAATACATTAAATTGTATTGTCAATGTTAATTCCCTTTCTTGAGAACCTCATTCATCTATTAATACTCCTGATAAATTTATCACTCCTCCTGCTAAAGCTAGTCATTAACTTGTACTTATAATTTTTATAACTACCAAATTGACATTTTAAAGCATTTATTGAAAGTCAATAGTGAAAATGATTAGGGTGTGTTTTTTTTTCAATTGTCTAAAAATATTTTACTTTACCCTACAGATTAACTGTTAGATTATTCTAAAGATCCTGATCTATAGGAATAGAAGGAAC
The DNA here is from genome assembly GCA_000696205.2 of Oncopeltus fasciatus. Taxonomy (NCBI): domain Eukaryota; kingdom Metazoa; phylum Arthropoda; class Insecta; order Hemiptera; family Lygaeidae; genus Oncopeltus; species Oncopeltus fasciatus. The sequence goes on along the minus strand of KZ806959.1, from coordinate 809,879 downwards.
TGAATCATGCTAGGTTTGTTCTTTCTCAAATGATGACCTAGTTAAAGTACGTATCGAGGTTAAAAACTATTATTTAAACCATAATTGATTAAAAAAAATTAGTTTCAGGAATCTTGAAGTATAAATAAATTTGCTCAACAAAATTCTTAATGTTAAATAAAAAATATTTTACTACTTGGCAATCCTTGAAAAAAAGACATAAATAATAATGGCACCCAAGTCCTGATATGTAGACATAAAATAATTTTTTTTTTTATTATTCAAAATTCTTTCTATTATTCCTTAGTCTTTATTTTAATCTATCATACTTTCTTAATACTAGAATTCTGTAATTGGACACACTTTCAGAAAGATATTGAAATATTAAATAATTGATGAGTAATGAGACCTCAAATTCGTAAGAACCAAAATTACTAAATGCTGGAGAAGTAATAAAGAGTAAATATTCTAGAATTTCTTCATTTTTCAGTTCACTCTTCAATTCATCTTGTACATCTTAAACTTCTACAATCTTACTTCCTATTTCTCATAGTTAAAATCTTATTTTACTAGCTTTCTGTTTTAACAAATTTTAAGTCACTGCAGTATTTTTACGTTAGGTTAATTTAAAATGTCTAGGTCAGTGACTGATGACTACTAGAAGAGGCTTTCTTTAAAAGATCTTTTACTAATAATTAATGAGAAGTACATAATTTTAAATGACTAATTAGTGTTAAATTATAGGAAACCCCACACTTAAATTAAAAATATATGTATATGCTCAATTCAATTAAGTATATATTTGATTTGGTTCCTCTGACTAGTTTTTAAATATCTTTAAGTATATAAATATTATTTATTTTGTGGTCTTTAATCCCACGTAAATTTAGATAATTTTTAGTGCAAGGGAACAGAATAAAAAATCTAACTGTCCCAGCCAGGACTCGAACCTGGATCCCCTGCTATCCGGGCCGGTGCATTTACCACTTATGCTACCGGGACAAGTCTGATAAGTTATTAAATTCCCCGCACTAGTGTCGAGAGTCCAACCTCCGAGGCCGACGAATATATCGCTCATGCTCGGAGGAGCTGACATTGTCAAGCTGTTTAAATGACTCTTCTTAATTTAATTTTAATTTTAATTTTATAAATATTATTTATTTTGTGGTCTTTAATCCCACGTAAATTTAGATAATTTTTAGTGCAAGGGAACAGAATAAATTTAAAATAACTTATCAGACTTAATAACTTATCAGACTTGTCCCGGTAGCATAAGTGGTAAATGCACCGGCCCGGATAGCAGGGGATCCAGGTTCGAGTCCTGGCTGGGACAGTTAGATTTTTTATTCTGTTCCCTTGCACTAAAAATTATCTTTAAGTATAATTTAAAAATCAACTTATTAAACAAACAATTCAATGTGCCCAATATATATATATATATATATACACACACAGACTATTCATGGAAATTACACTTTTTTTAATCAAAAATATTTAGAACTTATTTGTCAAAAGAGGATTATTATAATAATTTAATGTAAAGCCTTTTACATCAATAATTTTAATTTAACTAGTTCATTATTATTATTCACATTTATATTATATTTCTTCTTCCTTAGCACAGACCTCCAGCAAAAATCTGATTGGTAATGAAGGTAGGATAATAACATTAATTATGCATGTGTTTAGCTAATTTAGTTTGTAAAATAAAAGGGACTTGGTGTATTTTTAGTTGGATAATGTGAAATGGCTTAAAATATTATATTTGTTCTTCGAAAGTTATCCTCTTGTCATTTTGCAAATTCCTTGCTTTTTGTTTTCATTTTACTATAATGATCAATCACTAGTAACCAAAAAATATAAAATAAAATATACAAGCAATAACTCTTTCTTTTGTCTCCTCACAAGTAATTTATTTTTTTGAAAAAAGCTTTTTGGATGCTAGGTTAGAAGTGACAATTCCTTAGCATATGGCATATGTTCACTCCAAATCAAATTGTAATTATTTTAGTTTACATATTGATCCATTTTATTTTACCATACATTTGCCCTTATCAGATACCATCAATAAGGGCACTTTTGGAAATGTCGGGAAAGGGGAAATTTCATTTAATTCACACTGTCCATTCTCAGAAATCTGTACCATACTTTAAATACTAATGAAATTCAAATAATTCTGGAAATCATGTATTGTTTAGTTTCATATCTAGCTAAATAAACTATTTATTAATTATTTGCCTCAAAAATTAAATCCTCCTTAAAACTTTTATTTTTTACTGGAAAGCTGATAATATTGAAAGCTCTACATTTAAAAAAATTGAAAGATCTTTTGATTCAACTATTAATTTTAAATGTGATACAAAGAATTTATATACATATTGTGAGAAATCATAAATAAATTAAAATGAATGAATGTAAACTGACAAATTTATTTGTTTTGTGTGACACCACACTCTCTCTTTCTCTCACACACTCACTCATTCCCACTCACCAAACAACAAATAAATAAATATATATGTTAATATACATTCATTTGAAATAAATAAACATCTAAAAAAGGGTAGATTTTAATATACATTCATTTGAAATAAATAAACATCTAAAAAAGGGTAGATTTTAATATACATTCATTTGAAATAAATAAACATCTAAAAAAGGGTAGATTTTAGTTTACTTTAATTTGTTGATAGTGTAATTGGTATCTAATTTATCTATCTAGCCAATGTAATTTATTGATTGTGATTGGCTTACTGTAGGGATCCTAAAAACTGGGATATTTTTTTGTTACCCTATATCATAATTTGAAAGTGGTATTGCTTCTCGAAGTCATAAAGTTTCTTGTTTGTGATTTGATAATGGCAGGATTATCTGATTATAGCACAATGACTGAAACCTGTGTTAAATAAAATATTGTGGGGCAGAAAAAAAATTCATTATCTGATTGTTTTGAAAACATAACTTAATGTACAAGTGCATTTTTAAAACTATTTAAATAGCTATCTAAAATTTGTCAGCTTACTAACATGCATGGCTACTTTTGTTGTGTTTCAACTTTTGAATATATAAATATATTTACTTTTTTTTGTTTGTAAAATATATGGATTATTTGAAGATGATCTGTCCTTTTTTTAAGAATTTTTCTTTTGGGTGAATAATATTGTTTTCTTAATGAATAAGTATATCAAAATTGTCTTGATAAAACCACTCTGATCTTTCATGAAAAGAAACTTTTATTAGTTCCAAAAAGAGTTCCATGTTTCTGTGTTCATGTGTGTGTGTTTGTTTGTGTAGTATTAAAAAATGTTAATTAAAAATTAATTAGTGGCAAATTAATTTTAAAATGTTGAAAAAGAAATAATAAAATCTAAATTTGAAATAAAAAAGAAATATATTTTATAGAAACATAATACACAATCTTTCATTAATAATTAAGAAGAGATATTAATGGATTGAAATATAATCTACAAAAAGCGCCATTGTAAGCTAGATCTCTGAAAAAAATATTTATAACTCGATATTTTTTAAATCAAGGTTTTTCTATCTTTCTTCAATATTAATAATAATGATGTTAATAGCCATTTTACATTTAAAAAAATTTTGTTGCTAGTAAAACCTTACTGAAACCTTCAAACTAATAGACACATAAAATAAATCTTCCTATATCAATTAATTCTTACCTTCAAGTCATACAGACACTTATCTGAAACATATTTATAAATCTATTTAAAAATTATTAGATGTATTTTTTTTTTATTAATAACTCTTTTCTTCGCTGTTATTAATTGTTACTTGAAAGTTTTATATTATTGAAATGTTTTTCTAAATTGCATTGTTGGCTTCAAGTTTTGGCCTGGGCAAGCTTTAATCGAGAAATAAAGTCTCGCCCAGAACCATAAGTCTTTAGAATTGGGTGACTAATTGTAGGTTGGTCCCTCTCTCCCCATAACTATTAAGTGGTTGAAAGAGAGGATAAAAAAAATTATGGCAATAAATCAAATTAAAAAAAAAAAAAAAAAAAAATCACTCTTCTTTTAAGCTTTCTTCTACCGTTGAATGAGTTTGTTACTGGCTGAAGTTGATTCGAGGGGGGGATTGTCAATATCTTTGTTATTATTACATTTATTTAAAAAATAATAGAATATACCTTTAAGAAGCAAGTTTTTTTATAACACCTTTCTTTTGTATCGTCTTTTGTTCTTTTTTTTTTTTAAATACCCTTTTTTCTATAAAAAAAATTGCCAGTTTTTAAAACTTTATATTTTGCAGTAATGTACTTATCTACCTCTTTATCTAGTAACTAACTATTCTTGTTAGTTGACTAAGTGCCACTTCTAAATGTTAATAATAAAAGCTGTAATTTTCCTATTAGTAGCGACTGCTACTAAAAGTGATTTTTCAGTAAGTTCTTCAATATGATGTATGGATTAAGTTCTTTAAGAATCATTATGGAGATTTATGAATCTGACTCTAGTCTTGAGGTCATTTACAATGTTTTGGATTTCAATGTTAATTACTGAACAGAGAGGCTTTCATGACATCAATCATGAAAGTTTAATAGGGTTATTTATTACCCTATGTAATAATTTTCACTGATCTCCTTTACACTCATAAGCTTTTATTCCAACTTAGCCTTTGCTGCTTGCAGGGATGAAAAATGTGCCTTCCGAAAGCAGCTAAACCTAAGTTGGAATAAAAGCTTTTAAGTTTCAAGGAGACTTCAATTATTTCCCTACTGAAAAGATTATAATTTGGATTTCTTTTTTAATGTGCTTCAGGCTTTCCCTCTGGATTTGGTTTCTTGGCCTACTTTTTATGCTTAAATCTCTCTATCTCTCCAATTACTACTTTATTATAAAATCATATCTCAGTATTCTCCCTTTACTCCTTGTCCTCTTCTGTCCATCAATTTTCTGTTGCACCTCAGCTTCCTGTTCCTGAATCCTCAATCTAATCCAGTTTCTCTTGTGCTCTTCTATAACACACCTCCCCTATAATCTCCAAATTATTATGGAATTATAGATTCGAATGAACAGACAGAGATGTGGTATGTTATATAACAGAAAAATATTTACAGGTTAAACTAAAAAAATTTTACTATACAAATATGAAAAATTAAATAAACTTTATTTTATCTGATCCCATCTCAGAGTGCAGAACTAAACTGAGAGACAACTGGTGAAATGGGGTGGGAGAGGTTTTGTCTGCACACTTCAAAGTTAGGTAACAATAGTCAGGTTAATGCTTTCAAATGAAAGTTGGAAAGGCAGATGCTGGGGATTATTTACCTGAATTTTTTTGTTGAATTATATGGCAAATATTGCAATAAGCCGAGGAAATGTTATCTTTGTCCTGCCCATCATAAATAGTGGTAGGATTGAGATCGATGTGCTCACTTTCCGAAATCAGCCTTTTCTTAAGGAAAGGTCAGAGGCCTGGACAGTAGCTTGATTAAAGGCAGATATATGGTTGTTGCTTGTATCACGAAGGGAGAGGGCCGAAGAATTCGTATCACAATTCTTAATGCTCTATTGATATTGTTTTAATCTTTTAAATGTTGACAATTTCCCAACAATTTTGGATTATTTTATTTTTTTGATCCTGGCGAAACTCTGACAAATTTTTCCAGTAGAGTAATAATTAAGGTCTGCACATAAAAACAAAACTAAATAGATATGAGTAATGAATTGAGTGCAGACTGCAGCAAAAATGATTAGAGAGAACAAACACACTCGCACACAAGAACAGAATTTAAAAGACTTTTTGAAAAAGGACATATATTGAATATATGAATAAATAACTGAAACCAAGAGAGGAATATTGAAAATTTGTTGCAAAATTGAAACTAAAGACCAAACAATTCAATAGTGGCCTATCAGGCAAGAGTTACTTGACTTCATAAATGAGTGACTACTGATTGAGAATTTAATGCATGGAGGTTGAAAAGATCCTCCATGTAACTTCTTGATAATGCAGAAAAATTTCATCAAAACTATATACTTATGAAGCAGAAATAAGAAGAAAATTGTTTTTTACTAGAAAACTGTTCGGGATAAATGAAATAACAATGAGTTTTATTATAAATAGTGTGTTATTGTCATTGAACTAAAGTAAAATGTGTCTCAGAATATAAAGTTTACTTTATTTAAATTTTTTCCCTTGTTTTAAAAATAATAAATTTAAGTAATCGACCAAACAGATAATGAAAATAGAATTTAATCATTTAATAATTAAAAGTAACTTAATATTTATGAAACCCAAATGTTTGAGTATAAAAATATGAAATATCTATCAAACATACCTCTCAAAAAGTTTAAGAAATTTTTTTAGTTAAAATCTCTGAAAGATTATACAAATCATTAATTGTTAATCAATGTGAAATATGTAAATGAAATTTGAAAAAAAATTTCATTGGTTTAAATGAAATAGCAGCATAATGAAATTTTTTTTTTTAAATAGGCAATTAGAAATTGTAAAACAAAATTAAATATCAAGCCTGAATGATGCCAAAATGTTTCAGGAATATTTTTAAGAATGTATATAAGATATAGCAGTTTCTCTCCTCCCAATCCCTTCTCGTCCAAGTTGTTCTGGAACCTATTACATACAGAATTATGAAATATAGCTCTATTATGTGAAATCAATCATAAGCAATATTATTTAAAAAAATAATATTAGTGCATTTATTTTTAATTTTTAAATTCAATATTTTAAAATATAGACATGTCATGTAGAATATTGCCAGAAGAATAAAATCAAGATTTCATTTAATAAGATTTCTCATAAAACTAATGAGCCTAAACTTAAAAGTAATTGCTATCTTAATGAAAAAAAGATTGCTGGAGAAAAACAGAATACTGAGAAATCCAACAAAAAAGGTTTGTATTCATAGCATCTACTTCTTGCATAATAACTTTCTACTATGAATGCAGTGATAAAAAATTTACAACTACTAGATGCAGATAAATACTAACTAGTCCTACAATTTTAGGGCATAATGTAAACATCTTTTTTTTTTTAAAGTAAGGTTCAGCATTGGAAAAATTTAAATTGCAGTTTACTGATTTTTCAAAAGGGGGATGTCGATTTGGTTATCTTCAAACATTTGTAATATTTAATGCTAATTCATAAATTTAGATCCAGACTCAATTAATGAATACATTATTTTAATGCTTAAATTATTATGAGTTATCTCCATTTCACAATTCTAAGATGATTTTAGTTGGGGTTCGGTCGAGGTTCTACCTCGACCGAACCCCAACTAAAATCATCTTAGAATAATATCTACGGTCAACAAACTCTCTCTTTGTCCATTTCACAATATTTTCTTATTTAAATTCCCAGTACTATTTGTCTCTCTGATTTAATTTAAGTTTAACAATCACATTCATTGCATAATGAATAAATCAATAGAAATACCAACTGGGATTGCATGATAAGTTGGCCATTATTGCGATAGACGAGGTATTAATATAAATATTAATAGGTATTAATAAAATTAATCTTAATATTGGTAGCTATCAGATTATCAGATGGTGATGTTCAGGGAGCAAAACAAGAAAGAGTTAATGACTGAAGAAAAGCATCTCTTGACAGTGATAACATAATTTTCAATAGAAGAAGCTAGTATTGTGTGAAGTGTATAAGTCTTCTCTTTCTTCCTCCTTAGTGCCTTTCAGCGTGGAGGTGCCTCAGTCCAGGCAAACCAAGCCTCCCGATCCCGAGCCAGCAGTGGGCTTCGAATGTTTTCCTCTCTTCTCTCCTACATTTAAGATGTAGTCAGTCCATTGAGTTCTGGGTCTCCCTCTGGGATGTTTCCCTGTTAGTCTGACCTCAAAGTATTTTCTGGCGTCCTGGTCCTCATTCATCCGGCAGAGATGTCCAAACCATTTGACATTGCCTCTTTTCAAGGTTATTCTTTAGGGAGCCAACCCCCAGCTGTTCTCTAATCTTATCATTCCTGACAAGATCTCTTCTGGTTAGGTTCGCTATTTTACGGAGGTACCTCATTTCGGCTGCAGTAACTCTGCTTAGGTGCTTGTCTATTGGTACCCAACTTTCAGTTCCATATAGGTAAGTAAACAGCTTTAAAGATATGCAGCTTTACATTTTTCTCCACCTCCCTTTTCCCTATAACTAACTGTGTTGCAGAGGTGGTAGTAAATTTAATTTGCCTTCTTTATCCTATTGGATATCTCCTGGTCTACCTTTCCATTCCTGCTTATCACTGTTTCGAGGTAAGTGTAGTCATCCACCATTTCAATTATTTCACCTTTGCAGCGCCCCTCAATGTATTCCTGTTCCCGGCCAATGTGCATTAGTTTACTCTTTCTGCTATTAATAGTCATTCCTTTCTTTCTAGCTCGGCTTCTTAATTACAGCTTGTTGTAGGCTCTGCTTAGTTTCAGCTATAAGGACAATGTCATCCACGAATAACATTATTTGGGCAAGGATTGCCCTCATGTTCCAATTTTCAATGGTAGTGGGGGCTGTCCTATGTTTTCACATCTTTAAAATTTCATTCATCTATATAATGAATAGAAGGGGACTCAAACTGTCTCCCTGCTTTACACCCTTCTCAATTGCAAACGTATTGGACTCTTTTCCATTAATCCTTACCATCCCTTTGGAATCATGATAGGTTGACTTGATAGCTTCTATCAATCCTTGAGGGATATTGTTCTCTGAAAGAGTATTCAATAGTTCTTGTCTAGGCAATCAAAGGCAGCTTTTAGGTCTTTAAATGCCAAGAAAATACTCTTTCCCCATTCCCATGACTCTATTATTGTTCTGATTGAGAAGACATGGTCCTGGGTCTGGTGTTGAGGCCTAAAAGCAGCTTGTTCCTCTTCCAAGTCATCCTCCACTAGTTCTCTCAGCTTCTTTTCTAATTTGGAAGTATAGATCTTGTACACACCTGGGATAGACATGTAGGTCTGTAGTTCTCGCATTCGCTAGCATTGCTCTTCTTATGAATTAGGTCAATTATGTTGTATTCCCATTTCTTAGGGATCATTTTTTCAGTTATTAACTTCTGAAAAATATACTGCAATGCTCTCAGCAGTTTTGCCCCTCCAAATATGATGAATTCTGCGGCAATGTGGTCTCTCCCTGGTGCTTTTCCAAGTCTTAATCTCTCCACAGCTGCTTCCACATCCTCTTCCCATATCACCTCATCATATTCTCTCTGTATACCCTCTCTAGGTATCCTCTCCTCAGAATCTCCAGAAAACACCTCCTTGTAGTGATGCCTCCATCTTTCCAGAATACCTTTGTCCCCGGTAATCAATCTGCCTCTCTGGTCGTTTATATTTCTTATTGGTTTGCTCTTCTTTATTCTTTTATTGCCTTGATCTTTTTTCAGAAAACATTGACGTTTTTGTGTTAATGCTCTGTAAGCTTTGACCAAATTCCTCCCAGCTCTTTCTTTTTGCCATCCTTATTATAGCTTATTATAAATGACCTACCTGGGAGCTCAATGAAAGAATTTGTAGCACTAGGATTCTTCTAAGTGCCCAGTATACTGAAGGAGAGAACAATTTTCAGAATAATTCAAATTTTAAATTTTTTTAGCTTAAAATCATTAATTAATGATCATCATATCATTATTTATTTGTACTGCATTAAAAAATCATTGCAGTACTAATAAATAATAGTGAAACTTATAGTAGATTTCCTATTAGAGCAAAAGGTTTAAACTTATAGTCCTCCCAACCAATAATGGTTCCTAATGGGATGGTGACTAGGGACATGAGTAGATAAAAAACAAAATAATAATTTCTGGTGGTCAGAAAGCAGTTGATTGTATATTATATGAAAACAAATGAGCAGGACATGGGTAACAAAAATCCATATGGGGCAATAAATGCAACTCAGGTTAGTGTATGACCTGAAGGGAGGCAGAAAAGACTTAGAAAGATGAATATTTGAAGATGTTTAAATCATAAACACTTTACTTGAATTCTAATCTTCAAGAAGAACAGAAATTGTTTCTCAGATCAAGTTGATTCTTTTTTAACATTTTGACTGTGTCTTTCATGATAAACAAATCTTTGCTGTTACGCTTATCTAAAATGTGTGACCCTACAGTAGGCCCCAGTCAAGTGTCAACTAATTAAAACAGTCCCTCTACTGGCCAAAAAAGCCAAACTGGAAACGAATGTATGAGCATATTCTTCACCCACGGTTCACTTCTATACAAGAAACTATATGGCCAGCACATCATTCAATTCATCTGATTTTTCAATAAATAATGGTACCCACAATTAAGGCTGACAAAGGCTTAACAGTGTATTCACTGGAACATTATAAGCATAAACACAGTAGAAAAACTGCTCTTTTGTAATTTAACCTAGTTAGTGAGGAATAAAATTTTATTTGTTTTTAGTTTGTACTGGATATAATTTATTCAATTTCATGCAAAAGTTTTGTGTTTTGTTTTTAATAAAGTTTTAATGCTTTATTATTAATTTATTTTTTATGTATTTTCTACTTGATATTTTTTATGGCTACGAAATTCCAAGGCTTGTGGCTTATTTAGAAAAGAAAAAAAAAAAGATTTCCAAGAAGTGTATTACTTTAAAAAACTTTATGTTCTTAATTACTTTGTGAGTGATAAAGCATTATTGTGGTTCCTTCTTAATTTTGCTTTTACTTTTTATCATTAAACATTTTTTTATTATTATTATATTTTTATATAGTCCAAACAGACTTTATTATTTTAATTTGCTTTAATATTTTTAGATACAGATGGTGCTGATGGAGGTGAATCTGGAGGTTCTAAAAGCCATGATGGAAAGGTTTGGGATAATGAAGCTGAAGGTGTTGCATATTCCTGGTCCTTCTTCCATGTTATGTTTGCATTTGCAACTCTTTATGTCATGATGACTCTTACCAATTGGTATATGTAAGTGATTGAACTACTTAATGACTGTAATAATACGAAAAAATACCTTCCAAGATAAGGCTTTATTCGACTCATATAGTCACGTCATCCAGGTATGCGTAAGTGCCAACAAGATTCTCATTCCGGATCAAGTCGTCCATTACCCGCTGGAAGGCAGAGACCCCATTAGTGACCCCGAAAGGTATTCTCGTGAATTGGTATAATTGATTATTCGCCTGGAATGCTGTTAAGGGTTTATCTTCTGGCTTAATGGGTATCTGGTGGTACGCACTCTGCAGGTCTATGCTGCTATACAAGGAATATTGTGAGACATTTTGAATTATGGTTTCAATACGCGGAAGCGGGTATGCATCTAGAAGCGTGAAGCGGTTAATAGTCTATAACCATTCTTTTTTTTTTATTAGAACTGGAGGTAACAAGAGCTTGAGCTCTCCAGGGCGATTGGCTGGGTTCGATTATCCCTTCTTGCAGCATTCGGTCAGTTTCAGTTTGGATGAATTTGAGGTCATCAACCGAGTAAGTATGCTATCTCGACTTGATAGCAATAGGCTTCCACCCATCTGTGAGATATGAAAACAAGGACACGGGGGCTATGGTAGCGATGGCTAGACTACAAATTCTCAGAGGCTCCCTCGGCCCACCAAATTGCTATTCCACAGCAGAATGGTATCTGAGAATGGTGTGGCCCAAAATGAGATCTGCACACAAGTCCTTCATAACAGATAAAGTTATGTTTTCGTAGTGGTAACGGTCGATCTGGAGATCCAACGAGCAATGACGGATTATGTGAGATACAAGGGATGTAGATGCCATTGTGACTTTCCCACAATGGGTACTGTAAGGTAATCGATGTTGTATAACTTTGCTATAATTTATAAAGCTCAGAGAACTACCCGTGTCGATGAGGGCGTGACACGGCTTCCCGTTCACCAACACAGATTTCACAGCCTTGCTGACACAAGAGGGAGAGGCAGCAGACAAAACGGAAGCAATGAGGTTGGTCTTCGCGGTAGTGTTATTGGAAGCTTCCCGGGATGGCCTATTTTTGGATTTGCAGGCCTTCTCATAGTGCCCAACCTTGCCAGAACCCTTGCAGGTAGCGTCCTTAGCTGGACAAAGAGATCTTGGATGAAGCGAATTACTACCACAGAAATAGCACCTTCTATTGGACGATTTAGTGAGAGATGCCGTTGTCGAAGATTGTTTAGCCTGAGGATCCCTTGCGGAGGTTGAAGCAGCATTCAGATCAGATGGAGGAAGGTCATAGGTTTTCAAATGTTTTTGTGCCATCTCAAATGACAATGCTTGTTTGTACGTGTCATCCAATGAAAGAGTGGTATTCTCCAGAAGCCTCTGGCGAATCGTTGAAGAAATCAAGCCACTGATAAAGGAATCGCGAATGCAGTCTTTGCGGTTCTCCTCAGCAGTAACAGCTACAAACTGACAGTCTTTACTTAGTAAGTTAAGAGCTTGTCAATAGACTCGTCTGAACGTTGTTTCCACGTTGAAAGAGAGTGCCTAGCATACACTACGTTCTTAGGATTCATGTACAGATTTTTTAACGTCTCAATAGCAGTGGCAAAAGTGGCACACTCGCTGAAGTAAGGGAAAACGGTAGGGGAAACGAAGTTGACCAAAAATCTACGCTTCTTCACATCGTCCAGTGAATCATCAGCAGCTAGAAAATTATTGAAAGTCTCATACCAGTGATTCCAGTGTCGATCCGCGTCATGGGAGGATGGGTCCACGTCTAGGCGATCGGGCTTCAGGAATTTGTTCATTCTCGTGGAATCAATTGTAATAATGCGAGAAAATACCTTCCAAGATAAGGCTTTATTCGACGAGAATTACACTGAGAATTAATCATAAAATAAGAACACATAATTTTTAAGATCCCTAACAACGCAAACACATGATTACAATCTTAGTAATGGAGTGAATCATCACAATTACAAAATGTATATATTCACCATGATAAAAGGAAAGATAGGGATAGATCTAATAAGACTAGTAAAATAAAATTTTATGTTTATTAAATTTATATGATAAATGTCTATTACACTTTAAAAAAAAAGTTTTTAGCAACTTTTAAAATTGGACATTACCTGTAATTAAAATTTATTTATTTATGGAAAGTAATTAAAATTAAAATTATAGAAAGTAATTTTGGGTGTTGGGCAGGATCTCTTATTTCTAAAATTTAGAAACAAAATTCGGTAACTATAAGCATTTTAAGTATTCATTTTTGGTTAAGTCTATTTATATATAATTAACACAAATAACAACAAATATGTTTGTTGTTATTTGGGTTTAAAAAATAATTATAAAACAGAATTGGTGGAAATATAATTTTATGACATTTTCATAGTCTTGACTTGTCCTTTAAAAATGTTATGCTTATTAAGAAATGTATTAATATAACTAGTATGACTGAGTATTTTCTCCTCTTTGCTTTCCTGGTAAGTCTAGAACATATGTTAGTTTTCATTGTTTAACTCTTAAACAAACTATCCCTTTATAGGATAACTATTTGAGATATGAAAATACTAAGAAAAAAAATCTAAAACTTGACACATTTAAAATAAAAAAAACTCAGGTTGTTATGTATGAACATTTGGCTTTTTAACCCATTAGACTAATATGAAATTGGGCACATCAGGGAAATGACAACTGCCTGGTCACTGTACCAACGTATGACAATACATACAACAATTAGTATGGAATTTGTTGGGGCTCAATCATAGTTGATAAAAAAAAGTATTAATAATGAAAAAATAAATAAATAGATGTATTTTATATTATCTCCTGATGTTTCGGCTTTCATTTGAAGCGATCTTCAGGGCTATCATGAAGGCGAGAGGGACATGTTGTCAGCTGGATCAAATCTTTATGATTGATCATTGGTCTGGAACCTCTTGACTATGAGGAAGTTAAAGAACCAATACAATATCTAAGCAACAACAAGGTCCCTGGAACATATAGATTCCCAGCTGAGTTATTAAAGTATGGAGGGCTAGAACTAGTTGGATGTATGCATAATATTATGGACATATGGGCCGAGGAAGAGGTCCCCTCTGAGTGAAGCACATTAATAATAATTCCTATATATTAGAAGGGAGATGTCTGGAGTTGTGAAATTCATAGCGAGATATCTATTTTACCTTTCGAACATTTTCTCTAGAATTTAGTTCAATAGGATTCTCCCATTTTCATGAGAATTCAAGAATTTATGAGAGGCAACCACCGATCAGATTTTCTTCTCCTTCATTGAGGAGCATCCTAGAGGTGGCTAGGGAATATCATATATTAAGAAGGCATAAGACAGCATAAGCAAAAAAGAACTCTACAGAGACCTTCATAAAATGGGAATACCTCCTAAGCTTGTAAAGCTGGTGAGGGTTACCGTGATACAAGCGTATTGTTGCATTCGTGTTCAAGGTAACACATCTGAGCCTTCAGTACTCACATTGGACTCCAGTAAGGTACGGTCTTGCATGCCTACTGTTTAATTTAGCCCTAAGCAGTGCCTTGAGAAATTCGGGTATTCAAATAGGCAGAACTAAATTCAATTTCATGTGAAATTCACTTGTAATACCATATTCTATGGCTCCTAAGTCTCAATTTATTAAGAATTTAAATAAAGAGTTCAATAGGAAACGGAAAAGCAATTGGCAGAATTCATCATCCAGTGGCTCAGAAACAAGGATATATTTACCTGCTGTGAGATGCAGATAAGTGTTGGTATGGCTAATTTAGAGGTTATTTACACCTGTTAAAGATCACTATTGTGCTTGTTACTATTCACCTTCACAAAAATTGGACCATCTACTAACACTGATGAAAGGCAAGAGATCCCGGAAAATTTTACTCCTTGTGATTTTTTTAATTTTTATATGTGCACTGCACTCACTATCTCACCTTGATTGCTATATATATATANGGTTTCAGATACTAGGCTTTTATGTTCATAGGGTTTTGTGGAAAGAATGGTAATGTTATCCAAGTCGAATGTTGTCGAAGTGTCCTTCATGAATTACGTGTTTTGTGAGGGCAGCATTAGTTTTTTGTTGATGTAATTTCCGTGATTGTTGATTCTACTGCAAATAGGGTTTTCGGTTTGCCCAATGTAAGAAACATGGCAATTAGGAGTGGAACAAAGAATTTTATAGACAACATTGTTTCTGTTAGGAAGGGGGATGGGGTCTTTAAGTAGGGTGTAAATGAAATATAGTTTATTGTCGGTGGAAAAAGCAAGCTTAAGATTAGGTAAAGTTTTTCTAAGGGATTTCTTCTTTTTTTTTCTAAAAGTTTTGGATCATACGGGAGAAAACAGAAGGTGAGGTCATTATTTTGGGAGAGGGGGAAGTGGAATTAATATTAGCTTGGGAAGTGGAAAATTAGAACAGCCTAGAGGATGGCTTACAATGGAAATGTTGGCAGATAAATACACATTTTAAATTGTATTTTTTGGATCTACCTTTACCGAACCCCAATAAAAAAATATCTACTATCAATATGTTTTACTTTGATTATTTTATGAAAGATAGTAATTTGGTATTAGATAAATTTATTTGGGGTTCGGTCAAGGTTCCTTGACCGAACCCCAACTAAAATCATCTAATAATAACTTGAAAATTTATGTTTTTAGTATTTTTTTTCATTGCTCCAATTTTAATGATTATTTTCATTTATTAGGCCAAATTCTTCATTGGAAACTCTTAATGCCAATAGTGCTTCTATGTGGGTAAAGATGTGCTCTACTTGGATCTGTATTGGTCTCTATATGTGGACACTCGTTGCTCCTCTAGCCTTGCCAGATAGGCAGTTTCAGTAATTTGTAAGTATTTCATTGGCGAATTTCCTTATATTTTACAATAGTAATGTTTCACTTATTTAACTTTAAGAACATTATTTTTAAGTAGTGGGATGAATGATTCTGATATGAGCTTTTACTTTGGAAACAATTCTTTACAATATATTCACATTTTAATGGGTTAAATTAACTGATTTTTTTTAAATTCATAAATGAGGCAAAGTGTATGCCCATTTTGTATTAGGTTTAATTTTGTATTTTGTATTAGGTTTAATTTCATGTACCATTTCATCGAAAACTAGTTTTTTGAGCATTTTATATTCATTTCAGATTTTCTTCTTGTATTTACCATACCTATTGGAATCCTATTGTTTGAACATTTTACGCTCTGCACAATTTATAAATTGTAAATCTATTTTTACAAATATTTTTTTAGTATAGTTTCCATTGCCTAGTATTAAGCTATTTATTTAAACAAATATAAATTAAAATAAAACAATGATAATAATAAAATGACAACAAAAAGCTTGTTGCAAATCTCTCATACTAATTTTAAACTAAACTACTTTAAAAATAGCAAAATATTAGAAGTTTGTACTAGTAAAGATGTAAAAAGAGTTCAACAATAAGTTTCACACAATTAAAGGGGAAATTGCTATGAAAGCTTTAGTCCAGAGCATTTTGAGATCTTTGAGAAATCTTATTCGGTATTGAATGAAATTGAGAATTGCTATCGATAACCTTCCAAATAATGAAGTGGTTTGTAAAAGGATCGAAAACATTGGTATAAGTATAAATCAAAGAGTTAAATACTCAATGCTAGTAGAGCTTTACAAATTATTGCATATCTGGAACAACTGGTTGCAGAAGCACGTATGAAGTACAGAAGGTTCAGAAATTGAGGTACCTTGATTTTTAGAAACTCAAGTAGAATCAAATTGAAGTTAGGCCTTGTGATTAGACTACTTAGTTTCAGCACCACTTTGTTGTTGTATGTTATCTACAATTAGCATTGTAGCATAACAGTTCCAGCCATTATTTGATAGTTATAAATTACAATAACCTCATATGGAGATTTACTAAAATTCAGATCTAAAATAAATTTAATGGTTTGCATAATTAAAAAATTGACATTTCAAAGCTAAAACAACAAAGCATATAAAGTTCATAACTACATATTTTTACAATTAATTATAATGGCTCTTAAATGACAACACTTAAAAGATTTTTAACAAAATATTGTAAGTTGTAAGATTTTATTTCTTCACTTCATAAAATTGCATTTTAGAAGTCCTATTTGATTTACCATCTTCCGAAAGTCCCGCTTGTTTCAAATGGGTAAAAAATGGAGGGAGAAATAGTTTTTGTTCTTTGCAAAGAAAATTATAAATTTAAAAAGCAACCACAGCTACAAAGTGCTCCAAAGCTTATTTTTCAAAGTAAAAATAGTTATTAAAATTAGGACTTGGGGATTCTTGTTAACCTTGACTGAACCCCAACAAAGTCTCTACAAATAATCTCTATGGTCAAAAACTCTCCATTTGAAGAAAAAGAAGGTTTTAACATTCTGTTTCTGGACCATTCCTGTTTGGTCCTTCTCTCCAACTTCTGTTTCCATCATACTTGTTTATCCAACAATGTTAGATCTGTTAGGCTGTGCTTTTCTCAGGTTTAATGTGAAATTAAAAAATTTAACTTATTTTAATGTGTGCTTATCTATCATTCAGTAAATTTTAAATGAAAAATTTTGCTTAAAATCCCAATTTTCTTAGTTCATTAATTAGAAAAATCAGGGGACATCAGTTAGTTGACATTTATGAAACCTCTCAGTATTATTTTATTATATAATTTTAAAATTCAAATATTCAAAATACATGTAATTAAAATATTTCATGTCAGTAACTAGCAAATATCTCTAACTTCAAAACTAATAAAATAAGAAAACCTGCAGGCTTTAGAATTACAAATATACATACATATATTATGAAGAGTCTTATTAAAATATTATTTAAAGTCATGATTTAGACTTTTAACCAGCAGATTATGATACCTAACTTCTTAAGTTTTANCGTAAATTTTAACAATTTTTAGTGCAAGGGAACAGAATAAAAAATCTAACTGTCCCAGCCAGGACTCGAATCTGGATCTCCTGCTATCCAGGCAGGTGCATTTTCCATTTATGCTACCGAGACAAGTCTGATAAGTTATTAAATTCCCCGCACTATTTTCAAGACATCTTTCAAGAGTCTAACCTCCGAGGCAGAAAAATATATCATCTTATGCTCGGAGGAGCTGACATTGTCAAGCTGTTTAAATGACTCTAGTTATTTTCTTTTAAATTTTAATTTTATAAATTATTTTTGGTATTTAATCCCATGTAAATTTTAACAATTTTTATTGCAAGGGAACAGAATAAAAAATCTAACTGTCCCAGCCTGGTCTCGAGCCTGGATCTCTTGCTATCTGGGCCGGTGCATTTTCCATTTATGCTACTGAGACAAGTCTGATTAGTTATTAAATTCCCCGCACTAGTGTCGAGAGTCTAACCTCCGAAGCAGACAAATATATCGTCTTATGCTTGGAGGAGCTGACACTGTCAAGCTGTTTAAATGGCTCTCGTTATTTACTTTTAATTTTATAAATTTTTTTTTTGTGGTATTTAATCCCACATAAATATTAACAATTTATAGTGCAAGGGAACGAAATAAAAAATCTAATCTCCTGCTATCCGGGCTGGTGCATTTTCCATTTGTGTTATCGAGACAAGTCTGATAAGTTATTAAATTCCCGCACTAGTGTCGAGAGTCTAACCTTCGAGGCTTCATAAAGTTTCCTCTTTTTTAACATTTCTAAATCCTCAAGTGCCCATTTCTTGCTGTGTTCTGATAATATTGTGCCTTCTGATATATTTTTGGGTCTATGGTAAGTTGTCTCGTATTTTCTTATCATGTTAAGCTCATTGAAATCCTTTGGCCTTTAAGACGACCTCACACACACACACTTATTCTATGAACTATGACTGAATTTCATAAATCTTTCCTTCTCTACAGCTCAGTGGCTTGCCTGTTTATCTTTCTTTACTATTGGGGCACTATTGGTCTTCTAGGACAACTAAGTTGTTATGGTCTTAGAATTTTTAAAATGTATATCTATGTTCTTTTATATGTCATGAATCTTTGAATACAATACTTTTCAGATTACTCTCACTGCAATGAGCTGTTTAAATGTAGAATTATACAGTCCTTTTATCAAAAACAAGAGATACTACTTGTTTAGTTTTTCTCTTTACATTTTTTATATGAAATATTTCAAGCTTATTCCTTTCTTTGTTAGATTAGTTGATATTTCTATTTGAAATTAAGTTGTTTTTTTGTTTTTGTTTTTATCTTCTTACAACTATTGTTTTTCTCATTACTTTCTGCTTTCAGATTTTTTCTGGGTCCTGAGACTACAGTTAAGCTTAATGTGATGTATATAAGTAAGGTGTTAAATATTTAATATTACTAAATTACATGTGATTTTCTTATTATGATGTATTATAATTGTTCAAAAAAAAAAGAAAGAAATGGAGAACAAATTATTGGCCTCCTCTGTGTAGTTTGTTTGTTCCTGATGACCATTTATGTGTCCTTTTTGTTAAAAGATCTAACATTTGTTAATTGAATTGCAAATTTAATCTATCATATTCTTAGTTTGTAGTTATAAGGCATTTTTATAAAAAATGTTTTGACCGTAACAACCTGTTAATTTAAAGCATAAACATATAGTTTTAAGCTTTTCTTTTCTAAACTTCCATTATTATTAGTATAATTTGTATTTGTAAATAAAGAATAAGATATTTCTCATTTATTTTTTAAATAATAAATTTTATGGCATTGTATATTTCTCTTCATTGGGAAACACATTTTTTTTTTTTAGAATTAGGTTTTAAAATAAAATGCATATCCATGTATAACATCTGTATTTAAAGAGTTTTAATTTTATGGTCTATGATGGCGTCAGAGTTAATTGTAGCACAATAGCTGTGTGTTGTCCAGCTTCAAGGTTGTCTGTCTACTCTGTTATTAGCCCTTATGGTTTGCTTAGCTCTGAGGATTGTATCATTTTTCCCTAAAGCATTAAATTTTTATTGAAATTGTATTTGTATTGTACCAATTTTATTTCAGAATCTAATTATAATTTTTTTATATTTTATGATGAAATGCAACTAGTTAATTTTATTGGAGTTCTTAACAGATAAAGGTAATGTTTTATTAATCTCAATAAAGTTTATAAAGTCAACTATTGAGCCAATTTTCCCTTATATTCAAATAATATGATGTGATGTTTTCTGCCTCAATAGATATTAGTTTTATGATTCATTACGTAAAAAATCTGCACAATAAAACACTTTTGAATAAAGAGTCTATTTAAAACAACAACAATTGTGTTTTATGGATCATTATCCAATCAATTAGTAAACCTGCAAAATTTGAGTAGGTTGACTTGTCTGTTTTATATTTCGAATGAATATAAATGATTTTATCAAATTGAAACTTTAAATGAGACAAATACAAAAACAAAAGAAGAAATAACTGCTAAAAAAATTTTTTTTGGAAGCTCATACTGGTATCCAATTTTTGTATCGGATAAATACATTATAAATGGTAAATACATTATTTCTTTTGTTATATTTGATTTATGTGAATAAATAATTTCCTGCCTTTATGCATGTACTGAAGAAAGTTTTTCCCATAAATTCTAAATGTAGTTGCAAATTTTATATTTTATGTTTTATATCTGATACAAATAAATGTTAGGTTGTAATAATTTTATTTTCATCAAACCTTCTAAGCTTTATCCCATTTATCTAAATAATATTCTGACAGATTAATTTTTGTTGGTTTGGGATTACTTAAATTTTTGAAGCCACTGCATAAGAAATTTTTAGAAATTAATCTAATTAAGACCTTTTGAGTTTATATGATTACATATATGGTTGTTGTACATAATTATTAGTCTGGGGCTAAATCACATTATTTAAATAAATATATAGTATTTTTGAAGAAAATGTACATTATCCAGGTTATTTTTTTTTAATAAATACATAATTTTTATTTTTCAGTTATTAACATTTATTAAAAGGCTTAGTAAAATAAATGCTATTAATTGAGTCAGGAAAGTGTTAATTCATAAAAAATTTCTAATACTATGTAGTTGAATCTAATTTTGGTGGTGAACAGATTATCTATTATATTGAATCTTTATTATGTTATTATCAAATACCCATTTCATACACGGTATAATAAGTTTTCTAATTAAAGAAATTAATTATTCAAATTTTAAAGGTAACTTATTTAAAATTGAGTAAATTTTTTTGGAGTAACCAAATATATCCTTTGCTCTGAAATATACATATTCCTTCATCTAGATTTTTACCATTGGTGAAACATCTCTTACTTATACCATCCCCCAGGTATATACATTCTTCCATAGCTTCCTGTCTTTATTTATTTATTTTATTTGAAACTTCTAATTATTATTTGAGTCATTATAATCATCACTTTTTTTTTTGTTTAGTGCTCATGTTGGCAGACAAATAATAAAACAGGTTTGGTGTGTTGTGATGGCTTATCCAAAATAAATAACAATAAAAACTAAAAAATAACTTGCAACAAAAATAGTTAAAATATAATAAAAATGTCTCCAAACAAAAATGTAATAATACTGATGGTAATAAATGAATAAAAAGTCTCAATCTTCAGACCAACTATAAGCACACACCCATAGTCAGTCATGCTGGAGCTGTGTAATGCCTTGGCAATTGTTTCAATCAAAATTTCTTCCAAATGTTTCTGATTCAGGTCTCTTAGCCATAGTGAGGCAGTAACACATTTTCCCTCTGAAGTTGGCCAGTGACCAATCAATGTGGACTCGGTTGAATCTCTTGACTGGAGCAAAGTGCCCTGGTGACATGATATTTGACATTTTGCAGGTCTCGCTTAGATCTTCCTTTTCATGTCAGGTTACGTTTTAGTGATGAGGTGCAGTGAAATTCTGGGAGCCTCAGATAATTAGTGAAGGTGCAACTTATGGGGTGCATAGGGCCACACTTTGTTAGAGATTGTCTTGTGCATTAAAGGCCTTCTTTATGGAGCATTGTCTCACAACTTGAGTCGTAGGATCAGGATTTTTTTTTTTTTTTTTTTGCAGAAGCTAGGAATTATTCTCATCTGCTTCTTGTTTGATCATGTCTATCTCTTCTTTCCTTAAAAGAGTGTCAGGGACAATGTGTTTGCTTCTGGAGTAGCTGATGTAGTTATAGCTAGCTAAATGAAATGACATGTGCGTTGTTATTTATTGTTTCAGTTGCATTTTGACCTTCAATGAATAGGTGAAAGTTTCTCAACTCAGCGAACGACAATTAATTTATGTTATAAGTTGATTAGTTCTGTTGTGCAAGGTTTAAGACTTTTGTGAAAAAATCTAGAGGTTACGTCTCAGCTCCCTCACATTGGAGAACCGTGCCAATGGTCTTAGTAGAGGAATCGGAAGAGATGAAGAAGTATCCCTTCTGAGAGGGGTAGCAAAAGCTACCACCTCACTGATGTCTTTGTTACATTATGACAAAATCTCATGGATCTATTCCTACGCATTGTGTAGTTCTCCTTTGCTGTGCCAACCAATGCATGAAGTAACCTGTGATGTTCTTCCACTCTCAGTATAAAGACCAGTAGAAGGAACTTCCTATTAAGGAACCTTCATAGTTGCCCTTTTTTTATGAGCTGTGGAAACTATTATAAGGTTAGCTTTTGAAGGTAAATGCTTGGCCCTTTTAGAGTCAATAAAAAATCTGAGGAATTCAATTTTCGATTAAAAAAGGGACATTTTTTTGAATTAATAGTTAAGTCTATTTGACAAGCCCTTTAAAGATTTCCTGTAAGTAGGTATAGTGCTGCTCTTCGTTATCTCCGACCAGAAAGATGTTGATGTTAATGAGGACTTATTATAGGAAAGAAAGGCTATTCATATATGCTGGAAACTGGGCATATTCTTCTGACCAAAACATAAATACGAATTCAAATGGCCCAGGTGATGATCTGTCTTATTGATGTCCTCTAATATAACTATTAATACCCCCTGTTGAGGTTTATGTTGCTTTAGATCTTTTTGCTGTTCACTTTCCAATTCAATTGTTAAACATGGGTACACTATAGATGTCCGGAAAAGTCTAAAAAAAATTAAATTAAATAAATGTGCATTTCAGTTTTTGAAGATGACCAATTTAAAAACAAGCATGATTTATGTTGCTTGAAAAAATATTCAAATGCTCAACAAATTTATATTTTTTTCTAAGTTCAAAATAATATTTAAAAAATATATACACATTATGAAGAATAATAACGATAGAATATATATACTATCTCTTTCAGTGCTCTGAGCCTAAACTTGAAGAAGAAAATAAATAATATTGGACACTTATTTAATAGTCTTAATTTCAGTGAAAATAGCCTTTTTATGGTGTAAAATATCCATGGTAGTAGTTTACCTGGCACTTTTAAAGTTACTGGTAGACCTAAAAAAAATGTAAACAATAGCAATGAAATACTATATGAGATTAGTAATTAAGTCTAATAAATCATGAAATGAAGAAAAACTAATAATAGGGATGTTATTAATTTTAATGTTATTAACTAAATGAAGTTTGAAACAACATAAATTCAGATTTCATTTTTCAAATTCTATGATAATTATAAATTTTAATAGGACCTTTTGTGATCAGCAGGTCTTTCCTCTGTATAATAAAAATCCACTTCTTAAATATGTTAAAATATCTTCCTGTTTATGGAAATCTGAGATAAATAAGGATACAAATTACTTGATTAAAGATTCAAGTACCGAATTCTTTGGAAATAAGGTATTTGATATAATGCCAATTACCTGTGGGCCTGGCTATCACTGTCACATCCACATATCACACACATTCTATTTTTCCTTACCATTTTTATTTAAGAAAGTTAAAAAAAAAATTAAAGAAGATGTTCACGTAGGCTTCGACGGTCGTCAGATGTATTTACCTTTTCTTCTTCCGGGTTGGACTGTGTCAAGTTGTTGATAGTTGCCGAGCTTTCGCACATCATGTGATGGCTTCTTCAGAGATTCACCTGGATTTAAAAAAAGCTCTCATTCTCTACTCAGCCCTGAAGAAGCCATCACATGATGTGTGAAAGCTCGGCAACTATCAACAACTTGACACGGTCCAACCCGGAAGAAGAAAAGGTAAATTAAAGAAGATGTCAAGAAAACATCTTAATGCGAAATGTAAGTAGAAGACTAATTATATATTATATAGCATTATATACGCTAACTATGATAATGTTTATTATAAAAATTCGAAACTTCTCATCCAATGTATACATTCTAATTACTACTTTATTAAATATAATTTATGTCTAATTCTTCCTAAGAGATTAAAACTTCAAACATTGGTTAGCGCACTTATAAGTAGTGGTGTGGAACCAAATTAATGTCAAGAAATTTTTTTTATTTAAGAGTATCACCTTTATTTTCTTTCTACTCTATGGCTATTCAGTATTAATTTCTCACCACTAAACATGTAGGGTCTTGATTAACTCACTAGTCCTTGAAGCTACAGAAATCAGCTCATTGCTACCTAGGGAATTTACAATCACACAGCTGACTTCCAGATGTTTATCTGTGATGTAAATGGGCTTCAAGCCCCTTTGGAGAACCTCTTTCTGAAGTTTTAGAAACATTAAATCTTGAGGAATTATCTTGACCTCATTGGACTAAGAGTTAAGATTATTTCATCATAGAGTGTCTAAGTTAAAAAGCATTCAGTACAATGCAGCATATTCTTCAGATTTGTAAAGGTTTTAGCAAGATGACTAATATTAACAAACTGGTTAATAAGTTGTACATAATACACACAAGCTTTGTATCTTAGATACTTTAGCGTACAAAGCAATTGCCGCCATTCTTTTCTTAGTCGTGCATGTATAAGTAGACTTTGCTAGTCATTCAGCTGTCACTGACCTTACAGAAAAAGTTGAAACTCTTAAAGACACACTGCCCCAGCTGCTTGTACTCACAGTCATCCCCTGAAGTGAAGAGAAAAGTAATTTGTCTTACTGTCAAATGTATCCTTTGGTGGAAATACCGTTAGCCTTACTCTTTTTCTTAAACTGGTTCAGAAAACAAATTTTTTTCCTTATAGTGGATTATGGGGATGATCACTGCCTCTTTAAGTTTAACTGAATTAATAATTTAAGCTCTCTTTTTCCAGTTCACAGTTTTAAGATTTATGGGCACAAGTTCCCATATTTGTACTTACAATCCCAAACGTTTCCTGTTGATTTGTTACTTCAGTGTTGAATACTTATTTATTTGTACTTATGTTATTTCTAAACTTACAAATAATGTGAGCAGATCACTAGGACAAATACTCGTACCTGATAGCTCATATCGCTGATGAAGAATAAAATTTACATAATATTTTAGCGATTTCTTAATTTTTCAAGGGGAAGTACAGTGGCTGTTTCAGACATGGCGGCCTATATATACTGTATATAGGTATACCTTATGTAAGGAACAGTTGTTCGGATAGCTAACCTTAGCTATCAATAACTTATCCTTAGCTATCAATAACCTTAGCTATCCAACGGGGGAAAAGATCATATTAACTAGAATGATCGGTCCCATTTGTTTCTCATTTACCAGTATCCCCTAATCACATGTAGAGTACACGGAGTACCTGGCTTTTTAAAGCCGCTACATCCAGTGGTCATCAGTTAAAGACACTCAACCCCTAGATTTACATCATGCATTCGTCTGGATCCCTTTGTCGGCTGCACTCTACCTGCATCCCTTTGGCGGCACCGACCCTTCACCAGCACTTTCTATGTTTGTAAATACAACATATACCCTGGAATCCCTGCTTCCCGCATTCTTTAATAATATAAGGTCACCTCTTACATAACCACCTATTGGTTCACCAATTGGTGGCTATTACTTGTATAAAATATCAAAATAAAAGAGGGTAAGAAAAAAAAAAAAAAAAAAAACCTTCCCGCATTCAGTGTAGTCCCTAGTCTGTAAGTGTTAGCCGAGAGTCGGTCTAGTCGTAGGGTTAGAAGGCTGTCTTAGCCTTAGCTAGTAATAGTAAGTAATTTGTTAAGTACTTTTGTTTTGAGAAATAAAGTTTTTTTCAACTATCCGTGAACGAGAGATTTAACTATCGTCTTCTGCTAACCCCGCTACCTGACATCGTCGGGATCAATGAAAATAAAATAACAGTTAGAATGTTGTTCACGTAGGCTTCGTCGGTCGTCAGATGTATTTACCATTTCATCTTCCGGGTTGGACCGAGTCAAATTGTTCTTATTTGCCGAGCTTTCGCACATCATGTGATGGCTTCTTCAGGGCTGAAAAGAGAATGAGAGTTGTAAAGAGAGATTTTTAAAATTCAGATGGTATATATTTACCATGTTTTATACACCAGGTGGTGTATAATCCCGGCGCGGTCTTGTCCTTGGGCGAAGTCTGCCTTCCCATTGGTTGATACTGTGTTCTGGTGGCTGGTCTCTGGAGTAGTCAGGTAGCTGGTCACTGATTGGTTGGATCCTCTTGTAAATAAACAGTTAGAATGATAAAATAAGCATTTTTTATGGATTAACAAAGGTAGAATGCTTACGACAAGGAAAGATTTAAAGAGCTAACCTGTAAAAGGTGGAAAGAAAAATTGGCTGGAAACTTGGCTCGTTGGAGCTTAGCAGGGGACACCGTGAGATCCCGAGCAGACAGACAGGAACTCGTATAAAGTCAGTGTTAGTGGGAATACTGACCATGAGACATAAAAGACCATGGCCACCACCAAGTAAGACAACAGCAGCCTTCTTGTCTTCTTACGGCCGACCGTATTCCCCTGGAGTGACGAGGGCCGAGAATTCTCCATCCCTGGAACATTAAATCTAAATTTATGAATACTATTACTGAGCTTAATTCACTTAAGAACTGTTTTATGTGACTTTTTCTGAATCTCATTAAACGCTTTCGGGCGCCGATGAACTAGGTAGCCGACAGGCTTAGAGAATTATCCTAATAGCTGCACTTCTTCGAAATTCATTGAGGGAGCCAGTATCCGAAGAGTCCAAATACTTTTCCCCAATATATATATTATTATTTTCGTTAAATATTCTCTAGATCGTAGAATATATTTGACATGTGTTAATATTCTCGTTCCGGTGACACGCTGATCGCTTGAATTTCAGCAGTGAAATTAATGTTATTCGTCTAGAGATTTCGGCGAGAAATGATCACTTGAGGAAGAGAAGTCCAAGAAGTCAGTGACACGGATCGTGAGCGGCAGTGGGGGGAGGGGGGGGGGTGGAGAACTGGTTATTGTAATAGTAGGCTCCGGGCGGGGTCTTTCCCACGCAGTGCCCTTCGTATCGCGTCCCATCGCTCCACTATCACTTCTCCACAGTCCCTCCGCAGTGCGTCTGCAGCAGTCTTGCTGAACAAAGTCTTGTGTCAGCTTCCATTCTCCTTAGCCTTTTACGTTTTTCTTGTGGGGAAAAACAACAACAAAATACTTATGGGATGATTTTAGTTGGGGTTCGGTCAAGTTAGATCCAAAAAATACAAATTTAAAATGGAAATGTGAACTTAGGGACAGGACGTCCTCTCTCATCTTCATGATAGCCCTGAAGATGGCTTACAATGTAAGCCGAAACGTTGGCAGATAATCCTTCATTAAAAAATACATTTTTTAAATTTGTGTTTTTTGGATCTACCTTGACCNATTATATATATATACACATATATACAGATCAGTCTTAGTAGTGCCTTGTGCAGTGTCAGCTCTGTGGTGAGCTCTCAGGTATGCCTGCTTAAATGTCTGTATAAGAGTCCGTAGAGTCTGTTGATTTCTTGTCGCTTAATTTACGTATGCCCCAGTTTATTCGAGAGTCGAGATTGGAACCCAAGGGAACTGGTTGAATCAGAGAAAGGTATATGGATGTTATTATATGTGACATTATCAGGAGAATATTTTCCCAGCTGAAAAATTACACTTTATACTAATTTTATTAGTTTATTTTAATTCTCCATTTGCTGCACACCACTGTCGGATAGCATTAAAGGTGGTTTTGTAAGATATTTGAAGCAGTTTTGGAATCAGGATGACAAGAAAGGATCGCTTTGTCATGAGCAAAGCACAGGATGAAAAAGATGGGTCCGAGCACACTACCCTGTGGAACTCCAAAATCCTCTACTAAAGAAATTTATTAATAATTTTAATTGTATTCATTTTAGATAAATTTGAATAGAATTGATCACGATTCATTAATTTAAAACATTAAAATATTAATTTATCAGTATTTGATATATGGCAGCTTATTTTCAAAAGGAATGATAAGTGTAGCTCTAAGATATATATAGCGAAAAACAACATCTATATCCTTCCATTGTTTCATGGGGTAGGCGGGCAGGACAAATTTAAAAAAAATATATCAATCTTGCTAAGGGTTTTCTTAACTAAGATGTAAAATTCACTAAAAAAAAGAGTGTCTTATAGGTTGGATTTCGCCTATAAGAACAAATAAAGCTTTTATTCGAGTGTTATTTAGCAAGATATTGACGAAATTCCCATTAGTATTTTGTTGTTGTTTTTTCCAACAAAAGAAAAAAAATCACCAGGAGTAAAATTTTCGGGGATCTCTCGCCCTTCGTTGGTGAGGAGTGAAGAGAGAAAACACCACACAGTGTCTCTTCACTCCTCACTAACGAAGGGCGAGAGATCCCCGAAAATTTTACTCCTGGTGATTTTTTCTTTAGCAGTTATATCATAGAACAGTGGGAGTACCGCTAGGTACTTAATATATGCCACTGTTACCACGATTAGAATAATTGGCATTGATCTAAATCTCATGTTTTGACAAATTACCTTTTTCTTATGAAATATTTTCATTTATAATTGTAGTTTATATAGAGAAACATAGTCAGTTGTTTATTAACACGAAAATGAATTCGTCACTCATGAACTAGCTGAAACTAAGGCGGTTTTTTTATTTATAGATATAAGATAAATTTGTTGATCGTCAAGTTTTAATAAAGAGAGGATTGTTGTGAATTAGGTCATAGTAGTTGAAGAATTAAAAACTATATGTAACCAAAAAAGTTTTTATTTTAGCCCACGTTCGGCTATTTGCCCTCATAAAGGCCTGAAATGAGCAGCATAAAAAAAAAATAGTAAAATTTTATAATAGCATATATAAACCTTTTCAGCGATAATCAGGTTTACCAATCATCTGAACCGAGAAGAGTGAAATTAATTGCTTAATTTTTCGTTCTGTTTGGTTTCATACTTTTTCGAATCTCCGAAATGGTTTAACGTATTAATGATAGCAGGACGTCCGAGTTGGAAAAATGATTTTTGACTGGTGGTCTCCTAGAAAGAAATGAAGGCGATTGAGGAGTGCGGCATTATTTGGCCCACGTTTGCTCTGAAGAACTAAGAGGACGGGTACGAAAGGTCTAAGGAACCAAGTAGAAATACAGCTTAAGCCTCTGCATGTGCGACTTGGGGAGGGTGTTCTCTGCCTGCTACATAACGCCGTCATTCCCTGAGCAGGGACCGCAAATTCGGACAAGAATCGTCACTTCAGGAGACGCCTCCCACAGTGAAGCTAGCGACGAGAGCTTGAGTTTACACCCGTGGCGTCTATCCCACGGAGGGCAATGGTGCAGAGTCTCTACTGCCAATTTCAAGTTTAAAATATTTTACATTCTTTAATGATTTTCATCAAGCTATTATTGTTTAACATATTCTTGAAGATTTAAATTATCCCAAACCAATAAATAAAAATTAAAGAGTGTAATATTTACCTCTCCTAGAAGTCAGATATTAGTTATTAAAACATAACTAATTGTTTATTGTAATACATTTTTGCACTTTAATCAGGGATACTTAATATTGTGGGCTCCACATTCGTCACCCATACGTTTATTATCTCCGTATGGTGCCATATATTGGCGGTAATTGGTAGCTTTATACATCCCCCATGAGTTTATGGATCAAGCTCTTCGTTCATAGGGGTTTGTTCTCTGTTGTCGAACCCGCTGAGCTTTGAATGAATTCAAAATGTTATTAAGGTAGTTCTCATGATAGGTTTTATACAATTTCCTCCGGTCCTGCCTAATAGACACCAAAAATGGTAGTCTCTGAAATTCTCTCTCGCTCACTCCCCCCCCCTCTCTCCCTCTCTCTCTCTCTCGCTCACTCCCTCTCACTCTCACCTTCCTCCCATTCTGTCTCTTTCTCTCTCACTCTCGACCCTTCTTCATCATTCTTCCCTCACGTTTAGTCTAGAGCGAGACAGCATAGGCGATTTTTCACTTTTACTCTCATTTATTTCTTCATGCTGTTTGTCAAAAATCATTTTCAATTAACTATTCTATCATTAATATCATTGATGAATCATTGTAAATCTGCCTAATATACGCACCTCTTGTGGGACGGATTTTTTAAAATTTGTAAATATGTCACTAAAAAAACTGTCTTCCCCCTNATTATATATATATACACATATATACAGATCAGTCTTAGTAGTGCCTTGTGCAGTGTCAGCTCTGTGGTGAGCTCTCAGGTATGCCTGCTTAAATGTCTGTATAAGAGTCCGTAGAGTCTGTTGATTTCTTGTCGCTTAATTTACGTATGCCCCAGTTTATTCGAGAGTCGAGATTGGAACCCAAGGGAACTGGTTGAATCAGAGAAAGGTATATGGATGTTATTATATGTGACATTATCAGGAGAATATTTTCCCAGCTGAAAAATTACACTTTATACTAATTTTATTAGTTTATTTTAATTCTCCATTTGCTGCACACCACTGTCGGATAGCATTAAAGGTGGTTTTGTAAGATATTTGAAGCAGTTTTGGAATCAGGATGACAAGAAAGGATCGCTTTGTCATGAGCAAAGCACAGGATGAAAAAGATGGGTCCGAGCACACTACCCTGTGGAACTCCAAAATCCTCTACTAAAGAAATTTATTAATAATTTTAATTGTATTCATTTTAGATAAATTTGAATAGAATTGATCACGATTCATTAATTTAAAACATTAAAATATTAATTTATCAGTATTTGATATATGGCAGCTTATTTTCAAAAGGAATGATAAGTGTAGCTCTAAGGAGACCCATCAAGGGATGGACAAGTGTGTTGATGAACTGATTTACAGCCTGGGACAACTAGTACCTATGTCCGTGGATGCCTGATTGCCGGCCGAATTACAATAAGAGCCGTGGCAAATTGAATGCGGGCCATGTTCGGTTCCATATGTGATTGGTATTCAACAGCTCTTCCTCAGTCAGCTGTTCTGTCCTACATCCCAGTAGCTGAGAGCCAGCTGTCGCCCAGCTTTTGAGATTTTACTCTTCCTCTCTCGAAGGGACTGCCTCTTCATTGGCCGTAGTCACTGGCCTCAAGGGAATCGTGTCATTTATACACGGGATCATCATACTTTTCCCCCTTTGCTAGCTTCTTATTAGGTTAGGTTGTTGGCAGGTTTTGTTATTGAAAAATTATTCGGATCCTCTCTCATTTTACACAGGAGAATATGGCGTTCCTTTCAAAATAGATTGGGTGTTAGTGTGATTTATTTTGTACACGTTGTGTCTGTAATTTTTGAAACAAAGGAACCAATATTTAAGCTTCAAGGAGAGGATAAAAAAAAAACGCAATTGAATCATTGTTAATATCATCTTTAAATTGATGTAAGAAAGTTATAGAACTAGGCGGGTAATGTAATTTCAACTGTCCGCAAACAGCCCAACATAGCATATTTAAAATTAGATCACCCACAAAAAATAACCCTAAAAACACCTAAACCCGTACATACTATAAAAAATAAAAATCCAAAATTAATAAACATAATAACATTGCAATAAAAAGAAAAAAGAAGAAAGGTAAATTATTTTATTTGGTTGTGGTTTTTTATCCCACGTAAATTTTTAACAATTAATGAGAGGGAATAGAATAAAAAATTATTATCATCTCATTAATTGTTTAAAATTTACGTGGGATAAAAAGCCATAACCAGATAAAATATTTATAAAGAAAAATTAAATAAAGTAAATGACGAGAGTCGACAAATAGTTTGACAATGTCAGCTCCTTCGAGTTTATGACGAAGTTCTCATCTTTCTCGTGGGTTAGGCTCTCGCTAGTGTAGAGGGAATTTAATGAGATATCTAGCGCGTCCTGGTAGCATAACTGGTAAATGCACCGGCCCGGATAGCAGGAGATCCAGGTTCGATTCCTGGCTGAGAAAGATAGATTTTTTTATTCTATTCCCTCTCATTAATTGTGGTAAATTATTTACATTCTCATAATAAAAGAAAGACAAAGTATAAATGCAGGAGAAATATTCTAAATTAAAATTAGATGCATTAGGATAACATTGCTCCTTAAAAATAACTTATATCCATCAGAAAAAAAAAGGCTGTAAAATACCAAAAATAACCAATTATTATTTTTGTAAAATATCAATCTATCAATTGTAGATTTAGTAATATATTTCATATATTTGACTATGTGATTAAAAATACTTGTTTTATATTATTTTTAAAAGTGTTAGATACGAAGGAAGACATTTCAAATATAACTAATAGGACTCAGCACCGCTTTTATTAACGCATAAAAAAAAGCGTTTTTTTTTTGTTTGTTTTTTTTTTGGTTTTTTTTTTAATACTAAGCTTGGTAAAATTCCACTTTGAAGGGCAGTTAATTAGCTTTATTATTACAGACCATTGAAAGGTTTTCATAGCTGATTGAAAGCTTTTAAGTATCAAGTTTTTGAATAATAACTTTACTTGTCGAACTAATACCCAATCAAATATCACCAGTGCTACCTCTATGATATATATATCATAGAGGTAGTATATATATATATATATATATTAAGATAGAGATCATACAGTATTTCATAGATAGATGGAAGAGAATATATTTCCTTCTCAGCTATTCATTAGTCTACCTTTATATTTCATATTAGTATAATAAGACATTGGTATATTTTTCTATATGATCGAAACAGGGAGTGTATCTCAGAGGGAAGCTTTAACAGAAAATAATAATTTTTTGCTCAGTCATTCATCTCTTAAAATGTATGTTTCATTTATGTAATTCTCACAAATAATTTACAATAACTATAAAGTATGGGAAGAGCCATTTAAGAGATAACCAACGGATAATTTTTTTTTTCTCAGCTAAAGACCATTCGTTTGTTTATTTAAAGTTTTACTGTTTAGCTGCAAACTTTACACTTCTTTAAACTGTTACATTTCTTCCTCATTGTCATTTCTGGTTTTTATGATCGATATATTGCTGCTTACACACTATTTCTTTACGTTAATTAAACCAACCGAAATGGGAAAAGAGCTTCAAACACACAGCATTCATATGAACGGCATTTTGAACTAAACTTGAAACATTGTTTCTCGAAGTAAAAGAGGTATACAGAATCATGGAACTGATGGCGTGTTTAGGAGGGAACAAAATTTTTTTTAAATTCTCATTAGTCTGAGTAAATGGCTAAATTTAGTAGTTAAAAAATAGCCTATAATTATTTTACACAAACAATTTATTAATATGCGTGTTTTATGCCACAGATTGAGTGTTATTACGTCACTTGTCATGTAGAATTTGAACAGTTTGTCTCTGGACGGAGGAAAAAAAAAACATACTCAAATTACTTAAGATAGTTTTCACTAGGAGAAATAATATTCTTCCAAAGTGGTAGACAGCTGTTTTGTCCACTAATCTCCAAAGCATAGTTTTAACTCTTTAACTTACTTTATGGTTTGTTTGTCTCTCTTCCTTTTCTTTTATATAATTGATTAAAAATTTGATTTTGTACTGTTTTGTGAGTGATACATAGACAAATCAGCCACACACAGATAACTACTGTTATCGCTCAGTAGATTTAGTAGACTCCTCAAACCCTCTTCCTGTGTGTAGTCATAAGATGTGATGGATGTGAATAACTTGTGAATTTTTACATAGTGAAAAATCAATTCAGAAGGGGTGAAAATCTTTGAAAATAATTTCTACTAGACCAAGAGACCCCCCAAAAGCTGCATACCTGATGAGTCATCCGTTGGAAATTATCAAATGGACAACGGAAGAGTTTCCTGTGTTATTCGGTGATCGCCACTACGAACATGAAATATTTTTCCAGTTCCCGAAGACCGTTAAGCTGAAGAAAAGAATCACTTGAGTAAGTCTTTATTAACTAATTTATAATAATGAACTCAATAATTTATCATAAATAACAAACACTAAAGTTATATAACATAACAAATATGAATTAATCAGCCATTCTAAACTGCTACTTCTTGGACATTAATGAATTTATTAAGCAAATTCAATTGAGCTCTCAAAATAAATTTAACATATTTAATTATAACCTAAATTAGGAGATGATAAAAATAGTGTATTTTAGATACGTTACTTTAATTCTGGACTCGAACGAAGTTGAGAGGAAGGGAATGGAGGTCAAAGGGAGACTAAATTAAAATTTATGTGTTAATGTGTTCCGATTTGGTACATTCAAGAAAAAATCTAAAACGGAAGATTTGCAAAATATAATTATTTAACATTCATATTCAAAAGGATATAAGAAATAAAAATAAATCAAGGAAAATTTTTAGGAATGAAATTTGAGATTTTGACTAGATCCATAATTTTTGGCATAATAATAAAATTAGGTATTTAGGCTTTTATTCCGTTGAATTAATTCATTTTTGGCCAAACTCGGATGTGCGGAGCTGGGGTTTAGAGTATGACTAAACTTACAATAGCTTAGCAGTTTATCTATGATTATTAATAAAGAAAAGTCTGTTGGTTCAAAAAGAGAGTTTGTTGACCGTAGATATTATTCTAAGATGATTTTAGTTGGGGTTCGGTCGAGGTAGATAAAAACACAAATAAAAAATGTATTTTTTTAATGAAGGATTATCTGCCAACGTTTCGCGCTTACATTGTAAGCCATCTTCAGGGCTATCATGAAGATGAGAGAGAACGTCCTGTCCTTAAGTTCACATTTTCATGACAAGTCTTTCTTTACTTACGATGAACTTGAAGATAAAAAAATATCTGTTTTGTCAAAACTACATCAGCCGTGTCTCCATAGAATTTTTGATAAAGACAAGACCCCAACCATAAATAAATATGCAATACTTCTGACCAATAAGGAAGCTGAAAAAGGTTTTTATAGTATGAATATATATTCGAACACAGTTATTTTTTTTTAAATATTTGAAGAATGGTAATATTTGTCGGTGTCATAATTGTTAACAATAATTTATACTAAAATTACTCTTAAGTAGGTTTTCCGTTGTCCCTTGCACACAGACCACTTGTTGCATACTTCAGTATTGTATGACTCTACTGATCGAACCAAATGACTCCAGCTACGGCTTCCATAATGCTGATGAAGTGAAGCTTATCCAACTTACGGGTCGTTTTTAAACATGGATGACGCCAGTATCGGTTCCGCCACTGTAACCCCGGCATTCTGGTCGGTCAGAACTGACAATTACCGTTCTCTTCCATGCTTTCTGCTATCTTAAATAAAGTCTCTTCAATTCATCATTACAATTTCAAACCTAAGTAATTCACTTACTTATGCCTTGAGGCCATCACTACGGGGCACAGGGCCGAAATTTTCTTTGGTTTTCTTAGTCATTTTTAATTCGGGCAGGTAAATACTCAGCCTGCCTGTGATCCTATTGGAGTGGCAGCCTTCTCAAAGGGCTCTGACACCCTCCTGGCTTAGTGATCCTCGAATAGAGGGGCCCTTTCAGAATACTAACACCCGGAGCCACCTGTACCAAGGCTTTTTAACGAGTCGCTACTCTCGGACCCTCCTCCTTTATCTTGGGTTGGGGCAGGCCTGGCACTAACTACCACTGCCACCCAGACGGAGTTAATTAATGGATTACTCAATGTGTTTTGTCTCCGACATTAGGGTGTCAGTTTGAATTCCATTTAGACGGCCACCTATTCAAGGATTGCAGCGGAATTCAGTAAAAACTCTGAGGTGAAACAGTACACTACCCCAAGCGTATTCTTTGACGATGAGACAACGTTCTGCGCTTGATGCACGGATATACCGCTTTATTTTCATCCATACCCACTCTATTGATCAGACATGTCAGAACCACTGAGAGCTAATTGGTCAGTTACACATGGGTTTTCTCCAATCGCCAATAAACAATTTTGCTGATATATCTATAGGGGGTTTCTACTAGCGACCTCCTCGTGCTGAATCCCATTGAAGATTTATTATTTTTCTTTTCACCTCATACAACAGCGCACCCTATGCCACGAAAAACTCCTCCATTCCTCTATACTGAGCTTATACGGCAACGCTTGACAAACGCTTCCCACCGAGCGGTTAGCACTTAACAGAACGTAATTAACTAAGCTGCAAAGGCTTGAGAACAAGGCCCTCCGCTTGGCTCCGGTTTGTGAGAAACTCACAGAACCGGATGGAGCTGAAAATCACCGACGTAGGTGAGTTAGTCCTTCGATCTCTCCATCTCCAGGCACATCACGAGGGACAGAAAAGAAATGAGGCTTAATGAAATATGAGGAATTATTGTCTAATGTGATATACCTCTGTTGTTTAATGTACTAGTAGGATCGGGTTTAGGGGCGATCAACACTTAGATTATTACGCCCATTGTTGTTTAATGTATTCCTTTTGTGCATTTCTATCTCATTTCAATAATTATTTTCAATATTCCGTATTAGTTATTTAAACTCTAGGAAGGTTCCTTAATAACCGTGATTAGGTAATTTAATTGTTTTAGAGGTCAATTTGTTGACCGTCGAGTTTTATAATGAGAAATTAATTTCATATTGTCCTGATGAAGGCCTGAAATTTAGAGTCAACATTGGGAATCTTTAGTTAATTAAACAATTAATGCGAGATAATAGAATAAAAATCTAGCTGTCCCAGCCAGGACTCGAACCTGGATCTCCTGCCCGAATAGCAGGAGATCCAGGTTCGATTCCTGGCTGGGAAAGATAGATTTTTTTATTCTATTCCCTCTCATTAATTGTGGTAAATTATTTACATTCTCATAATAAAAGAAAGACAAAGTATAAATGCAGGAGAAATATTCTAAATTAAAATTAGATGCATTAGGATAACATTGCTCCTTAAAAATAACTTATATCCATCAGAAAAAAAAAGGCTGTAAAATACCAAAAATAACCAATTATTATTTTTGTAAAATATCAATCTATCAATTGTAGATTTAGTAATATATTTCATATATTTGACTATGTGATTAAAAATACTTGTTTTATATTATTTTTAAAAGTGTTAGATACGAAGGAAGACATTTCAAATATAACTAATAGGACTCAGCACCGCTTTTATTAACGCATAAAAAAAAGCGTTTTTTTTTTGTTTGTTTTTTTTTTGGTTTTTTTTTTAATACTAAGCTTGGTAAAATTCCACTTTGAAGGGCAGTTAATTAGCTTTATTATTACAGACCATTGAAAGGTTTTCATAGCTGATTGAAAGCTTTTAAGTATCAAGTTTTTGAATAATAACTTTACTTGTCGAACTAATACCCAATCAAATATCACCAGTGCTACCTCTATGATATATATATCATAGAGGTAGTATATATATATATATATATATATATATACATANGGGTTAGGCTCTCGCTAGTGTAGAGGGAATTTAATGAGATATCTAGCGCGTCCTGGTAGCATAACTGGTAAA
The DNA here is from genome assembly GCA_000696205.2 of Oncopeltus fasciatus. Taxonomy (NCBI): domain Eukaryota; kingdom Metazoa; phylum Arthropoda; class Insecta; order Hemiptera; family Lygaeidae; genus Oncopeltus; species Oncopeltus fasciatus. The sequence continues at coordinate 772,373 of KZ806959.1, read as the reverse complement.
TGCACCGGCCCGGATAGCAGGAGATCCAGGTTCGAGTCCAGGCTGGGACAGATAGATTTTTTTATTCTATTCCCTCGCATTAATTATTTAAAATGTACGTGGGATAATATACCACAACTAAATTAATATTTATCTTAGTTAATTGAGTTAACTACTCAATCTGAAAGCGAAATTGGATTGGAAAACTTGATGTTGAAGCTCGCTGCCACTGGGCAGAAAGTGAGTTTGACTTATGTCCAAAGTATAATGGTAAATTAGGTCAGATAAGCTGAAGGTTATGCATCCAAATTTGAATACACCTGAAGAGGCTCGTCATACTTATCTGTTAAAGTTAAAGTTTATAACTGATAAGTTTGACCGGTCTTAGTTAATTGCCTATTCTATGTCCTTAAAAGCCAAGTAGTTTGCTGTTATCAGTTATTAATAGTTTTACCTAAAATTGCCTTTTAAGATGAAGAATGTCGATGGAAATGTAGTTATTTTAAAAAACAGTTGGATATATGTAGTAATCAAGAACAGGTGGGATAGAGAGTGCAGTGCTATAAAAATCTCACAAGGAGTAAAATTTTCGGGGATCTCTCGCCGTCGGTAAAGATTCATATCGCAGGGGCGATATATATANNAACAACAAGGATATTGGTATATATATGTATATATGTTTTTTAGTCTTATTTCACCCTCCATTTCAACCATGTAGGGAGAGGTTATCTACAGGCTACCACCCCATTCTAAACATCCAGACATGCTTTTATTAACTAATGCGGGATTTGAACCTCCGCCAGGATTACAAAACTCTAACGGATCCTATGAGCTAACCTGGCGCCTCAGAGGAAATCATTTCACTCACTTTTTAGGCTGAAACATTGGCTAAAAAATAAACAATTTTTGGTTTCAATTTAGTTCTTAATACAATAAATACAAGGGATTTAAATTTAAAAAATCTTACTACCTCAGCGATGTATAAATTAATGTGGGATTAAATACCACAACAAATACATTATTTAGTTTTTAATTCTTCAAGCCAAGACCAAGACCGAATTCCTGACAATCCTTTCTCCCTAATTTAATTATTTGTTCTTTAATATAATGAAGGGATATGGATGTCATATGTTGGTAAGTAAACAAATATAACTTTGTATTCATATTGAGTATAAGACAGATTTCAAAAGCCACCCACATGAAATTTAATCTTTAATGACACAATTTTACTAAACTTCTAAATTTGTAATCTTAATTTCAGTCTTCTACATCCTGTTTTATACTTTTTTTTTTTTTTTTTTTTTTTTTTTTTTAAACTTGAGCCATAGAAATGAAATATAATAAAATTAATGTTTCGTTGATGAATCTAACCAATGGTTGTGTTGGGTTTTCCTGCAAAAACAAGTACCAGTAAAAATGCGCCAATCTGCGAAGATATCTAAATGAATCACACACAATATTTTTAAATAATATATTACTTATTCCCATAGTTATTTGCAAAATAAGACGACCTTATAGTGGTGGGAGGGGGGTTCACTTGGAAACCTAGATTATAAATTAACTCTATGGAGAAAATCCTATTTAAAAGGGGTGAAATAAAAAGTATTTATTAAAAATAACAGTTGAAATAAAATTTATGTTAATCACCAAAATCACATTATTAGGAATGGCAGCTAACTGACAATAAAATTAAATAACACACTTTTTTTGAAACCTATAATTCGCATATAATTATTTTCATAAACTCCACAAATACATTAAAATTATTTTTATGGAAAAACATTTAAAAGCTCGAAAATTGGTCAGTTCTAAGGGGGGTTTGCCTAAAACATATTTCATTATATGCATTTTAGCGGTCCATCAGATGGAATTTGTGTCGTAATTTTTTTTATTTTTTTATTATTTAAATAGGATTATAATAAAAGAATTTCATCATGAAGAGAGGAATTTTATCATGCACTTTTTGATGTATATGTATTTCTCTTAAGCCCTTGTGATCCTAATTTTTATTAAAAAGACACATACATTTAGTAAAATATTATTCACTTTAAATCTCTAAAGATTACAAAGAGCAATTTAACCTGATTTATATCCAGAAAAACTGCTAAAATGTAGACCTCTATACAAATGTAGAGTTTTTGACCTTGGAGATTATAAGTAGAGAATCTGTTGGGATTCGGTCAAGGTTGATTAAAAAAAAAAAAAAAAAAATGTAAGAAACGTCGGCAGATAATTTTTTTTTTTTTTTTTTGGATCAGCCTTGATCTTACCCCAACAAATTCTGTACTAGTAGACCTATAAAGAAAAGAAAGCCAATTTCTAGAGATAAGTATAAACTACTCTGTCTTTATAGTACTTTAGTTCATCAGAGGTGTTTGATAAAGCACATTTGAAGTTGTGCAACACGGTGCTGCAGATGGGAATTCAATTTATAATAGCTTTTATTAAATAGGAAACCCGACAGAAATTTTTGTTTTCCATGTAAAAATTTTCAAAATTTGAAAACGATCTACAATTTTGTTTTTCAGGTTGAAAACATTTATAATTTAATTGCTTACATTTACAAAGGATTTACTTTTAAATCTGAAACATTTGATTTTTTTTTTTTTGAGATATTTTAAGGACTTTAATGTAAAATCAGATAAATGGATTCGTAATTTTTCCATTAATTCAAAATAACCATTTTTTTATTTTTAGTTTAACTTGTATTGTTTTTTATACAAAATATATACATTCATAAGTGTGTTTTGTGCATACATGCTTATTTTGTGATAAATAATACCAGCTATACACATTTTTTAAGTTGTTTGTTTGCATGTTTTTTTCAAATTAATTCTTTTTCAAATTGTTTTTCATAAACTTTAAATTGTCTTACATAGCTTTCTACATTCATACTCTTGATATCACATTATATTATAATTCTCTATTTTACTAATTTCAAATATTACTGTATTCTTATGACATTGTATTTCTACAGCCCTGAAGATGGCTTACAATGTAAGCCGAAACGTTGGCAGATAATTCTTTATTAAAAAATACATATTTTAAATTTGTGTTTTTTTGGATCTACCTTGACCGAACCCCAACTAAAATCATCTTAGAATAATATCTACGGTCAACAAACTCTCCTTTTGAGCTATACACATTTGTTCAGTTCAGTAGAAAATATTGAAATATTTACCGATGATTCATTATTGAGGATGTGAAGTTGAATATATGTTTGTCGTAGAATTTGTGAGGGGTATACAAGCTTTCTTGTTACACATTATTGCAGGAAAAACCTTCAGTTTATGGAATATTCTTATGTACATATGAGGAAAATATAAAATTCAGAGATTGGGAGAAGATTGACGAGGGGTGGTTCGATCTCAACATGCTTTTCGAAGAGAGTTATGCCACTTTCCCAGGTTTTCTTGCAGGGCCGGAGATGTCCGACATGGACCTTGAGTCAGCGGCTTCACGTTTGCTAGTAATAAAAAAAAAATAAAAAAAAAACAATAAGAAACACGCCTCCCCACCACGGAGTCGAGTCTGCCCGCCAAGAAAGGCGGGAGGGGGGAGAGTGTGCACCCATTGGTGGAGCTCGCCCCCCACTACCGCGTCCACACCAGCGGCGCAGGCTCCGACTCCAAGGTTCCCTCTTTCTCTCGGCACGTTGCTCTTCCCTAGTTCTGTTTGAATTCTGTTTGTGTTAGGTTCCACGGGCTTTTTATTTTTGTTTTCTATATTTTTTTTTTATTGTATTGCGTTTTCCTGCTTTTTTTTATTTATTTTCACTTACTCTCATACCGCCAATGTGGACATGTGCTGTGTGTTCTCTGTACTACAGAATGTTCACCCTTTTGTTCTCCGGATATAGGTGAGTAATTAACTGTAACATATGCCCGCCATGAGAGAGCCAGCCCGATACGATCCTTCACGAGTTGGAGTGTGCGAGTTGGAGGGCAGTCGGTGGAGCAACAGTTGGTCGGGCAGACTGCCATGTGCCTTCCCTATCTCGTGCGTCACATCCGGGCAATCTCTCTCTCGGCCTCTACATATCTCTCCAGCTGGCCCCAGAAGGTGGCGAATGATTGCATAATAACCAGCGAAGGAAGACGGTTAGGGGACGCGTTAAGATGGCCGCTGTCTTGGCGGGAACCCATGCTCCTTTGTGTGTAGGCGTCCTAACGGTTCTCCTTTTGTCCCTTGGCTACCTGTGCCGGCCCTTCACCCTCCCTTGCCACCCAAACTGGCCCTCCACCCCGAACCAAATTCAATCTGCCTCCGATGTTCCCACTGGCAACCTCAACTTCTTATGCGGCTCTACAGGTATGACTGGTATCCATCTTTTTTCATTTTATTTATGATTTAGTATTATTATTTTGAGTTTAAAAAAAATTCAAATGTGTTATTAATTAGTATGTTGCTCATTCTATTCCAGTATTTGTGTGGTTTTTTTTAAATTTCTTCTTTGCTAACTTTTAATTATTTTATTTTGTAACTTGAGATTTGTATGTGCTTATTTGTGAATACTTGTTTTATATAGATGATATAACTATTGTATTATGAAGAGGGTTCTTTATATTAGAAGTCATATTACTAAATAATACTCTTTATTGTTTGTTATGGCCATTAACAGTTTGAATTTAGTTCCTTCATATGATTAACTTTTTTTTAGTCAAATCTTTCTCTGGTTTACTCTAGAATATATATTGCATGCATGGGTTCTGTGAGTTTTCCTCTGCTTTCCCAGTTTTCTGTTTGTAATTTAATTTAATTTTTACTTTTTCTGTCCTATAAATAATTTTAAATTATATTATATTCTATTTCTCACTTCTATTGCTTATTAAAAAAAAAAAAAATCTTTTGTGAATTGCTGTTTTTTTAGTATTTATTTACTATGTAAGTTTTAGACATTATGTTTGGCAAGCTTTTTTTTTCTTTTCTTTAGTAGTTTGTTTGAACAATAGTGTAATTATCGTTAATTTTCCACGTATAATTGTTATTCTTTATATTTTAGTTTTTGCAGTGCATATTATAGTAGAATTAGCTAGACTTATCAATGATTGTGGTAGGAGTCATGATTTTTCTTTATCTATGTTGACCTTTTTCCTTAAAAAAAAAAAAAAAAAATTAGATTATTTGCAAGACGACATGAATTACTATTCACTGAAGTTACATTCCTAAATATACTCCCTCATTATATATGAGATGTGAAACACAATAAATATTTACTACTAATACTAATACTATCATTAAAAGTATTACATAAAAGAATATNATATATATATTATTTTTTTATGTTTAAGCGATTAAATGTATCTTAGAAATGCTTATATTAGGCATCTGGTCACCTTAAATATATTTTCATGTTCTATTGTTTTATGAGATACATCCTTGATTCAGGATGGTATTATTCTTGTAATTATCCTTGCTGATTTCAGTATATTTATCAAAGGATGGCATCTTTCACAATATGCTATTTTTTACTCCTGGATAAAAGTAAGGTATTGGGGTGTTTATTTTATTTTTCTTCCCTTAAATACGGAATGTATTTCCAATTATGTTTTTTTTTTTCACGGTAAATTTAATTGTGGCTATAGCAAATGTATTTCTCATTCTATATATTGTTTTTAATTCTATCAATATTCTTGTTCCGTTGTATTGCTAAATCACCCATAAACTCCAAGCTGGTGGGGGAAGCTCCGCTCACATCTCATGTTTGTGATAATATATGTAAGTTTGAACCGAGCACTCAGACCATTTACAGTGTTTCATCTCGGTCAATGTCTTGTCCTTGACGTACTAAAACAGCACCAGGTTAATTGATTGTTTCCAAAGAGATTTGTAAAGTCAATTTTTGCCGGCGGGGGGGGGGGGGGGTTTCTATTATTCACTCAATACAATTTGTTTTGTACGTAATAAATATTTAAAATGCTTGTAGCAAATTTACCGTTAAAAAAAAAGTAATTAATAAACTCTTGTTAAAGAAAGATATAAGGACTTATCTAGGTAGTTGGATCTCTCTCAGCCGATTAAGTCTAAATCTATCTTGCTTTTGACCCGCATTGATCTTTCCGAATTTTAAATTCAAATTAGTCATTTATTCTCGTCAATGTCTCAAGTTAACAAATAATGGGAATCGGCTTATATTTATGCAACTGCTGGCGTTATATTTTCTCTTCTCGCATTTTAATTATTGCTCCATGATAGTTGTAAATACAAATGTGGGGAAAGTGAAATAGTTTCTATTTACCAAATAGTTTCACATAATTTGTAAAATCCGAATGGGCGCGGGTATTCTTTTCGTATTGTATTTATCTTATTTTCCTAGGTTTGACATATAACATTCACATTAACAAATTGATTCCCAACATATATGTATATATATGTGTGTGTGTATATAATTAGTATTCATTTAACTTTTGACTAGTATGTAAATGACTAAATTTTCCCCCGGTTGTATTTATGTCTTATTCCTTTAATTGAATTTCTTTACACGTTTATTCAAACGCTCATTTAATTTGAGTATTAATGTTAGTGACTGAAGGTATTGTCACAATTTCTGAGAGATAGTGTCCTTGAAAGATATGTGTTATTTTGAAACCCTCCTTATCTTAACTTCAGTCGAAGATAGGGTTGCCTAGTGATAATCGAGCTGAAGAAAGCTGTCTAGAGCAGTAATGTATTCATTACAAGATTTTATCGTGGTTCATAATATATATGCTCATTAATTCTTTTTAATGAAAATCATTCGATAATTTTATCAATTATTTAATTTTCTTGAAGTAATCTTGCACTAATTACAATTAAATATGGTTATTTTGTCATGATCGAGCTTTCTTTATTGGCCTTGAAGAGCAATTTTGGCGATATTAGGTCTGTGTATGAATTGTATGATACATACTATCTCAATAGTCCATGATATTACATTCTCCATTAAGAAATTATACTAATTAATTATTGTTTATTGTTTTGTGCAATTTATGAAAAAAAAAATTTTTAATTTAATATTCTTGTGGTAATATTAATGAGAAGCTATTATTTCGAAGGATTTACCATAAACACACGGTTAACAAACAGTTTTTGCTACTGGAATGTCATCTGTATTGTTTGTTTGTTGTTGTTTTTTCTCACTTTCATATTCTCAATATGCTTCCTGAAGGTAAATCCATTATTTGTGAAGAGTGTTGTATTTAATATTTTCGTAAAATATATTAAGACATTACTTAACATAAGTTTGTTTAAGATTGTTTATCAGGATTTTTCTGAATGTTTTCCTTGCTTATCAGTCAGCCAGCTGTTGGAATATGAATGAGCTCTTTCTCCCTTTGTTAAGGTAGGACCAACGAGCTCTTACACATCTTCTAGTCATTATGTATGACTTGGTTCCTTATTTAAATTTTTCTTCAGGTTCATTGGATGGCAAATGCTGAGGAATAAAATTAAATGTATCACATAAATCGTCTTTTTTATTTATTTCTACAGTAAAACCTTTTGATCATGTCATTACTTACACATATGTGTTTTACTTAAAAAAATTGTTTTTGAACCAATACAGGCATGAAGCTGTTTTCCAGTCTCTTGAGTAGATGACTGATTGACTTTTCACTCAACTATGACTTAAAATTTTTTATTTTCCTTGAAATTAATGCTTGTATTGTTTTGTTTTTCAATTGTGAGCTGTTGATTACCTTGTATGAATTTTGACTTTTTTAACTACATATAAGTTTATGACAAAGAAAGCTATTTCAGTATTCTGTGCCCCGAGCTCTCTTCCACCCTCTTGATGGATCTTCTCCATCGCGTCTGCGAGTCTCCCTGGGTGGGTGGGGGTTTTAGTCATGTTATGTTTATCTCCGCTTTCGCCATGACTAGATCCACACTCATCCAGGGCGGCTCGCTCCAGGCAACTTGGGACTACGACCGCCGCGCTGACAAGATCTCCTCAATCCTACCAGAGAGATGTATCGTTCGGAACAGATGTGTACATTGTCTTCTGCAGCTGCAGTTTGTGCTCTGCATGGCATGTATTATTTGTTTCGAGCTAAGAAACCATTGAACTACTTACTATCTACCTTCAAGTCACATTTCAGAAGATTTACAGATCTATTCTACTTTTACCTGGTAATCTGTATAAACGACAGATATTTACACTTCTGTCTATAATCAGGCTTATAATATCATTAATGGAGTTTAGTTTTTTTTTATTTTCTCTATTTGCAATTTTCATATTTCATTTTAATCTAGTTAGATTTATTTAGAGAAAAAAATATACTAATTTTGAAGTTACAAAGTTTGTAAACTCTTTTTTTGAATTAATTACTTAATATCTGGATGCCAAGCAAATTTCAGATAAAATACAATAATTACCGTGGGTTTTTTTTTTAATCCCCCGTGGTTCTAAATAACCGTTGTTGTATTTTTT